>JAVLUX010000031.1:6327500-6852500 GCA_032164185.1 Moxostoma hubbsi | reverse complement strand
GTAAGATGGAGTGGGTGGAGGCAGATTTGGAGGGGGGTAAGTGGCTGGGGGCGGAGGGCCAGGAGGTGGGGGGTTTGGGTGTGGATAGACGTGTGGGTGGTAAGGTAGGCCATATGAAGGGGGCATGGGTGCGTAGGAAGGCCCTTCGGTCTTCATCATGGATTGCAGGCTCTGGAATCCCTCCCCTGACATGTACGAACTGGACGTGGACATTCCCATAATGTAGCTGGAGGGGGGAGGGGGAGGAGGGCGGTGAGGTAGAGGGGGCGGGGCCCCCTGTGGCAGAGGAGGAGCTGGGCCCTGTGCTGGGTCCAGTTCAGCTGATGCGACCGGCTCTGCTTCAGCAGGAGTCACAGGGACAGCAGACGGAGCCTTACGATCTACGGGAGGACAGATATCAGGGTGTGGTTAATTAGAAGTGTTTTTGACCAGAGCAGTGGTTCTCAAATGGGTTATGACCTAAGAAATGTGTCTGTAGTGTATTAGAATACTGCAGCAAACAGCATGAAAAAACAATGATAATTGCAACAAAAAAAACAAGAGTGGTGGTGCCGTAGTGGGCTAAAGCACATAAGTGGTAATCAGAAGGTTGCTGGTTCGATCCCCACAGCCACCACCATTGTGTGGTTGAGCAAGCCACTTAATTCCAGGTTGCTCCGGGGGGGATTGTCCCTGTAATGCACTGTAATTCGCTTTGGATAAAAGTGTCTGCCAAATGCATAAATGTAAAAAACAATCAGATAATCTTCCATGCAACCTTCCCTTATCATTTGTTGTGGACATCAAAGGCTGTGAATTAAAAGTCAAGTAATTTTTATTTGTATGAAATGTATAATTAATATTACATCAAGACGGCACAGATTTCTGTCCTATCTGCTTACATTCTCATAATACATTAACGTTTGTTTTAACATTAATATCGTGTCAAGGGAGGCTCTTTGACCAAGAAGCGCATTTGACTGTTCACACATGCAGCTGCATTCACTACGAGCCACGAGCATTTGAAAGCAGCCAGCTGTAGTCAAACAGCATGCCGGTACGGAATTGAGTCAGTTCTTGGTACTGCCTGTAGTTCTAAAGGGGTCATGTCATGAGGAATCAAATTTTCCTTGATATTTTTACATAAGAGGTCTTTCTACTATAAGAAGAAACATACATTACATTTCAGAACTCAAAACTTAATCCCCAATGCAACAACGCATTTATTGAAACCAAGCTGCAAAAACACCCCGATCCCTACTTCCGCGACTACACTACGTCACTTGGCGTACATTAATTCATGACCGCCTCTTCGGCTCAAAAACATTAACACCTACTTTTACATTGATGCACCCTTGGCCCTGCCCACTGGTGATTCAGTTCTTACTCAAGAGTGAGAGACAGCAGGACATAGGCTTCAGCATATTGCAGCGTGGATTGCATGTTTTTTCAGCTCATATCAATGTTGATTGATACATAATATGATTCAAGCTTTGCAAAGGAACTGATATTAAGTATGGGGCAGTTAAAAACACTTGGACCTGAGAAAAATGGTAAACTGTTCCATTCATGAATATTTGAAATATCACAGTTTATGGTTCCAACATACCGTTTACACCGGGCACGGCACGCAACGGCTTGAGGCTGCCTACACCGGGTGTGTTGACATAAACTTTCTAAATCGTTTATTTGTGTTGTCAGCATGAGTAGCACCAGCTCGTGCAGCGTAAAATGGAATGGGACATTTGTTTACTGTTGGCGTAACATGCCGCAACAGGCGCTTCCAAGGTAGACAGCATCATTGATTATAACAGGTTCTGTTGATTTGACGCAAACCTCAAAACCGAGCAATCAGAGGGCCATAAAACAGGGTGAAAAATTATCACATATAACTGATTACCTACAGGGTAAGGGATACATTTACAGTTTCTTCAATGGGTTGTATTGTTGTTTCAACATTCTGCCGACGAAACATTGAAAAAACATCTTTTCAAGAAATTTTAGTACACAAAAATCTCCAAAAAACATGTTAAAATTTGATGTGATGAAGAAGCTTTATACAATGCACGTCACTGAAGAGACCATGTCTATCCCTCACAGCCTCATGTTTATTCCCGTCAAAAAATATGCGACTATAGCAATTTAACAAACAATAGTGTTCAAAACACCATAACAAATTTCTTTGTAAACACTAGTTGGGTTTCAATCGAAAGGTTTTGCATTTATGTACATTTATTTTGTTTATGAATTTATAAAAAGAAAATACGATTCATTGAACGTTTACAAAACGTGTGGTATTGTAGCAATTGTACATTGTTTCATTAAAATTATGCCAGGAGATGCCACAGATTTATTAGGGTAATTAATATTTAAAGGCTGAAATGGCTGCCATGATGCACTTTAACGAGCAGCTTTGGGTTAAACACTTCTGAATGTCAAGGGCTATGTTCGAAGGTCAAACCTTTCATTGGGCCAGTCACATCAAGCGATCGCACACCCACAACATTTGCACAAATGGTCAAAACACGTCATTGTTTTGCGAATAAACCATTTCCATCACCTTAATCCTTTTTCTTAAACTTGAATGCGTTGTTGGTTTATTGATTCGTATGTAAACGACTACAATAGGTTTTTATAATAAGCTGATTTTCGGTAGCAGCATTTTGTTGCAAATTGAATAAATCACTTCATTTTTAGGGTTTATGATTTGCATGGAAAATGTTTTCACAAACATTTACATTTTATTGCATGTTCTAAAGCACAGAAAGTCTTACCTGGGGGTTGGGAGACCGGCAGAGGGGGCAAAGGACTCTCCAGACGTGGTATTTTAGAACCAACTTGCTCTGAAACAAAAACAGAAAGGTTAATTGAATGGATTACCCTCCCAAAAATAAATTCCTTATCATTTACTCTAATGCCATATCAAACTCATCAAATGATTTACACTGCCATTGTCTTTTTTTGGAGTTTGGAAGCTTTGGACCCCATTGACTTGCATTGTATGGATAACAGATCATACATCTATAAAAATATCTTCGTTTATGTTCCACAGAAGAGAGAAACAAACTATTCCTAAAACAATTAATATAATATGGAATTTTTCATCTTTTATGACACTATATAATGTCCTCTGTAAGTGTTTTACCTGCTGGGGCTTTAGGTTCATCTTTAGGTGAGACCTACAAAACAGAAAAAAAAAAACATACACTATGAACCTTTAAATGCCAAACAATCAACATGGGGGTGGTATTCTAAAAATGAGTGTCACCAAGCAGCCCTGATGTTGTCCCTAATTGGTCAAGTATGGTCTAAATAATCATTCACATATTTTAATGCTTAACTGTGTAATATAAATTGTCTATTAGTTTCTAAATTCCATTATTGAAGAACCCCTTAAATGGTTTTTGGGCTTTTCCAATGCACAGTACAACTCGCTTTTTGGGGATTTTCCACTGTGGATAGTACCTGGTACTTTTTTAGTACCACCTCGGTGGAGGAGCCGATTCTAAATGTGACGTTAAAACCTGCAGATCACTGATTGGTTAGAGATAGTCATCACTATCAGCGTCACTAGATTTCCGACACAGGACCCGCTAGTTTTAAAGTTAGCTACATCGATAGCAGTATCATTTGTTCACGCGACTTTTGAATTGTAAAAAAAAAAATGGCTGTGCGCAAATCCACGCCATGGTCAATAAACGAGGTGCAGCCGTTCCTTTTGTTAGTGATAAGCTAAACGAAAAAGTCTTTCAGGAAGTGTCTCAGCTTTTGGCCGCACAGCTGAGACAACAACAACAAAAAACACTTAAAAGTGACTACAGAACCATCAAGGAAAATTGGAAGCGCCCAAATGGACGCTATCTAGACTGGCGAGCAATGGGAGGGAGAGTGCCCTAGACTCAGCCATGGCTAAAGTCCGAGATGGAGGATGTTACATTTAGTTATGTTAACTCTATACTCTGCTTGAAAGCTTCACTTTATTTAGTTGACCAGCTACATCTTCTAAAACAACCTGGCCAATTAAACTGTTACACTTGTGCAAAAACTGCTTTATGCAGCACAATGAGCTAGTAGCTAACAGCTAGCAGTGGTGTTATTGTTTATTGTTTTGTGTCGCGTTTAAGATGATGTCACTGCAGTAGAGGCGGCACAACTATGACAATCAGCCTATAATCCCACCCACGTTGAAGCGGCACTGAACAGCAGTGGAAAAGCAAGTGAAGTCAAACCGTAATGTGCAGTGGAAAAGTGCCATTTGTCAGGTGGTACCTATTACTTGTCTCTGCACCATTCAGGATAGATCAATCACAATTGTCTTTGATTTCTGGATAAGGATTCAAAAATAAAATGTTATAATGATGGGCCAGATTTCTGTTTGTATGTCAGGTACCAACCTTTGAATAGATTTCAATTCATCCAATACTTTTTCTAGTGTCTTCAATAAAGCAAAAAACTTTCTGAGATTTAATTGCAGCTCAATGGCGGATTCAGCTTTCTGAGCTACCGTGCATCCCCTAGACCTAGAGGAAGAACCTTTTGTTTCTTATAAATCCAGTTAACAGCCCCCCCCCCAACATTTGTCACCCAATGAACAATGCGTCTCCAAACAGGTCAACTGATCAATAATCATATAAACTGACCTTCTACCTGTATGAAGGTATAGTGTATTATCAGAGCTGAATGTGAGTGCTTTACTTACATGTTGCCGTTTAATCTTGGCAGGTGGGCTGGCCTGAGGGGAGTTTTTCTTGGAAGGAAGTAGAGCAGGTGGGTTCGGTGCCCCTGATTGACTAGGCTGGGCTGCAGAAGGTGTTGGTGGTTTCTCTTTGTCCTGCATCTGAGGTTGCTGGGGTATCGGCTGCTTACCCTGAGAGTACAAGTCTAGGATCTGATGGCAGATGTCTGTAAGTGTAAGCAAAGCTTTATTTATAAAGCACCTATTAAAATGTGTTTACAAAGGGTTTTACAGATGTTCATATACATAGAATAATATATGGAGAGATAATAAAATGGACATTTAGAAATAATAGGAGAATAAAATTGAGTTAAAATAAAAATAAAATGCATAATAAAACACAGTGATAAAAAACAAAATCGAAGAGAGAAGAAAATTAGAACACAACACAAAGGTATGAAGATCAAGAAATTGCTCGTAATATGTTGCTGTTTCAAGAGTATAAGAATCATAGTGTATCACACTGCTATGCAAAGGCATCTACGTTAGACGTCTGCAACCCGACCCGGGCCCGACGGGACCCGAGAACCTGTTGGTTGAAAAAACAAACAGGCCTACAGAGATCATTTTGCATACACGCTCTCATGCACAGTTTGCTCTGTTTTCCCATTGTTGTCCTGTAAACACATGAATGTCTTTGACTTCTATACCAAGTCTCGCTGTTTCTTTAGCATCTAAAGCAGGACCAGCATTTTTAGACACAGTGTCAAGTTAAAAAGAATTTAAAATTTTCAAAAACACACCTCAAATTATTTGCACAAATTAATGGGTTCACAAGGTGGCAACACTCACAATTGTGCCGTTGCTTTCACAAAGAAGTGCAAGAAGCTGTAATCGCCACCGGTGAACAACAGGAGATGAAGGTGGAAACAACAATTGTGGATGTCCACGTCAAGAGCATGTGTTCGAAGAGGTCATGAGATAACCTTCATATTTATAACTCGAGCCTAAAGGACTATCAAGACATCTTTAAGAGTCTAAACTCCTGAAAAGAAATAGCCCAGTTTTTTATAGTAGTCGTAGTGCACATTCGTCAACCGCCTTTGTATGCACACACAATCAATTGGAGTATATTGAAAGACTGAGCATTCGACTGTAAGCATACGTTAAGCATTCAGATCAAAACAGAAGTATACATTAGGCTTCATTAGGGCTGTAACTATTATGAAATTTGGCTGACTATTAATAGTCAAATAAATAATTGTGATTATGACAATTAAATATCCCTTTAGAGCTTTCACGATTAATTGTCATATAAATTGTCTTATTTTTTATGCCGCAAGTGTGCTCCATACATCTTAACACAACTTCAAATATATACATAAAATAATAAAATGTATCCGAGTTATCAGAGTTAGACTTTGTCAGTTCGAATCAGTCTGGCCATTCTGTTGACCTCTCTCATCAACAAGGAGTTTCCATCCAAAGAACTGTCGCTCATTGGATGTTTTTTGCTTTTGGCACCATTCGGAGTAAATTCTAGAGTCTGTTGTGTGTGAAAATCCCAGGAGATCAGCAGTTACAGAAATACTCAAACCAGCCCATCTAGCACCAACAATCATGCCACAGTCCAAATCACTGAGATCACAATCAGTCTTGGGATTTTGTTAGTCAGTAGATGAATACATAGATCATCAGCACTTTGATTAAGAACATGACTGATTGATCTAGTGCTAACTTTTTCCTTTAATTTTAAGAGGTTTTGGATACTAATTCGGCCAAATATAACTTTTTATTTGAATAAAACAAGATTGCATCTGTATGTCAGTGGATGGGTGTTACACTTTAAAAATAAAATGCAATAAAAGATGCGAGAGGGGAGACGAGTAGCGGAAACGTAGACACAGTGAACTCTCCGCACCAGCAGTCAATATGATATATATCGACACGGCACATCTCATGAATATCCATCTCCCATCACACAACCCAGCCATGAAATACAGTTTATAAAGGGAGGAAACACACTGCACATCATCAACAATCAGCTCACATGGATACCAAACACCTGACAGCAATTAAGAGACAGAGAGAAAGAGTAAAAGACAACACACACACACACACTCAATATGGTCAAGAAGGTCATCACAATTGGGAAAACGGAAAAGAGTGAGAGCTGCGGAAAAACAGCAGACAATTAATAACACTGATTACAGCCGCAATGAACAATGATCATAACATTCAAATAACTCATTCCAGCATCAGATCGCCACTCAAAACACACACAGATGAAATAGAATCTCCTAGACAAGAACTAGAGATATTTCATATGGATTATACACAAACCTGATGAACGCCATTTCAAAAAGTGGTGAGAACACATCTCAATCCATAACTGATGGTGATGTATCTAATAATCATTCATTGAATACTTGGAAACAACTGAGAAATTCATCTTTTACCTCTTTATTTCCATGTATTATCTATGTGGTCATTGTTGTAGAGGAAATACGCTCATCAACCCGTGAGAGCCCAAACACTGTACACGTTTGACTCAGCAATGCTCAGAATCAGAGAAACCCATATTGAAACCAATTTTGTTGGGGTAGTTACTGAATCACGAATTGTGCCGAATCAAGAGCTAACGTTCTTTAAATATTAATTTAACTATTGTAATGAATAGACAATTGAAAATGTTTGAAATGCACACTACCAAACATAGTGTATTGTATTTTATTGCATGCGTTTGCATTATTTCTCACCCTCCAGCAGCTCTACCGGCACGTCTTGTACAAACTGCTCCCACCAGCGACGAGATGACTGCTTAGACGTCCACTCCTGGATGTCAAATTTACACAGTCTGCCGGCGAGGTACATAACTGCCACTGCTATGATCTCTGGCTCCCACTGAAGAGACAACATTGTGCAGAGACTGCAAATATACACAAACATGTTCATATATTATGAAGAGACAAATATCATAATCCTACATAATTAAAAATGTACTTTAAATTTGTAAACTCTGATTCAAATATTTTGCATTTCAAACTGTGTAACCTAACAGGTGATAATTATTTGAGGACTGTTGTGTTCTTTAAATTCCAGAGAGAATTTGAGCAAATATAGAATTGATACAATATGCAAATGTAATGTCTTCCTTTGCAGTCGAGTTACGCGAGTACTCCGAACAAACCCCAGACATTTCATTCGTCAGCAATAGTTGAGCTTCTACATTTTTATAGATATCAAATATTTTGAATCAAAGTACTTAAAATATGTGTGTGTATATATATATATAAAAAATATATATATATATATATATATATATATATATATATATATATATATAGTCAAGTGTATTATTCAAGTTATACTCTGCTGTTCCATATTTGTTTACAAAGCCTTAAAATTAAATCATACAGATTACATTTAAGTTCAATGTGAATTTTTTTTTCCAAAAGTGTGAGTATTAAGCTTAGATTATAACTGAAATGAGCAAGATAGACATTTCAGTCGTTAATGGCAAATATCTGTCGGATAATTAATTGCCAAATTAAAGCCAACCTGTCATTCACAAATGTCCACGCCATCTGCACCAGCTTCTGAACTTTGTTCTTATCACCTAAAAAAAAACACATCAGGCCAGTGACAATGCATTCAAACATTCTGTATAAAAGCTGAAAACTCTGAAAACACTGTTGATACCTTTCAGCTGTTTAGCGTAGCGCAGAAGAAACTGGTAGGGGTGTTCCACTTGTAAATCAAACTTGATTGTCTGGAGTAAAATTCTTTCCAGGACCATGACCTCTTCCTGTAGAGACATTCGATGAGAAGCAAGGATGTTTAATACAGCAGGAATATCCCAAGACTGATATACTGTGTGTTGAATGTGTTGCAAACCTTTGGATCATCTCCAAACTGGGCAAACTGCACGTCGTTGAGCAGACTGCGAGCGGTTTTAATGATGTCTTTACACTTCTTAGGGGTTTCTTCCACTTTACCAGCCAAGAAAAGACAGCAAGCCCCGGTCACCTGTGGAGAAAGGCCATAAATGTGATTTAACTTATAGTTTGCTACTTCTGAATCTGGAAGGATGTCAGGCCTACTGAAATGAGCATTAAACACCAACAATCTCCAAACTTACACTATACCCTATTTAACTGTGAATCTTTGTTTTTTTGCCCCATGGCACAAAAGAAACACTGAACTGCAGAATTGAAAAGCTGTTACCTTTGAAATTATACTTTTACACATGTACGAAGCTGTTGTAAAATTCAGATACACACAAACCTGTGATCACGTGTTCTATATTAAGGCGGCTAGTTTCTAGTTTCTAGTTTCTATATGTTGCTTTGCAAATGTGAACAGCCGAGAGTTACACTAATGAACCACAGTACTTGATCACTGTTCTTATAATTATCATTAATAAATGTAACTATTGCTGTTGATGCAGTTTAATTTAAAGCATGAAGATGCTCAATTTGACCACAGTTAAGGGGGATTTAAGCACTCCACTTTGTGTCGTTCATAAGAACCCACATGACCTGTGGTAAAATGACTGTAACGTGTGACCATGTGTGGCTTATTGCTTTGTCGTTACATCACAACAAATAGCAATGCAGATTTTTAACAGCATGTTTTACTTACATATCTGGGGAACTGTTTGAATGAATGAAACATGTAAAAACGATGAAAGTATGTTATCCCAGTCGCCAAAGTGTCATAATGTCTTAAAAACTAGTTAAGGATAATATTGAAATTCTCTAACTATTTAAAAGTCAGCACAACACACATATTACGTACAGAAAACAAGATTGACTTTAGTTTATAATTTTAGTTAAATGGTCTAAATGACTGCATTAGAAGGATACAGTCCCAGACGAGTTCCAACGTCGAAGATGAACCTGGCTCCCTCTCGTCTGTATCGGGCTTCTGTGGCCAGGTCCAGGCCATCCGACTGGGACGGGGTGTGGGCCAGATCCTTCTTGTCCCAGTACCAGCATGGTTTTATGTGATCCAGATTTGATGCGAAACTCCCAGAAAAGGCGTTAGAATTCTCCTTGCCGTCCTTCATTTGACAGGAAGGGACAGCTGATTTCAGACTGGACTGACAGTCTGTTGGACAGCAATCAATTTGCAGGTCTGTGCTGCAAAAGACTGAACATAAATAAATTAAAAATGTCTAAATGGACTGACATGCCAGTGACATCTAATTACAAAAACATCAATAATGGTGAGAATAATGGTCCTAATGTATTGTCACCTATTTCACCATGGTACTGCTATAGATTTTTTTTTACATAGACATTAACCATAAATGTGATCATTTTTTAATTTTCAGGGCATGTGCATCAGAAAAGTACATGGATCATGTATGACAACGAGCTCTGTCTTAATTTAATCTTTAACTCTATGATACACACACACAGTACATTCATCTTGCTCTGGCAAACACGATCAGCGGACTACAGTGTGTCCAGGATATTTCAGCACAAGCAATCTGTTACACGAGTTCAATTGTCATGTGAAAAGAGTTGGTTAGTTTATGAATGCATGATCACAATAACGCGCTTTCAACATCCAACTAGCACGATCAGATAAAAAGCCTCATTGTTCATATCATATCTCATAAATAACTATGCATTAATCTTACCTTTGTGATATATGAGGGGATGATAATACCGGTGAATTCAAGAAATCGGTGTAATTTTAATCTTATTCAGGCTCACATTCAGGAGATGGTGGTGGCCATTTACAGCGAGTCTTCTTCTGTTGCCCAATACTGGCTTGGATGCGTCATTAAACACACGAGAGCCACTTCAGCACCACCTTGAGGCCTGGAGGATTAAGTGCGGCTCAAAGCGCTGCGTACCAAAGAGATTAAAATGACAGTTTTGCATTTGAATAGTTTCTCATACATTTATAAAACCCCATGATAAATACCCATTTATCATTTATAATTTTATTAATATAATTGTAATATTTTTTTCCTCATTTATTTCTGTGTTATTTATTGTTCCCTGTTTTTCCTCTGCACATGTACACATGCTGTACATGCTCTTTGCATGCCTCAATCGCAGGGGCATAGATTCCAGGTGGGATGGGGGGAGGCATTCCCTGTAACAATCTTTTTATGGGGTTAGAGAGGTTTCAACTAGGTAGTGTAGGAAGGTACTCCCCATATGAGTTAATAAACACATTGCCTCGTTCCCTTGTCTCAGGGAACAGAGATTACGTATGTAACTGAGACGTTTGGCGAGAACAGTCATTTAAATTTTGGTTTGTTTCTCACCCAAAACATATCATATTACTACAGAAGACATGGATTATTCACCTCCATACACTGACTCATATTTTTCATTCACTGACATCTCTCCCATTCGGAGCTAATGAGCTCTAATTTGTGTTTTGGTGACTTTGCATGCCTGTAAAGACTGATAATGGTACGAGCCAATAGCATTCAAGCAGTCTGTGAAGCAACATATCATTGCTTTCAACCGCTGAATGAGCACACCTTTTACTGAACCAATCGAGTGGGTAATTTGAGTCTGAACGAGATGTTAGGTCTCCTTCATGAACTCTCTACACACTGTCATGGCAAAATAGTAAGGATTCATATGACTTTTCTAAATTTGGCTAATTTGTATGATGTCGTACGACTGCACTCGTGTGAATTTGTATGACTTTCACTACAGCCAATGACTTCGCTGGACATCAATTCCATCTAATATGTGACAGTTAGGGTATGTTGTTCACACTTGGCAGGTTTAGTTCGATTAAAACGAACTCTGGAGTGATTGCTCTGTTAGTGCGGTTCATTTGAACAACTGTGAACGCTGTCACCCGAACTTTGGTGTGCACTAAACAAGCGATCCCGAGACTCCCTGAGAAGTGGGTTTCGGTCTGCTTCCAAATTAACTCTGGTATGGTTCGATTTATATATGAACGCAACATGGACCAAAGACGTCTAATTTTTAAATGTCTTCGTACATTTGTAGACATGCAAATTTATGGTGCTTATTTATTATAGCATGAGCCAAGATTATTCAAGTGCTAGCTTTGAAGAAGCATATCATTGCATTTACCCACTGAACGAACACACCCATTACTCAAATAGTTAGTCATTTTTTGTACTGTTGAACTCGTTCGCAAACGAGATGAATGAAATGAATCAGTCATCATGAACAAGGATCTGGACTGGTTGAATTAGAGGAGGAAGCAAGTTGTTCATTCAGTTCTTGTTAAAGGCAATTACTTGGTCAAAGATGGTTATTTGTCTCCATCTACAGGCACAAAGGCGTAACTTGCAGAAATGGCCAATGAACAAATCAATTAATAAATCTGAAAAAATCTTTTTGGTGAACAGATTCAAGAAAAGACTTGAATCACTGAAATGAATCAAAATCACCACCATGACTTTATAACTATAACCTTTACTAACCTTTCAAACATTAAAGGTGCCTTTTCTGCTTCTCCCTTGCCTCCACGGGCGCATCAGACTACAATGGTGTCAACACAAGAACAATATATCAAAGACTTCTTGAAAGCGTTAAGTCTGTTAAGATCTGGAATAGAGACATTTTGATTGTACTTTACTTTATGGGAAACGTTTGAATCTCCAGATCTGGACACATAATATATGTCATAATATATAATACATTTTTGTGTGGAGTCAGTTTTACCTATAAAGACTGAACTATTTCCAAACAATAAGCCATGGGTATCTAAGAAACTCAAACATCTCTTAAATAAAAAGAAATGGTCTTGTATTCAAAATGATGTTTTAGTTAAAAGAGACATTCAAAGAGAAATTAGAAGACAAATAAAGCTAGATAAGGCTCTATATAAACAAAACAATTTAAGCAAAAATGTCACAAGGGAATTCTAAGCAGGCCTGGGAGGGTATCAAAACCATGAATAGTGTACCATATAAGGGCAAAGGGAAGTTGATATAGAGTTTGCCAACAAGTTAAATCAGTTTTTCTCATGTTTTGAAGATAAAAATTGTCAGAGAGAGTCTCTTTTCACGCAGACTAATAATTGTGACGTACTATCAAACAAGCAGGTGTTATGAAACTGTTTCAATGCTGTAATATACATAAGAGCCCAGGGCCAGATAATATTTGTGGTCATGTGTTGAAATACTGTGCTGAGCAGTTGTCCCCCCTTTTCACCTCAATTTTCCAATCCCAGCGTGTAGTATCACTCTTATGGAAAACTTCAATTATTATTAAACCTATTCCCATCCCATTGCATTAAGTTCCTTGGTGTTGAAGTGTTTTGAAAGGTTAATTGAAAGGCATATTATCACAACTACTCAGCACCTATTGGATCCCTATCAATGTGCCTCAGTCTAACAAGGGCATAGATGATACTGCATTAGTTAGTCTCCGCTAGGGGGACAGTCATGGACCTATTTTGGATGAGTTTATTTCTTGTGTGATGCTAACCTCCTTCTTATTACTTTATAAACTAAGGATATGTGTATAGATTTCAGGAAAGAGCATTCATCATGTGTTACTTCTATAAAAGGAGAGCCAATTCAGATGTTTACAGAGTACACATTTCTTGTGGTTGTTTTAGAGTAATTAAATAAATGTTAAATTAAAATAAAATAAAATACAATAAACTGAGGTGGGATAAATGGACTGAAGCCATTAACAGATTGGGACAGCAAAGACAGTATGTTCCTTCAATGTCAATGCTTCAAAATCGAAAGTGTTTTATAGTGCTTTTATTGATGTTATGACCTTTTGTATAATTGGCTGGTTTGGAAATGCTACTGTGGCACAAAAGGAAAGGAAAATTTTAACTACCGCAAGCAAATTACTCCACATTCCTTTAACAAATCTAGACAAAATGTACCAAATTTGTCTCACTGAGTGTACCTGGGATCTGGTGCATTTTATGCATGCTTTAGAGATGTCGGATGTGTTTATATGTGGTCCAGTTGCTTGTTTACTGTCAAGAATGCCCATGTTTAGAAATTCACTGAAACAAGATGTTGCTAGGGGGAAAATAAAAGTCCACTTTCACTTTCACATTCTTTTTCAACTTTGGCAATTCACATCCTTTGTGCATATCGCCACCTACTTGGTGATATGTAAAAATGGACTTTGATATTGATCTGTTTTTCACCAAAAGCTATCATATCGCTTCTGAAGATTTGGAAGGTATGGATAACTTTTATGTTGGCTTTATGCATTTTTTGGTTCTTCAAAGTTCTGGCCACCATTTGCTTGCATTATATTGACCTATAGAGACCTATAGAGTATGAGTTTTGCATAAGAAAGAAAGTCATACACATCTGGGATGGCATGAGGGTGAGTAAATGATGAGAGAATTTAAATTTTTGGGTGAACTATCCCTTTAAAATAAGTTTACTAAAAATAGGCTTACTAAAAGAACTTAATTAAAATGCTAAAAACTGTTAAAGATGAAAATAAAGATGAAGGGCCACAACATGAACCTGACATTATATCACACTGCTGCATTTCTTTTCACCTCAGACTGCAGAAAATCTGCACAGACTGATTTTCATAAAAAATAAAAAAATAAAAAAATAAAATTTTTGCTGCATTTTATCTAAATGTTTCCCATAAACAAACGTGGAGGGAGTGGGCCTGCGGGGTCAAAAAGGTTGAGAAGCACTACACTAGCACTATAAAGATGGAGCTGTGAAGAATCCACTAGAGGGTGTATTTGACTGGGAATTCTGCTGTCAGCCTTCGCTTTTTTTTTTCCTTTCACCTACATTTTCACCTACACTATTTTTCGTTGAAGCCTCCAAATTTTTAAAGACAACCTCATATGTTAAGCTAGAGTTTAAGGCTTATAAATCAAATGAAAAAATGTAATTGAACATCTCTTTTGCTTAATCATTAATAAATCCTTGTTCTGTTTCCTTGTTCAAAATTCAAACGTTCTCCTTTTACACATGAAGGGATTACATGGGAATTGAGATTTATTGGCTAAACATTGCCTTGTTTTGTGTATGAAATGGAAGGTAGTGTAATTTTCAGGAAACAATTGTTTGTTTAGTCAAATTACTTGATACATTTGACTCCATCTTAAAGGCTAACTGCATCTTAAATATCTTTAAAAATTTAAGATATGCATACATATGTTTTTTAAATAATAATAAAAAAAATAATGCAGATAGTGTAGATTTGTTTCCAAAATAGAGAAAATTGTGAATTAACCTTTGACGCTGATTTTCTATTCAGCCCATTATGCTAGAAAATCTCCTTTTTAATTAATAATTTAACCCCCACATTTTTCTCAGATTTTTTCTTTTCAAACTCAAAACAACTCTCTTATGGGTAAAAATCAAAGTGATCAGTAGTTTTACAAAGACATATATTGTTACTGGCACTAAGCATATTTGCCAGTTAAGGCATTTATTTGCCATTTTAGCACTTCAAGCTCATAGCCCAAGCCCATACGGGCTTCAATGTAGTTTAAATAGTTTCATGTTTTTAAAGAGAAATTGAATGGGTTGTGCTGTCCATAATCAACATCTACACCTTTTAGATGGAAGACAGAGACTTTGACGGAAAACTCAGACTTGCTCCTGATCAGCTGCTCTGTAGGCACCTCACTATTTTGAGACACCGCCAAAATAACAACATATTGTGCTTTTTCATGTGTTGTGAGTTGGTATTGTATAATGGTGTTTCTCTCCGAAGGCGATGACAATAACCCTTAATGGAAAATATCATGTTTTATTTATGAATGTAACAGTGCTCCAGGGCTAGAGTATATAGACTGAACACTGTATGGAAGTTATTGCTTCATCAGGAAGGAGGTTTGATGTTTTTAGATAAATAGGGGTTACAGTGTGAAGTTATATGACATTTATCATAGTTTCATTTATCAGTTTCTGCTGAAAAGTAGTCCAGATGTTGAGCTGCAGGATGCCTGTAATTAAAATCCCTAAAATGAGCTGAACAAATTAGTGAAAGGCAGACCCTAATAGTGAGACTAAACAGGGGAGAGTAGTTGTCACACAGTAGATTTAGTTTTTATTGTTGTGAAAATCAATTTCTGTATAGGCACATACCTCACATCTTGACTACAAAAAAGCTTTTAAACATGTCAATGTTATTACCCAGGAAAAAAATATACAGTTCATTAAACACACCTATACCAGGGACAGGGACGGATTATGAGGTCTGGGGCCAATAATCTCCAAGGGCCCCCATCCACATAAAAGTTGTTATTCATGCCCAAAAGGTTTTTCAAGCTGTGGGGGATCAATAAACTAGATTGTGCAGCCTTAAAGCCCAGGGCACCCCCGGGTAGTCAAGGGCCCCCTGGTAGTCAAGGGCCTCTGGGAACTGGCCCCATTGGCCCGGTCCGTAATCCGTCCCTGACCAGGGCAAGTTGTGACACTATTTAGGAAAAGTTTAGAAATATACTGTATATGATGTATATAAAAAAAATTTCACCTTTTAACTAGTGAAAAAAAAAAAAATCCAGAACATATATTTATTTACAAAGTAGGCTAAAACTAATTATGAAATCATGTTCAGATTATGAAACATAAAACAGCATAAAAAGTACCACTGTTCTGGCAAATAAACACTGTAATTAATAACATTTCAACATTTTATACACATGACAACCTGCCCTGATCAAATATTTATGAATAAAACCCTTGTCCTGAGAACACAGTTTAACATTTCAGTTAAAATCAATATTTAATACAGTTTACGCTTGCCTTAATATATCGTTATTTTATTGCATTCACTTGTTTACCTAACAGCTATTAGATTAGTCTATTCTAATTTTTTTGGAGGACATAATTCACAAAATGACTTTAATATGACACGTGTGAACAGTGTTTGAAACCAACATACGAAACCACTTCTAGAGAAAATAAGCATTTTTGCAATTGGAATTTTGACACAACCCCTTATAGTATCTGAGATATACCCCCTGTGACAACTAGCCCCAGTCTCCCCTATTGTTAGGGGAGTTACATTTATCCTATATGAAAAACTGGAGCTGATGTTGTGAAATCAGCATTCATCTTTATCACTTAAAACTCGTCCAATTTGTATGTTTTTTTTTTTGGGGCTATTTATGTTCATTTTAATATTGTACTCCATAACAATATGTCGTTTTAAAATATATTCTTTATGTTTGAACAATATTATTTTATTTTTATGTCAATTAGAAAAAGATTGTTTCAGTTGAGCTTTTATTGGGGGAGTGGCCATTAGCGCTTGCCCCCGAACTTTTAATTATTTAGGCCCGGGCAAATGTACAGCGACTTGTGTAGAGTGTAAATAGTTGCTGTTGGTAATTAATAAGGACTGCAGTTGTGTTCACAATTCTGTTTAGTGTTACTCGTGCAGTTTTGTGTTAAATTTTGTTGTTTTGTTTGAAGTCTGCATCATGGGGATTAGTGTTCCTTCTAGCTAAAATAAAACTTTGTAACATAGTTCAAGGGAAAGGAGGAGGCGAGTACCAGCTTGACAATGTAAATAAGGTTTTAATAATGAACTTAAAACAAAGGACACAAACACGACGCCGGACATGTCGGTAAATGGTCTCTCTCTCGTCCCGTCCGCCATCGGCCTTTATCCCTCTCTGAGGCTTGATTAGCCTGATCCGGGACCGGGTGTCAGTGTTGCCAGATTAGAAATTTCGAAGTATCGTACCAAAACCTCAAAATTATCGTTTTTTTTTTAATTATCGTACACAAACCAAACGCATAAAATATAGTTATTTTCCAACAATTTTATTTTCCAAATAATTTTACAGCTAATTCGAACAAGCTGTATAATACGCTCACATTAACTGGAGGAAGTCTGAATAACTTTTTTTTTCCAAAGTGCAAAAGATATGCCGAAAAAAAGTGCACAAAAAAGAAAAAAGTGCACAATTAACACAAAAAAGATTCAAATTCGATCTCTAAGTCGCTGTCATCATCGGATGCCACATCCACTTGTGCTGTGCTGTCTGTGTGTGTGTGTGTGTGTGTGTGTGTGTGTGTGTGTGTGTGTGTGTGTGTGTGTGTGTGTGTGTGTGTGTGTGTGTGTGTGTGTGTGTGTGTGTGTGTGTGTGTGTGTGTGTGTACGTGCTTGCGTGCAGGCAGGCGAGCCTGCGAAATGATTCGGGGTCCGAGAGAGAAGCGGTAGGATGTGTGTTTGGACGAACGACTGAAAACTCTGAAATTATCGTACATTATGGGATTTTTTTCATTATTGATCGTACATCGTACAGAGGTCAAAATTATCGTACAAATACGATAATTATCGTACATCTGGCAACACTGCCGGGTGTGTATCATCACGACCCGCCCTCCGCCCTGCCACAACCTTGTTCATTAAACTAAAGAATGTTCTGTACTAAAAGGTAGATACTTCAAGTGTAACAGTGTCTAAAAGATGGACATTTAAAACAATTAAAGTTCATTTTATGTCCCATGGGTGCTTTATATTGTTGGGCAATGGTTAGAAGTTGGAAAATAGTGAGGTCCCTAAAGAAAATTATATGAGGCCTAATGGATGTATTTTAAGGTAAGTTGAATGAGCATGATTAGATCTCAATGGATTTACTTCATTCAATATAATTGATCTCAAACAAGGATAAAACCACTTTACAGAATTTAGTACATTTAAAGCATTTTCAGTGCAGTCAACAGGCGGCGCTGTTGTGTTAAATGACAATAGGACAAACACATTTTGTCTCACGAATCAAAACATCGAGACTCTGGCGTTTCTATGAAAGTATTATTATTTTGTATTTGTATTAATTTGTATTCGTTTGTAAATAACGTTGAATAAAAGCAAAAGGTAGTACACTACATGATACCATTGTTTTGAACATTTTAAACTTTATCTTAAGCGAAGAGTTTTATTATTTAAAAAAGTATCAGTTTCAACCACCAAAATTCATCTTACATGTCCAGTTAGGAGCACAATAATTTACAAATACCATAGTATACAATAGGAACGTTACACTACTAAAGTTTTTAGTACTTTAAAAAATCACTATAAATTAACATAGTGCCAGTGTCAGTAACATAGCGGTAGAAGAGCGTAAGAAGCATTCAGATTATTATTATTATTATTATTATTTTTTATGAAAGTGGTGACTATTAGATAACAAATGACCTAAGTTTACCACAGACGCTGATGGTGCGCACGGCGACCCCTCTGTACCCTGTCTGCCTCCACTAGTCGCCCCACATCACGTCCGTAATTGAACTTGAATCTCATTCAGAGGCACCCCTGACACACACACACACACACACACACACACACACACACACACACACACACACACAGAGAGAGAGAGAGAGAGAGAGAGAGAGACAGGCGATGGGTCCTCCCTGAGAGGAACATGTCGGGCGTGAATGCGAGACGTAATTGCTCGGGTCTTGATTGATCTGGAGAGGAGGTGTTGTCTTCAGAGGGACCCGCAAGCGAATTGAGCCATTCTGCGCTCTGATGCCAAGCGCACATGGAGGACTGTGCCAAACCCTTCTCTCACCTGGCGAGCGCGCCGTCCACGGATCTTGGATTTCCATTGTAGCAGGACCATAGATGTTTAATTCTGTACTGTAGGGATTTTATAGACAGAAATTTACAGGACAGTAATTTGGAATCAATGTGAGGCTGTCGGTCAAGTTGCTCTTAGTCATTGCTTCACATCAGCCGAGCGCGATTTAGACTTTCCAAAGAGGCCAAGGTGTTAGTTTTTTGCCTTAATCACGATTATATTTACTCGAGAGCGGAGTGGAACAATACCCGGACTGTGGAGGAAAGTTTGGAGAGCATCGGGGAGCGCGCACACATCATTCCGAGTGTCCGTGAGATGCTGCTGTAAATGGTGGGGCAATGTCCCGACGGAAGCAAGGCAATCCACAGCATCTGTCCCTCACACAGAGGGACACCATACCCAGTGAGTACAACACCTGCATCACCTTCAGCAATACTGGCATACCTTAATATATTGCCAATGAAAACTTATCTAAATAAACAACTTTCTGTTCTTTCTTTCTTTCTTTCTTTCTTTCTTTCTTTCTTTCTTTCACCATAATGTAATAAACAATGCAGGAGTAGCCTACCACTTTATTCATGTTGCCTATTTTTATATATCAGATGTATATCTCTTGTCTTAAGTAAACATGCATTACAGGAGTCGTGTTGGTTTATCACTTGGATGACTTAAGCCATAAAACCATCATGAAGTCCAACACATGAATGATATTTGTACTTTTAAATGACATGTACTTTTCGTCACCAAAAGAACAGAATTAACTTAATATAACAAAAATAATTACAGTAAACCAGTAGTTGTTTGAGCTTAACTGATTACAAAAATCTATTTATTTATAAATTATAACCAACAATTGGGGCCTGTTACTGTTTAAAAAAATCAAATAAAAAATGTAATACTATCAGACCAGCAGTTCAGAGAATAAATGAAGAGTGGGACAATATCGGCATGCTTAACATAAAAGATAATGCATGAAATCCAGTTTTCATCCAAAATGACTGTAAGAGACCAACGCGCTATCATTTGCTTTGTCGCCCCTCAATACACACGTTCACACATTTACACACGCACACGTTATTTCTCTCTCCCTTACACACACACATATACCTGCATAGAGTGACCTATCAAGTCTGCTTTCTATAGCTTATTTTAAATGATTTATTCATTTATATGTATAATGCCTACTTGTCTATGAATAACACAAACATTAGAGCTACGGTTACTTTGCATTTCACTGATATGATCCATCCTATACTCTTGCAATATTTTATGAATTAAAGTCTTAAATTCAGAATAATCTCTCCTTTTAAACACCTCTTTAAATACAGTTAGATGTATTTGTATAAAGCGGATAATAATTCCTATTCAAAATATATTTAACAAAAGAGTTTTTTTTACATTTTGACATTTTACATTCAAAGCTTTCAGCTCTGTTATTCATTTTGGTATTTCTGGTTTGTGGGTTTAATCTGAAGGAGCGCTTTCCTGAACACATCAGATTCAATAGTGAGTAGCTGGTCTTTGCATGTCAAATTTTGCACTGCTGATGTTGCCATTTTGCAAAATGTGAAAATGAAAATGAAGAAAAGGTGTTAAAGGTGTGGGAGGGCTTATGGAGTGCTGGTGGGCTTTAAATTCAAACCAGTTTGCAATATTATTTTATCTGATGTGTTATATTTAGCGGATAGCTATCTTCCATTCAGAGGTTTCACTGTAGGTCTTCGTTAACAATAAATACTAAAACAATTCCTATGTTAGCTGCATTCTTAAATGCATTAATTCGTATAGCAAAACCCCTCCAGAATATATGTGTGTGTTAGTATGTTTGCAAGTGTGTTTGAGCAGAATAATTATACTGTGACTCAAATGTGTGTTTAGTTCAAACATAATTATTGTGCATGTGTATGTATGTGTGTGTCTGTTGGTAAATGTGTAGTTTACATTGAGATGTGTGCATGCTTTCTCTCTCTCTCTCTCTCTCTCTCTCTCTCTCTCTTATGTGTACTCAGTGTAAACTGACCCTTTTTTTAAGTGGACTCTACTCAGGTTTGCAGGCCAGCCTTTTTTTTGGGGGGGGGGGGGGGGGGGGGGGTTCTGTATGAAGGGGAAAACCAAAGTGCCCTCATTTGGCTATGTCAACGCTCTTGGCACATAACATGTCAGTTTGCTAAAGATTGCACAATAGGAAGATCTTGCCCCAAGCGACAGGACCTATAGATCACACTCAAAGAGAAAACCAAGAAACAGGAATATCAACATAATTTGCGTCTTGAAATAAATGCGGGACGCACTCTACGCCCGCATGTACATGCACTGGTGTGTGCTTTAAAGGAACAGTTCACCCAAATGAAAATACCTGTGTTGTTCCAAACTTGTAAGTCCTTATTTCCTCTGTGGAAAACAAATGTAGATGTTAGGCAGAATGTTATCCTCTGTAACCATTCACTTTCATTGAATCTTTTTTCAATATAAGTGAATGATGACACAGGCGAACTTCCTTTTGTGTTCCATGGAGGAAAGAAAGTCAAATATGTTTCTATCAACAAGTGGGTGAATAAATTCTGACAGAATTTTCCTTTTTGGATGAAATATTCCTTTATAGAAGACAACTCGATCATCAGGGGTTCACAAGGAAGTTAGAAAGATGAGAAACTGATTTTTATACCTCCATAGCACTTGTAGCATGTTAAAAGTGTGAACATGTATGATTCATTACTTGAGCAGTTGCACAGACATTTGGATGTTTTGGTTTAAACGTTAAACTGTGGGTGGGGGCTCTCCATTAGGGCCTTTAAAATGTAAAACGATTCTTGCACTGGATTTAAATAGCTGTGAGTGTCAGTGCTTTGAATGTTCACATGATGTTTTCCATGATCTTTAAGTATCTGGTGGTCACTTTGCTTTGCATAACTCTCATAAAACACAAGGCATGAACTTTCAGACCACTGTGCCCTTTGACTTTGACTAAGAGTGGAAATGGTCACACCAGCCTTTTACAAGTGACTCACTTCTTTAGAAGTGATTAAATGGTGATATCCACCCTATTTGTTTATGTCACAACAGCCTTTGAATGAGGATGAGACAAAGAGAGAGATTAATTCACACACTCAGTGAGCCCAGAGCTGTTTGATTGGCGTGTGGTTTCCCGCTGATCGGACTCGTCTGACCTGACTTGGCAATGTCTCTGTTCCACTGCACAATATTACGGTCTGTTTTATGAGTATCATATTTGCTGGTTTGCACAGCTTCAATGGAGTGTGAGTGCGTATGGGTATAGCTGATAGGGGGTGCTGTAAGTCCTTATGAGAGAGGGGGTGTGTGCGTGTGTGTGTGTGTGTGTGTGTGTGTATTTAGAGAATCTGATTACTGCCTTCAGGAAGTGTGATAACTGTATTTATAATGGTTAATACCCTGAATTTCTATCTCGTCTCCCAAGTGTATTATTCCCACACCAAGTTCAGTATAAATCTCTTATCTTAGGCTAAAGGTAATTAATTCAGTTTATTGGAGTATAGATTTCACTCTGGGGAGAGGTAATCTAGACACTATGCCCACTCTGCACATTGCTCCTAAACACTTCATGTCCTTGGTTCCAACAAACTTTCTGCATTTAGTTTTCCTTTATTCAGTTCAAATGTATAGAGATGTAAGCACTTCTGTAAAAATGCCAGTTTAGGTCATTTTCAGCTGTTGTCCCTGGGCAGGTATTACAAACTGATAGAGAGAAAATGAAAACCGTAAAAACAGGATACTTTTAAAACAACGTTATTGGGGTTCTGCCTTTAAATATCCGGCTTTATGCAAAGACGGCAGGTTCTGAGGAAGATGTTAGAGCTCACGTGCATTTAAAACATTGTGCACATTTGTTTGGCTCACATCCAGAAGCCTGTGTGTAGGCCTCTTTAATGAAGATATGAAAGAGCATTCACGTTTTCAAGCTGGGCCTGCATGTATGTGTATGGATTATTTTAATTTTTTTTGCAAATGCACCTGGCAAAAATCATATTCTTTTCACACGAGCTGCAGACGTTAACAGTGTTGCAAATACATATCACTCACAATCTTTGTGCTGAATGTGCTCAGTGCTGTCCGCTGTGCGTTTCTTGAAATATTAGCTACTTTAATTCAGTGCCGTAATCACCATAGACGACCAATGTTCAGAATGGATGTTGATCAATAAAGATTTGTTCTGCCCTATCGTGAATATTTTGGTTACATGCTTACAATAATTTTTGCCTTAATTATTAATATATTATTGAACATACTATTATATTTTTATAGTATAACAGGATAACTGAATTCTTCTAAATTATTTGTACATTTAGTAGTTTTATATTTTGCTATTTCAGTTTAACATACTGATTTCATCTACAAATTCATCTTTTCTTCTTTTTTGTTTTTTTTGTTTTTTTTTTTGCATTTGGACATTTAAGCCCCACTTAAAAGTGTATTAATGTCTATGCATTAAAATAACATAAATATCAAACTAAGTGGCATTTATTAAAAAAAATAAATCAGAAGTTTCCTTCTTTTCGAATGGTTACTGGTTAGAACGAAATAAAATAACGGTTAATAACGTTCTGTTTAATATGACAGTAGTCTGTGCTGAGGGGTGGGTGAAGCACCAATTGCAGTGTTACCAGATCTCACAAGAGAATCAAGCAACCTGGTCTGGAAAGACAAACCCAAAATAAGCCCCTTGCCTCATCTTATTAAGCAAAAATGAGCATTTACATTTTTCCTGTGTGGTGGGTTTATCAGCATAGAAATAATAACAAGCATTTATCATGTTAATTACAGATCTGATTCTCAGTCAAAACCCGGCAGCATCAAATCTGTATTAATGCATCATATCTGACAATAATTCAGTGAAGACTTGGAAACAACTGAGAAATGTACTTTTTACATTTAATATATGTTTTTATTAACCATACATGTATGTAGTATTTATACATAGTTGTTAAAAAAGTATTCATTCTACGTTCAACAGGCAATTAGGTAAAAGTGTGATCAAAGCACGTGTTTCATTTTTTCGGGCAACATGAAGTGGTTTTGTTCCAAAAACTATACTCCCTACAAAAAGTTGATGGCAAATTTGCTGCAAACTTGCCTCAAATTTGCAGCTGATAATTTTCACATGCAAATGAGCTTTTGTCTATTTTTCCCAAAGATTTGCTGGAGGTTCACCACTTCCAGTGAAGATCTGTAATCAAATCACAATCTCATTTGCATGTGAAAAAAAATTGCGGCAAGTTTGCAGCTATTTTAGATTTTTTGTATGGGCTGTGGTAATCCTTTGGCCTTTGGTTAGTGAAAAAAATTATTGGAACTAGTTTAGCCGGTTATAACTGGTTACCAGCACTTAAAAATAAAGTTTTCACTCCGGAACAATTGAAAATCACTTTGTTCCGGTTTTTGGTTACGTTCTGCTAAAAATTTCATTTGTTTACGGTTTTCGTTCCTTGAACCGTTTTTAGTCCCTGAACAGAATACCAAACCAAGTGGCATTTATTTTAAAGAAATATAGCACAAACGCACTTTTCAAGCAAAACATTTGACAAAAAAATAAATAAATAGGTTTCAAATAAAATTTAAGTAATAAACATATTTGGATACTTTCTTGTCGTCAAATGTTAGTGGAACATGTCCATAGTTAATGCGATGAACTGCACTTGCGGTTACTTTGCAAGGATACCTGTGTGAACTTGAGCAAAAATAGCAGAAAAGTGACGTTAGTTCTGAGAAAAGCTCTAGCATCATTTCTTTGAATATGCCATCTGGTTTGATAGCTATCTAATACAATGACATTTACTTTATAGACAGTTTTAATTGTGACTTAAGAGTCCAAATACTAAGTGGTCTTTGAATAGGAAGCAGTTTATCTGTAAACTACACAACTACATCATTATTAGTAATAGAAAATTGGATGATGTACTGTACATAATGTATATTATGGAAATGTTACCGCTTCGTTACACACTTAACACATAGATGTTTCTGATTTAAATATCACACCACACACATGATCTGCTGTACCTGAGGGTTTCACAACCACCTTCGTACTTCCATTGTGTCCTTCACTTGCGTTTGGTCCGTTTGGGAGGGCATGGCTGGCTCCTAGCACGCCCTTAGAGCACATTCCTGTGGCATTGGTTCCATGCCAACCCCATGATGTTTGTGTTCTTCTCCTTGGTGTTACGCTGCCACTCTAATGGGTCTCCTGTCAGCCAGCGAGCGAGCGGCAGTCAGTTGAGTGTGTGGCAGAGGCCCGGTGCCGCTTTCTCACGCGTCATTCACAGCACTTTTAGCATCCAGACATGTATCTGATGTCGTTTAATATGTGTTTAGGTATCACAGGCTCAAAATATATCTCTAAATATCTATTTGTTTGTGAGTCAAAGTCAAATATTGTGAGGAGTTATTGCCGCTTTCCCACACTGTAAAGAATGTTTTGTCAGTTAGCATGTGCTTCATGTGGTAATATTTAAATGAAAACTGTTTAACTCAAGAATATAATTTAATGACTACATCAATGTGATAACATTTGGTTACACCAACAAAAGTCATTTAGTTAATAGCTCCTTAAAGGGACAGTTCACCCAAAAAAGAATATTCTGTCATCATTTACTCCACACTCCAGAGCAGCATGACATTTTGTCTTTTGTTGAACACAAAAAAGCAGAATGCCACCATTTTTCTTTCCCATACTATGAAATAAATGGCGACTGAGGCTAATATTATGCCTAATATTATGCCTAAAATCTCTGTTTGTGTTCCATCAAGAACGAAAATCATAAAGGTTTTAGAACAGCATGAGGTGCGAGAATGACGTCAGAATTTTCATTATTGGGTAAATCACTTAAAGGTTCACTTTCTATAGTGCAGCTCTCCAATAATTAAATAGTATGTGTTCAAGAACGTGTTTGTCCCGTGTTTGTCATAGGCAGAGCCTGGGATTGATCTCATATTTGCTGCAGTTTCTTTTCTGTATTTTTGCTCTCAGTGAATCTGTTTTGTATCTCGATGTGGTTTTGTGTTTTGGGTCAGATCCATATCACAGCAAAGAGTGTGCCTTGACTGTTTCATCATAACTGAGATTATGATAGTCCAAAGCAAATGACATGGAGTTGCCAGAAAGGGAATTTTGCGAGAGCACAACATTCGAGAAATGCAGCTAGCTATTTTTACATAACAAACGGCTGTTTGTGAGGCTCCTTAACCACTTTTCCCAAAGTGCACCTGTGATTCTGTGACATGCGAGGCGGCTCATGCCTGAGAGTGTATTTTGCGGCTTTAGCTAGTGCTAGTTCGTCTGCTGCGATATACCTTTACGGTGCATGTGCACTGCTCCAACATCCGTCCAGCGTGCAGAGAACTAAACCGGAAACAGATACCACTGCAAGATTCAGACTGTACTGCCTGCCACACACATGCTAACACACACGTATATCCCTTGACTGATCTTACTGTGCAACTCACAGGTGTTAGACTTTGCAGTGCAAGCTGTGAATTTTAATTTGTGAGGAAAGAGGAAAGAATCAGGCTCAGTGGAAGATAACAAGCATGCAGTTATACTGTGATCATATACAGTGGGGTTCAAAAGTCGAAGAGTTCACATGTGAAAATGCTTCTATTTTGCATTTTTCTAACCAAATATATATTTTTTTCCTGCACAAATAAGACTATCAGCAT
Organism: Moxostoma hubbsi; assembly: GCA_032164185.1. NCBI lineage: Eukaryota > Metazoa > Chordata > Actinopteri > Cypriniformes > Catostomidae > Moxostoma > Moxostoma hubbsi. The sequence goes on along the minus strand of JAVLUX010000031.1, from coordinate 6,825,643 downwards.
AATAATTTGCATTAAAAGTTCAATGGAGATGACATGATCCATGTTATCTGGCATGATTTGAGAATGTTCCAGATGGCATCTTGTGTGATTCAATGAAAGCAAGGAAATCTCAGTTCACATGGTCAATGTCACAAATTAGTGATAAAGAATGAGTGCAGAATCCTAAATATTTGGTATTCATTTGACTTCAGAACCATTATTTGTTTTACATTCTGTAATCTCTTAATTTTCATGTTTATTTTCAGGTTCATTTTAAATGTAATTTTGAATCCCAGATTTTCAATTGGTTCTCAGAAATTACTGTATATGGGCCTCATTCATGAAGCATGAGCAGAATTAATTTTTGTGTTAATCGTTCGTAAAGCCGTCCCAATGTAAATTCTTGGATTCACAAAAGTTTTCGTATTTTCAAAACATTAATTGGTACGAACGGAATTTACACCAGCCATAAATCGTTTTTAAGACATCCAAACGTGTTGTGTTCTTTCAGGCAAACTGTTATGACTACATTTTTTATAAAAGTGAAATTAAATAAGTAATGAAGAAATTAACAAATGAGGAATTGGTAAACCGTGTTCAGTTGATAATGTCTGGTCAATGATAATGCTTTTAAATCCATAAATAAATACATCGCAAGCTGGCGTGTCCATAATACAATGGGGAAAAACAGCTTGAAAATCGGTAATATATTACAGTGTTCGGGCAAGTATCTTCTTCAGGCCTTCAATAAATGTATCTGAAACCATCATGATTTACCCAAGAATTTTCACAGATGAAGCTGGCGATGCTGCGAACTGAACCAGAGAAGGTTACTGGTGGTGTCCACTCATATCAAACCATTTTTAGTGACTTCTTGAATGGTTTGATTCACAAAAGAGTGTTGTATGTCAGCAAAAACATGCTAGCATGCATACAGTAACTCACTTTCTTTGAGACGCTGTTGGACTTGCTAAATCAACATTTTACAATGTGAATGCACTTCATTCATAAAAAATATTTCATTACTGTTTTGCATAGATGTTAAAAGGATATACAAGCAAGTCTGAAGCCTTATATGGCATTTTCATGAGCGTGGATTGTGATAATTGTGAATGAATGTGCACCTGCCCCCTCTTTACGAATGTTTGGAATTCACTAACATGCACACGTTTTACTGTTTGTGAATCCGGCTGAACATTTTCGGGAAGGTCCGTTTTCGGGAAGGGCGCACCTTCCGCACCGTCTGCCAGCAGGTCATCCCCGTCTACCTGGACGAGGGAGGGGACAAGGGGAGGGAAATAATAAAAATGTGGGCGGGGGGGTGGGGGGGTAACAGTGTAGTACCCCCCCCAAAAAAACACTACAATTTAAAAGAGAGGGAAAAGGCCAATGCAGAGCGGCAGTGAGAGAGAGGAGAGATATATAAAAAAAAAAAAAAAAACCTACACACCGGTTCTCCGATACGCCATAGCTTCTTGGCGGACGACAGCCATGCCTCTTCAGGCAGATCGGAAGCAGTCCTCCAGCCCCTGGTGGACGGAATGCCCCGCTGCGTTCTCGGGGAGCCTCGTCCCCCGGCAGATGGCCGCGGCTGCTCTGTTGGGGTGGACGGTAGTGGCGAGAACTCTACTACGGCGTATCCCTCCGATTTTGGCACCAGTGTAACGTAGTTCAAGGGCAAGGAGGAGGCGAGAACCGGCTTGAAAACGTAAATAATATTTTAATGATAAATTTAAAAGACAAACACACATGTCCGTAAATGGTCTCTCTCTCGTCGCAGCACCGTCTGCCGTTGGCCTTTATCCCTCTCGGAGGCTTGATTAGCCTGATACGGGACCGGGTGTGTATCGTCACGACCCGGCCCCGCCCTCCGCCCTGCCACACGCACAAATTACTCTGAATGGTTGACATGTTTCTGGAGAATTCAGAACTTGACTTTGCTCATTTTGAGATTCGTCTTCAGCTTTTGACTTGAGCTGATGGCTAGAGACTTTTTTCTCATTTTATACATATATAAACTGGGATTCGAGCCTATTGCTCATTTTGTACATTTTGTATCTGTCAATTTGCGAGATTAGCTGCAAATGTGTGTGGAAAATTTCAGTCTATGAAGTCATTTCAAAGAACTCATTTGTTGTTGTACTTTGTGCAGACTGTACATGCAGTATCCCAACAAGCAAGTTAATCATGTCTGGACCAGTTGAATAGCAACACTGACAAACAGATCTGTACCTCACAATAACTATGGATGGAAAACAAATCATTGACACACCAACAATTTATCATTTCGGAACTCGACAGGTACGCTTATTACCTAACCAAATTCTTTAGATCCATCTAAATATTATTCACCTTCACCTGCTTTACATTAACAATGCAATGGGATTCACAAATACTACTAAAGTAGTAATGCACTAAGTACTTCTGGAGTTTTAACTACTACTTTTCTGGAAAGATGTAACTCTCTCAAAATACATCATTAAAAAAAAGAAGATTCTGCAAGGTTCAATTAATGTTTTGGAACAAAGATAAACCATATGTTTTCCTTTTATGATTTGATAATTTATGCATCATAGGGGTTAAAGGTGGAGTAAGCGATTCACGAGAAAGACTGTTGATATTTGAACTCAACAGACAAACAAACACACCCCTCCCTTCAGCGCTCCTTCAGAAGCTCTGCCCCCCCCAAATTGTGCAATAGTGTTGTGCGGATCAGTCCGATCCACTTTGTTTATTTTCCCATTTACAGAGCCAGGTCTGTGTACAAACACCAGATTTTTGTCCAGCACACACACTGAACGGACAGCTAGCGAGATATTCAAGGAATATGTCAACAAGTATATTGGACTAAAACCTTACACCACCTTTAAGCTAGTAACTGGACATTTCTCATTTTCTACTGTATAGGGCCGATTCTGTTTTTGGTTTATTATCAGATTAGTGAAATGGATACAGTATAGTTCTGTGCATGTTGGTTACTAGCTCCAGTAGTGTGTATCAATTAATGAAGTTAATAAATTCTGCAGGATTATTAATAAGTATTCTTGATGACCAGAGACTTAAATTTCAGACTTGACTTATAACTTAAGACTTTGAGACTGAAAAGTTGGCATATGATAGGTTTATAAATTATAATAAAAATAAAAAAGATTAGAGAAAAAAACAGCCAAGTAAAACAAAAACAGACAATATTTATAGCCAATACAGTCAACTGAAGCAATAGCCTGTGTAAGAATTTGTTACAGGTCAAATATTAATATAACAGCTATTTATTTATTATTATTAAAGAGATAGCCCTGTTATCCTGTTGGATGACATGAAAGGAGATGGTCAAATGTTTGCCTCTGTCACGATTTCCTTTCATAGTATAGAAAAAAAGATGCAATGAAAGCGAACGTTGACCAAGGCTAACATTTAGTCTAACATATTTCATGATCTACAGATACAAAAGTAAGTTATATGTGTTTTGAACAACATGAAGATTAATAAATAATAACATAAGTACATTTTTGGGTGAAAATTCCCTTTACCCATAAAGCTAGCCATGCATTGGTTGATGTTCCTGTCTTTTTTTCTCCATGCCTCAGCTGCGGTCGATCATGATGTAGGGGCGGGACAGTGCCCATCAGAGGTGTCTTTAGCCAGCCCTGTGGTCGAAGCTGGAGAGAGTGACCTGCTGACCTGCGGTCAATGTCAAACCAACTTCCCCCTGGGAGATATCCTAGTGTTTATCGAGCACAAGAGGAGACTGTGCCCTGGACCTGGAGCATGTTTCGACAAACCGTCAGACTGTGGCAGCTCCCCGTCCCCCAGACCCCCACGTGCAGAAGTGTGCCGGAGGTCTGGACCGGTGGAGGTTGGGATCCAGGTCACGCCAGCAGAGGAGGAGGAGAAACGACTGACGCCTTCAAGAGGAATCTGCCCCAAGCAGGAGGGCGTCCCAACAGGTGGGTGTATTACACACAGAGTGCTGGCACACACAACACTCAAACATTCCTACTGGTAAACTTGAAATGGCTACACTCCTAAAAATAAAGCTTCTTCAGCGGTTCTATTCAGCACATTAGGTCTTCTTATAAAGAAACCTTTTTTGGCTGTATTTGATTCTTATGTTGGCTGTATGGTTCTTTACAGATTAAAAAAGATCTTAGGCTTCAGTTACATTTCAGGCTTCAGATCAGTGTATTTGTATCTGGGTTCTTTAAAGGAATATTCACGGTTCAATACAAGTTAAATGTTGTTGAAAGCATTTGTGTAATAATGTTGCTTACCACAAAAATGTATTTTAATTTTCCCTCCTTTTCTTTAAAAAAGCGAAAATCTGGGTCACAGTGAGGAATTTACCAATGGCCAATTCGTAAATGTTATCCACTTTTCTCCCAATTTGGAATGCCCAATTCATACTACTCATTAGGTCCTCTTGTTTGTGGTTACTCACCTCAATCTGGGTGGTGGAGGACAAGTCTCAGTTGCCTCCGCTTCTGAGACCGTCAATCCGTGCATCTTGTCACGTGGCTCATCATGCATGACACCATGGAGACTCTGCATGTGGAGGCTCATGCTAATCTCTGTGATCCACGCACAATTTACCACATGCCCCATTGAGACCGAGAACCACTAATTGCAACCACGAGGAGATTACTCCATGTGACTCTACCCTTCCTAGCAACCGGGCCAATTTGTTTGCTTAGGAGACCTGGCTGGAGTCACTCAGCACACCCTGGATTTGAACTCGCGACTCCAGGGGTGGTAGTCAGTGTCTATACTCGCTTAGCTACAAGCTTAGCCCCACTTGCCAATACGTAAATGTTAAAATACTCACTGTTTCAAAAATATAGCCACAAGACGTAAACAGTATGCATGATAACATGGTTTTAGTGCAATCAAATTTGACAACTTTGTTGCCATGATGCCATAATGCCGTAAAACCCTAAAATGACTGTAAAAACAACTTTACAGTTGAAATAATACACAAGTTTTAAAAGTATAACATTTTAAATAATCACATTTCTGCCTTTAAACCCTCAAAAAACTGGCCCCATCCACTTCCATTGTAAGTGCCTCACTGTAACCTCGATTGTTGCTTTTTCTTTTTTTGAAGAAAAGGACAGGATGAGTTGAAATAATTTTTTTTGGTAATCAGTTTTGTGGCACAAAAGCTGTCGATTGAGCTTAATTTGTATTGAACCCAAAATATTCCTTTAAAGCACCAGTACATCCAGTAGATGGTTTTCTAAAGAACTACATAGTTTATCTTATAGCTTTAAGCTGTAAATCTAATTTGGTTCTAATTGGAATCTTTCTTTTTCATTACTAGTCATTATTTTCTCACCCTCATGTTATTGCATACCACTATGTCTTTCTTTCATATATGGAACACAAAAAGATACATTTTCAAAAATCTTTACTCAACTTTTTTACATACCATGAGTTTTCACAGTAATCAGGGCTATTAAGTATTGCTATCAGTCGATTAATTTGTTTTAATCGTGATTATTCGCATATATGTTTTTAGTTAATTGTGATTAATTGCATATTTTATAAATGATGAAATTTGACACTATAAATACACTTTTTCACTTGTCAAAATTAATTTACATTTTAGGAAAAAAAACAAAACAATATGTAACATTATAATACTTCATTAACTTTTTCCAAACAAAGCCTTCCACAATGTAAATATAGAAATGCACTAATATAGCACCAATTCAAGTAACATTAAACATTTCCCAAAGTCTAAGTGGGAGATAGATTGAAAGAACTAGTCCCCACATATGCTGCATTTTCGTTGAAATGGACAGTAAATCCCTAAAACTCTCATCCTCCACAATATTAATCTCCTGGTAGACTGTGGCTATCTGCTTTGCTACAGCAATCATGAAGCTGCGTTCACACCATTGTTTATGCTGTATAAACTGTCAATGCATTAAGATTGAGAAAAATTAACATGTTAAACTTTAATTAATCACATGCGTTAATTCTAAAAGCTCTACTATGTTTCTGGTTAAATGTGTTTACATGCGGCATGGCTGCCTAATTCCCAAAAAGCCACTTAGAGAGAGAGTGTTCGAAAGAGGTTTAAAAGTATGGATCTTTTCAGAGATAATAAAATCAAGAAATATTCTGAACACTACCATGTACAGTTTCTTCAAAATTCAATGGAAGAACATTTTTCAGAGTTTAATTCAGCTCGAGCCGATCTGTGAACGGCTGGTATATACTACAATCCAAGCGCATTGCACCGTTGAAATTGAGTAAAAACAGAGGTCTGTTGCAGACATTTAACCATAGTTCAGCTTGAAAGAAAATTATAAAAGGTGGAAGGAAGGTGTTAGCATCAGCGGTGGTCTTTGAATTAAACAACTAAATGCTTCAGTCTGTCAGGCTCGGTGGAAGGGAGAAGCGAAACCCAATAGCTGGAGTTTATTCTCAATTACAAAACACAAACATGACTCAAAATTAACATGCAGCAATGTAAAACAAAGAGGACTTAACTTTGGAACAGTCATGATGCATAGAGAATGAAGAGAGTCAAAAAAAGTTTGCAAACATGGAAGGGTGTAGTTACAAACAAGACTTGACAAAGAATGGAATGAATTAAGGAACTTAAATACACAGACTACTGATTACTGGGAATAAGGAACAGGAGTGGATGATGGGATAATTAGACTAGTAATCGGGAAATGCAGATCTAAGAGGATAGCGAGGGACCAGAGAGAGAGAGAGAGTGACAGAGATGACCCTGTGAACTTGGCATTGGATGGTCTAGATGGTCCTGATGGAATTCTGTGAGGAGCGCTGGATCCAGAATGTCATCACTAGGGACCCAGGGCCGCTCCTCGGGCACTGAGAGTCCAGGAGACTGCGCACAATGTATGCCGGACCATAATCCAGGAGCAGCAGTGGAGGAGGGGTATTCTCGTCTCTGGGGAAGAAGGGACAAAGGGTTTGAGAAGGGAGATATGGAATGATGGTGCAATTTTGTAATGAGGGGGGAGTTGTAGCCAGTAGGTGACTGGATTAATTTAATGTGCTATGGGAAAAGGATCAATTCTAGCTGTCTGTTTGTCCAGATACTCAGGTGACATTTCACCCCACGCTTCCTGTAGCCTGAGTCTTCTCTTTACTGTTGAACATGAAACTGGTGTAGAGCGGGTTCAATGAAGTTGTCAGCTGAGGCCAATTTGGTTGCTTAGGAGACCTGGCTGGAGTCACTCAACACACCCTGGATTCGAACTTGTGACTCCAGTGGAGGTAGTCAGTGTCAATACTCACTGAGCTATCCAGGCCCCCATTTTGTTTTGCCATTTTTGACCTTATATTGACCTTAAGACATGCCAGTCTATTGCATACTGTGGCAACACAAAAACAATCACAAAGACAATGTTAAGCTTCATTTAACAAACCAAATAGCTTTCAGCCGTGCTTTATATAATGGCATGTGATTTTCTAGTACCAAATAAGCAATTTAGCATGATTACTCAAGGATAAGGTGTTGGAGTGATGGCTGCTGGAAATGGGGCCTGTCTAGATTTGATCAAAAATTACTTTTTTCAAATAGTGACGGTGCTGTTTTATTTACATCAGTAATGTCCTGACTATACTTTGTGATGAGTTGAATGCCTTTTTGGTGAATTAAGTACCAATTTCTTTCCAAAACAGCAAAATCAGAACATTATTCAAAATGTTTGGCCACCAGTGTATGATTTATTTATTTAATCAACTGACAGACATAAAAAAAAAAAAATTAAAATGCTTTCCCATGAATAAATCTCTGCATGTAGGCACGCTGAACGCTGTAACCGGAAACACCTGAGCCGCACTAAGAACACGGAAGCAGTTGTGCAAGTAGTCCATTAACCCCCCAAAATGAAAAACAAATATGATTATTATTTTTTTTAAAACCCAAAACAAAACATAAAATCTCATGCACTATATTTGAAGTCTCCTGAAGCCACAGCTTTATAAGTTGATAACCAGATAATCATCCCCTATGAAGTAGCTCTCAAATCTCGTTCTCATTTGCATTCAGATTAAAAAACACAAATCTCTTGTGTATAACCAAATGTGGTGGGGCACACTGAATAATGACCTACATTTTGGTCTGTTCCCAATGTTGGGTGTTATTTAATTACAAAGTACTTCATTACTGTAATCAAATTATTTTAGAACAACAGGTAGTGTAACACATAAAATTGTATATTCTTGTAATCAGATTACAGTTGCTGACTTTAATTACTTTTAAGTACATTACTTAGGTTACACATATTTCTAAAATAATATTATGTATAATACATGTAAAACATGAATTATGTTCATATGTATGTCTCTATACATTTCTGTGACAACCGAATGGCTGTGCTGAGTCTATGACTTGTGTGTGACAGTAAACAAGGATAAAATATAGACATTATTTCAATTATGTTTAATAGACAAACAAAAACTTTTCTGTGAAGTGTATTTAGCAGGGACTAAAAACGAAATGTTTTTCATTTTTGTTCCTTCCTGTTCAAAAGTTCCGCAGCCTCCTTTCCAAATGGTTAATAGTTAGAACAAAATAAAACAACGGTTTATAGCATTATTTTTAAAATGACAGTACTCTGCGCTAAGGGGTGGGTGAAATATAAATTGCAGTGTTGCCAGATGTCACAAGAGATACAAGCAACATGGTCTGGAAAAACCACCCAAAATAAGTTATCTGCCAAACCAAAATAAGTAGAAAATAAAGCAATTCAGTAATTTCCAGTGCGGTGGATTATCAGCATAGAAATCATAACAAACATAGAGCTTCTAAGTCAAAACCCGGCAGCATCAAATCATTATTATTGTATCATATCTGACAATAATTCAGTGAAGACTTGGAAACAACTGAGAAATATACTTTTACCTTGAATAATGTTTTCCTTGTATCTGGATTAGCTGTGTATGTATATGTGGCATTTATACATAGTTGTTTAAAAGGTCTTCATTCACAGAATGCAACATGCACAACGGCCAAGAAATTAGTGATGGAGCAGTTTCCTTCAGGATCAAAGAACATTACATTTTTTCAGACACCATGAAGTGGTTTAGTTCCAAACATTTACTGTGATAAACTCTTTGGCCTTTAGTTTCATGAAAAAATGATCGGAACAAAATTAAATGATTATGACCAGTTACCAGCATTTAAAAATAACGTTTTCACTCCAGAACAATTGTAAATCACTTTGTTCTGGTTTTCGGTTACATTCTGAAAAAATTTAGTTTGTTTTCAGTTTTCGTTTTTGTTCCTTGAACTGTTTTTAGTCCCTGGTTTTTGGAAAGTAATTAGTAATGTAATTACATTTTACAGGATGTCATCAGAAGTCAGTAATCAGATTACATTTTTTCTGAAAAGTAATTAGTAATTTTTTTGAACTTTTTGAATACTCTACCTAACACTTTCTGTTACTCATCATGACTACAGAAGACTTAGAGTGTATCGGACAATTCATGGACTACTTTTATGGTACTTTTTTTTTTTTTTTTGGTCCTTTTGGAACTATGAACTATTGTTCATGAAAAAGTGCAAACCATTTTGCAAGAAAATGTCACTATATGGTCACTATTTGCTTTAGTTGTATGGAAAGAGCAGCATAAACATTGTTCAAAATACTTCCTTTAGTACTCCTCATAAAAAAGAAACTCACTCAAATTTGGAACAATATGAGGGCAAGAAAATAATGATGACAGAATTTCCATTCTTTGAAATGCTATTAGCACCCAATTACACATACACTCAGACACAAATACACACACATCGCTTACCAGTTCTGACTGGATTTCTCCTCTCAAAGGGTCTTCTTCTTTTGACTCGGGCCTTCAAGAGGGATTAACACCCCTCGCTTGATTTTATTAGAGCAAGACACAGCAAACCACCCCCTCTCTCAGTCTCTAAGTGAAACATCACAGCCCTGAGCTCTATAGCAGCTGAAACCAATTCTCTAAGAGAAGAAACCTCCAGAAATCCTCACCCAATGTGTTTTGGGGAAATATTATCGCATTAAGAAAAAAAGGTTAAGGAAGCCCATTAAAATTCAAGTGCTAAGAGACATATTGTGAGGATTAATGAAGAAAATTCTTCATTCAGAGGGTTAAAGATGCAGTTTAGCGTGAGGGCCTGGAGGGGCCACATGTTATCTTGCACCGCAGCCCACCCTCCACTCAGCAGAGAGTCTGGACAAGGAAATGCTTCACTCGCTAGTCAGAATATGACAAATTGCGACAACACACACACACACACACACATACATACACACACACACACATACACACAGACACACACACTGCCATATTGTAGCCGGCAAGACCCAGACTTGAGCCTTGTCAAAGATTTTTTTCTTTTATTTTTAGCAGTTGTTAGATTTGTCTAACAGTTTGAATGCTTCTTTTCAAAGCTTTTAATCTTGAAGGCTTTTTTATTTTTACCAAACAACTTTAGCTTTAATTTTGCTTCAAAGTCATAAGTGGAGAAGCCGTCAAGGTTATCCACAGAAATGCAGGACAGGAGGGAGCTTGAGGCTTAAATTAAATATTTCTAGAGCGTGAAATCTTTGCTCAACACATAAGATTGCCACTTAACTGTCATAAGTTTCAGCCAAATTAGATTATATTTAATGGGGCTAATTAAATACAATATGGATCTATGGATGCCTAGAGGCTGGAGGCATACATGCTGTAGGCCAAAAAGCCAAGCCTGATCGGTGTGAGTTAACCCATTCAGATCCAGGGTTTGAACTCATCTGATAGAAGAAGGAGTGAATGATACTTCCTTTTGAAAGGAATTTTACAGCACGTGTATTGAGATACATTTGTTGCAGTAAAAGTCACCCAAAGGGGGGGCCTGGGTAGCTCAGTGAGTAAAGACGCTGACTACCACCCTTGGAGTTCATGAGTTCGAATCCAGTGCGTGCTGAGTGACTCCTAAGCAACCAAATTGACCCAGTTGCTAGGGAGGGTAGAGTCACATGAGGTAACCTCCTCGTGATCACTACAATGTGGTTTGCTCTCGGTGGGGCGCATAGTAAGTTGTGCATGTATACCGCGGTGGATGGCATGAAGCCTCCACAAGCGCTATGTCTCCTCGGTAATGCGCTCAACAAGCTATGTGATAAAATTCGTGGGTTGACGTCTCCGACACAGAGGTCCTCCGGATTGAGGCGAGTCACAACGCAACCACGAGGACTTAGAGTGCATTGGGAATTGGGCATTCCAAATTGGGGAGAAAAAGGGAAAAAAATTAAAAAGTCACCCAAAAATAAGAATTCTATCATTTACTCACCCTCATATTCAACTGTGCTCAACACGTTCCAAAATACATGACATTCTTTTTATTATTATTATAGACAAAAAATTAAAGCAAACTTTACCTTTGTCAGCCAAACAGGAAAAAAAACACTGCAATAAAGTGCATTTCCACACTGAATTAAAGACACTTAATCATTCATCTTACAATTCAGTCAATATCATTTCGTTTTAAACATTATCTACCAGAAAATTGTGGCGTGGCTATCCTTATGAGGACTCTCCATAGACATAATGATTTTTATACTGTACATACTTTAGATTATATCCCCTAAACCTAACACTCACAAACAACTTTCTGCATTTTGACAAAAAAAAAACAAACATAGTTTAGTATGTTTTTACGTGATTTGAATTATGGGGACACTAGAAATGCCCCCATTAATCACATTTTTAGCATATTACCCTTGTAATTACCAGTTTGTAGCTTAATAAATGTCCTTGTAAACCACATACACACACACACACACACACACACAAACAAACACACACAAACACATATAGTTCATATATTTAAACATATATGAATATATTCAAGATCCACAAGTATTTGAAAAAACATATTTTAATATTTTAACAGTACATTTTTGTAGCATTTTGAAATATGTATTGCATTTATGTACAGGTATTTGACTTTTTATATCCGTGAAAACCAAATGAACATATACAGTATTTGATATACAGCGTTTATATATTTTACCATCAGGGTTTGGGAATAACGGAATACATGTAACTGGATTACGTATTTAAAATCCAAAATATTAGTAAATGCGTTCCACTACAGTTACAATTTGCATTTACATTTATGCATTTGGCAGACGCTTTTATCCAAAGCGACTTACAGTGCACTTATTACAGGGACAGTCCCCAGGAGCAACCTGGAGTTAAGTTCCTTGCTCAAGGACACAATGGTGGTGGCTGTGGGGATCGAACCAGCAACCTTCTGATTAAAAGTTTAGTGCTTTAGCCCACTACGACCACCACTCCTTTAAATAGTTGGAAATCAAAATAATTACTTTGAAAAATTATTTTGATTACTGAAGAGATTACTTAAAATTTTATTGTGAAACACTTTCTAAAAATGTGTTACATTCATAAGAGCAGACAGAGAAGTTGGTAAGCAGACTATGCAGTCTGCGTAGGGCACCAGCTCCCTAGGGGGGCACCATCTTACCCTAGGAGGGCACCAGAAAGTCCACCGGCTGCCCTTAATCACAAGTTATACGTTATTCAAGGACCCGAATAACAGCATCTGTTATTCAGCATCTCTTCTTTTGTATTCAACAGAAGAAAAATTACTTGCTGGTTTGGAAGTAAATGGTGGCAATATCTTCATTTTGGTTGAAATATTCCTTTAAGAGAAATCACTTTCATAGAAAACTCAGTACTACATGTTTTTGATATGATACCTTTGACAGGAAATAACAACATTAGTCGTTCTAATTTGACATTTTATCCCGCAGTTTTTTAAACTGCCCCTAATCCCTAAAAAGTGCACAGCATGTGCTCGTCCTTTCCAACGTTTGTCTAATCACCTAGCTGACGCTTATTTAAATATTAGAGTAGGCTTTAATCATGGTAAGTAATCAGTGTCATGAATATTCATAGTGTGCCCGTCTAACAGTCTCATTGTCTCACTCCTGCACCAAATCATGTCTTCCTGCCCCTCAGCTGTCTGCTCTGATGTGCACAGTCTGGTCTAAATGGAAAGAAGTTTCAAATAAATACACTATCCATACATGATCCTATAAGAGAACAGTGTGTGTGTGTGTGTGTGTGTGTGTGTGTGTGTGTGTGTGTGTGTGTGTGTGTTGTGAGTGAGAGAGTTTCAAAAGATGGGGAGAGTGATCCCTGTTCCAAGTGATGAATATTTGCGTTGAGGCTCAAGAAGACACCATTTGCATAATGACTATGTAGTTTTGCATTAATTAAATTAGCATATGAACCTGCGTTAATTACCTCTGATCATCTGTTTTCAACATTGCAGCATTTGATGTCCACCCTTTGGGGTTGTGATTTGGAGTTACAGTGGCTGTTTTGGAGTGTGTGTGTGTGTGTGTGTGTCAGGGACTAAAATACAATAGAAAGTAATTTGATGAGTAAGATAAGTAACATTCTTTACTCCTCTTTAATTTGTAAAGACTTTCACTAATGTCATGACACTGGCAGTAGTCTACAGCACTTCTGAATTCTGTTGTTAAAAAAGAAGAAATGTTTATTGAAATTCATAATTTTTTTTTCTTCATTTAGTGACTCTCTTGCTAGTTCAAGGATTAACCATCTGATTTTCTTTCTAAGTTACTTTCTCAAGCACCCTTTGTCGCAAATGCAAATGCACAGATTCTTTTTAATGAAAACGTCTTTTGGATGTCTTCCTCTTGTGCATGTCAGGACCACAGACCCAACATAAGGAGAAACACTTTTTTCACCCATATTTAAATTTAAAGGACATAATGTCTTGTTAATTGGTAAACCTTCAGATCTTCATTCACCACAAATGGCCCCAATAAGGTGTTTAAATCAATGTTGGGGTGTAGTTCATTAAAAGTAAGGATGGTACTAATGTAACTACATTTTTCAGTAGCATGACAGTAGCTCAGCTCTTTACACAATAGCAAAGCTTTTAGAGTAACAAACTACATTTTCCAAAGAGTAGCCAAAGAGTAGTGCTGTAGTGTAACAAAATGCTACATTTGCCACATTGTATTGAGAACGCAGCAATGGAGCAGAAGGAGTAATCAAACTTAAACCATCCAAGCACTCATGTAGTGTTGGGAAACTACATTATTTAAAGTCCCTGTGTCCCAATTTGCTTTGGCCTGTTGACATATTTCGTACTGAAACATGAAGTTGGGGCAGGACTTCTCCAATGGCTTGTTCCTTTTTAATAGCCAATAGGCTTCAGTTCACATTGCAGTCACAGGCAAAGCCACACACATATACCCCTGCTTCTTCATATCAGTAACCTTATAAAAGCTGTTTTATTCTACATGGAGAGGGTCCGCACATGGAGGCTGCCATTTTAGAATCACATGACCAGCCGAATACTACTCGCTTAATCTCAGTAGCCGTCCTGTTAGTTGACAATTTCACTCACTGATTAAAGTAATCATGGCTGACTGTGAATAATTAATTTCTACAATGGCATCTGAAACTGAAAACTATTGATTTTTTTAATGATGCTACATCCAAGCCACTAGGTGTCAGTGTAAGTCCAAGATGACACAAAGACAAAAGTTACTTAGTGAACCTTTAAATAGCTTCAGTTACTTAAATAGTTTGGGATTTTTAAGGAGTGGGATTGGATTTAAAACTGTATTGCAATTTAAGCGCAGATCTGAATAATCTCCTACATTTTCAATTAGGAAAGAGAAAAAAGGATAAAATAAAGATGATTGATTTGAACTTGTCTGCCATTGGTCATTTAAACAAAGAGTCTTGCCCCAAACATATGCCTTTCTATGAGTCAATGTTGCTTTGACAGGCTGGTTGGGACTCTCAAACAAACCGAGATATGATCTGATAGGACCACATAGCCAGTAGGGAAATCAACCCTATATAATCATCTCTGCAAATTCAGCTAGGAAAGGAGAAAATATCCTTTATACTTAAAAAAATTGCACACATAAACTTGAACTCTGATTTACAATCATTTAAATCTCATACTGGTTTACATCTGGTACCTCTGTATGTCCACAATATGACCAGAGTCATGCATCTGCACCCATTTTTATCTCTCCGTCCTCTGACCTCTGGCTATAAAGCGTAAAACCATATGCCTGGCACTTAACAGAAACCATGCCCAACACCCAAGCCATGCCAGCCTCTCTGCTACAGGCCCTGAGATTTCCTGCTTATTTTTGGGATCCGTCCAAAAGAGACCACCCTGTCGCAGGCTGATTGGTGCTGTTTGCCAGCAGAGGTCAACCTGGTGCATATTGGACGCGTTATAGAGCAGGACAGAGTTGCATGTGCGCTCCACGCTGAGCCCTGGAAAGAGTTAAAGTCTCCCACATCAAGGCATCAAACGCTCCACATACCACTTTATTGTAGTCATATGGCAGCAGATTTGATATTTTTCCTTCCACAGCAGGGAATAAAACTCGCCACTAATTTGGACTGTGAGCGTCGCAGCTAAATTTCAACATGTGCTGATGGTGTTGGCCAGATGTGTAACGGTTTTCCTTCTCAGTCTCTTTCGGTCTCACTCTCACTCTTTTGTCACATTATCCATGACACAATTCAAGTACAGTTTTTAAGAAAATATTGCAGGGATGGTGAGGAGGTATTAACGTGACAGTGAAATCTCGGCATCTCACTATTTTTTCAGTATCTCATGCCATGAGAGCCACATTTTTAAGCTGTTGTGACAAGTTAAAAATAATTAATCTTTCGATAAGCAGCACAGCAGATAAATGAAAGCTTTAAAACAATCGTCCAGTTTAATTAATCTTGAGTGGAAAAAACATCTAGAGTGTATTACATCATTTAGCAATGGTGTATGGGAGATACAGTATGTGTAGCACACAGACGTGACTCTTGAATTTTGCTTTGGAAAGCGGTGCGAGATGTATGATAACAGTCAAAGCTGTGCACGTTTATGTAGAAAAACTTTTAAATCCAGACAGGCACATGAAGGTGTACAGTTATGTCCACTTTGAATGCATTTCGCATGACAGGCCCATCTCTCTCCTCTTCACCCGTGTGACTGACTGAGCACCAGTTGGCGGGTCCAAGGGCGAAAAATAGGCATTGATGTCTTGAGGCAGTCATATGCAGATGTGTTTGGTCCTTGTGATGTCACAAGTTCCACAAATAACAAACGAGCCATTTTTGTAGTTTAAATAAATGCTCTTTTTGTATTAAGGAAGTTTTCAGTTCTGAAACGTACAGTATGTTTCTATAGACAATGAGCTCTTATATGTCAAAAGATCTAGGAAATTTGACTCCTCATGTCATGACCAATTTAACTCAATAGCCAAAATATTTGGAAATGTGAATGAGAAAAAAAAAGAGATCCCAGAATGTGTTTCAGTCACAATGCACTATGCACATGTAATGCAGTGTGGAGTTCAGGCAATATGTAATTATTAAAACATGCCTGTTGATATTGTAACTGAAATTTTCCTAAATTAATTGATATTGAATCATATCAAAATTGGAATACATTTTTGATTTGATTGATAATTAAATCAAATTAAATTGGGAAATCAATGCCAATAGCCAGTCCTACAAATATTAGTTGATGTTGAGTTAATTGTATTGGTAACAGCCAACAGTATTCTATCATTCAAATTTAATTAACTGATTTATATTTATATGACATACAATAAAATGAAAACACTGAGTTAAAAGAAGCCTTCACAAAGGAAAGAATGCCCCTGGAAATCAATTCCAGGGGGCAAATATTGCCCCGGAGGCAGCATGATGGCTCAGTGAGTCACACTTTCACCTCACAGCAAGAAGGTCACCAGTTTGAGTCCCGGCTCAACCAGGGCCTTTCAGTGTGGAGTTTACATGTTCTCCCGTGTTTGCATGGCTCCAGTTTTCCCCACAGTACAAAGACATTCAGGATAAGTGAATTGGAGATGTGTGAGTGTGTTTGTCTGTGTGTGTTGCCCTGTGATGGACAGGCTATCTGTCCAGGGTGTTTTCCTGCCATAGCCCTGAGACAGTTGGGATAGGCTTCAGCAGTATCTGTGACCCTGCATAGGATAAGAAGCTATAGAGAATGAATGGATGGAAATATTGCCTCCTAATGGAAAAAGTTAATTTCTCACCTTGATTATAAGGCAACATAATGTTGCTGCCTACTGTTTTGAACAGCCTTGTGCCAGGAGTGTGCAATGGTGCCTTAAAATGCTGTTAAGTTTTTGGAACAGAGTTTTGGTCTGTCAAATGAAAGTAGGAAAGTAAGAATCTTAGGATCTGTGAATTGTCATGTCTCTCCTTGAACCACGTTCATAAACCATAAAGCCAAAGTATACTTTGATTTTGGTGCGAACGCTCTGTCTACAGTTGAACGCGAGCCTGTCAAAGTATACTCCATTTGATGGTGCGCGCATGCACAGTCTGCACATTCAAAGCCACACGGTTAGAAAAATCAGGCTGTACGCGTTCAGTGCTCGAGCACGCTGCTGATGATGAGATTTGTGTGAGTGTTCGCATCTGTGCTTAAGGGATGATGAGATCATCCTGTCATGTTGCGTTGTCTGTTTCTTCATAGTTTTATCTTTAGTCATTTTTGTTTAATTATCAGGTCAAGGGATCCAAGGTGTGAATTTCATAAACAAAATAAAACGATTTGCAAATACAGTATATGACCAAACTCGAAGAATAAGCAACAAGTTTGATGTCTCAGCTGAAAAAAGACTAGTGTTGCTGATCACCAGCATATGTTGTGTTTTGGATGCTGGTTCCTAACATGGTATTTGGGTATGCTGGTATCCCCATCAGGCTTCTTAACTAGCTTAACCAGCAAGAGTTTCATAGATGGTTTACCACCTTCACCAGCTAAGTTTTGCTAAGGAACATCATGGCTATGCTGGTCCACCAGCACCGAACCAGCACTAAACATCACAAACCAAGCTGGAACAACATAGTTTAAGCTTGAAGTGGGATCATTTAATTAACAAATATAAGTGGAATTTTTTTATTACTCTTGATATCAATATGGGGGCGGCACGGTGGTGCAGTGGTTAGCACTGTCGCCTCACAGCAAGAAGGTCATGGGTTCAAACCCCGGTTGCCCCGGCCTTTCTGTGTGGAGTTTGCATGTTCTCCCCGTGTCTGCGTGGGTTCTCTCCGGGTGCTCCGGCTTCCTCCCACCATCCAAAGACATGCAGGCTAGGTTAATTGGTGTCTCCAAAAAAAAATTGCCCTAGGTGTGGATGTGAGTATGAGTGTGTGTCTGTATATGTGTGGCCCTGCGATGGACTGGCGACCTGTCCAGGGTGTACCCCGCCTTTCGCCCAATGTTAGCTGGGATAGGCTCCAGCCCCCCGTGACCCTGTACAGGATAAGCGGTTGAAGATGATATCAATATGGCTCTTCATCACCAGTAAGACATTACGATAGTCTTGGCAGAGTAGGCTGTGAAAGTGTTTGCATGGAGAGTTATTTGCCAAACACTGACTATACAGTCAAAATCTGTCAGCCAAGCCACACATGCCCAGAGGAGACGGCTCTTCTGTGAGTCCTCCTGGCCTCTTTCTCAGGCAAACCGATTATGGGTTACAGCTCTCTCAAACCTGTCCTGCAACATGTGCATTCTATCTGTACTTTTAGATCATCTTCTACGTGGCACATGCTTTATTGACAAAGATCATTTGATGTGTTTAGTTAAGTAAAACTTTGAGCACAGAGGCTGAACATCTGAAAATGATGTCAATAAAAATTTTAGCATTATCAAGATTAAATGGTGTAGACTGAGCTAAATTATACTGTAATAAACAGCAATGTTTTCCACCGTTGCTGTGGTTTTAGTGTCAGAGTTTGGTTTTGGTGGCGGATATGTGTTATTGTGCTGGGTGGCACCGTAAAAGTACAAGTAGGCTTTCAAAGTCGTTTTTTCTCATGCCATTTTTCTCAAACTGACTTTTTTTCTCTGTCTGTCTGCCTTAGAATATTAATGCCTGCTCTAAATTAGGTGTCTCTGATCTATACTGATGAGTTTTATCCTACTGTATGTGCTTTCCATATTTTTTCCTTTTATCTCAGTTTGGATTCTCTGATTGCACTTACACTGTAAGAACAAGTGTACTTCAGTATCTCTATGCATATAAAGGGGTAAAAGGCTTGTTTGTGGCCTATTTATTCACATTGAAACTGTAGCTTGTCAATCTACAAGGTACTCCTAATTAAAAGTAGTTAAACTGCAGTAAAGCTGCCCTTTTGAGAAGTACTTAGTTACACTGCAAGATACTAATAAAAGCAATTGAAGCAATTTGAAGCAATACTAACAGCACTAACAGTCATGAACATCTGCATTTCTGGTGGGTCGGGGTGAATTGAATCAGGCAATTGCTTTTGATCCGGTTTATTTAAATTAACCGATTCACTAAAATAAATAACACTTTTGTGTTTCTGAGAGTGCGTTTCATTATTGCCTCTTCTTGTTTTGCTGTAAAGCTGTATGTGCAATAAAACATGACATAAAAACCAACTCATTGGAAGTAGTAGCTCGTTACTGGAAAAGCTACACTAGCTGGGTTTCCATCCACATATTTTGAATGCATATTTTTGAATATTGCATAATAAATGCTGGGTGGAAACACCAAGATGTGAATAAAATGTCCAAAATGCACATAAAAACATATAAATTCATAAAAAACGTTGCCTCATCAAACCATTTGAATACATAATACGCCGAGAGAATATAATCAATATAATCACTAAGTTTCTGAAATGTTGCTTAAATGCAAAAGCCAGTCATCAAAATTATTGGCTACTAGGGATGTCCCGATACCATTTCTTTTAACGAGTATGAGTACCGATACTTTCTTTCTAATACTCACCAATACTGAGTCAGATGCCTGTTTTTTCTGAACTCCACATCAACAGATTATTTCAATTTTATCATCAAAATGATGTTTAAAAAAACTGATTAATTAAAACTTTAATCAAATGAAAATAATCCAATAAATGTTCAACATAATGTTGTATTATTTTAATCAAATTAATTGTTATATTTTGTCAAATAATTGACTGTATATATCTCATAAATAAATAAATTAAAAGTACGAGTACATGATTCCGATACCAGTATCGGGACATTCCTATTGGCAACTATTACCTCCCAGAATTGTGTTACATGCTTTCGCTCTCAGACATAAGGCATCTGCCTCTGAACGCTAGCAAACATGTAGTTCTTTAGAGTGTTGCATGCTCTAAACCGCAAGTAGCAATTTATTACATTTAATAAAAGAGTCACAGTGGCTTCAACATCCATTTTAATTTTCTATTTTCGACAATTTCCCCAGGATTGGTGATTTTGTTCTCTTAAAAACATGGGATGGAAACGCTATCACAAATGTTTTTTCTGGAACTTCCTCATGGTCGCTATAATGTGTGGTTCTTGGTCTCGGTGGGGCGCATGGTGAGTTGTGCATGGATACCGCAGAGAATAGCGTGGGCCTCCACATGGGCTACTTCTCTGTGGTAACGTGCTCAACAAGCCACGTGATAAGACGCAGAGGCAACTGAGATTCGTCCTCTGCCACCTGGATTGAGGCGAGTCACTACGCCACCATGAGGACTTAGAGCTCATTGGGAATTGGACATTTCAAATTAGGATAGAAAAAGAGAGAAAACAAATGGCCCGCGGTAGACTCTAGAATCAATACTGCCACATTTTTACACAATAGTACATTTGAGCACATGGTACATTGTTTCCCGCGATTGTAATTGCTGTGTAAACTTAAAACTGTGTAAATGTATTTAACATATCATACGAAGTGATTAACAAAAAATCTAAAATTGACTGCAATAGTTGTAAAATAAGAATACAATTGTCAGTCATAAAAGAAGATGAAAAAAGTAAGAATAAATAGGCCCAAATATGGAAGAAAGCATTCAGTCCTAATTTTGAAAATATGGATATTTGCATTTCATATCCAGTTTTGTGTCAAAATGTATTATTCTTTGTGAGTCCAATCAAATAATGGGTTAGGAAGAAGATAAAAAAAACAAAACATAAAAAATGCCATTTTGATCTTTCATAAACAACCCTGTTTGGGTTACAATGTCACTGCTAGGGGCTTTTGGGTCTTGGAGGTAGGCTACAGGCAGCATTTTTCTTGTTGGAAAGTGGACAGGATATTGTAGCTGACCACAAACTGCCTTCTGATACCTTCTGGCTTTCATAAAGAAAAACATCAGCATCCAACTACACATCTAATTTAAAGAAATCTAGGTAGTGCTCATAATTTAATTAAATTTGCTGTCAAATAGTTATCTGGCTGTTTAGACTCACTTAGCTGTTAATAGTGAAGGTGTAGCGGTTCAGATAAGATAATATTGACATATCACAATTAATTCTTCCAAATGTGCCTCACCTTTATTAATATGTATTCTAAAAGTATTCTAGTATTCTGAATACATTACTTTTTATGTGATGTATCGGAATACATTACTGAATAAATTTAGGAGAGATTATTTAGCCTTTCTTTAAATATTCTGCCCAATCCTGGTAGCGTTGCTACTTTTAGTTAGTTACTACTCAACAATGTAAATCACACTCTAACTTCAAGCTATTCTGTTTTTTTTTAAGCTGTCTGGTGTTGCACTTATTCAGAATTCAGCAGGAAGTACTTGAATGTAAGTTTAGCACTGTAAAAAAGAGGGGAGGGGGCTGCTACCTCATGTTGATAGTGGCCGATGATGTTACGGTCTTTAGACTTGTGGGGGTAACAGACACCATGATAATTCAGCATTAAACCCTCCCGGGCAGCCCACTGAATGAATAAAGCCTTGATCGTATCAGTTTTTATTCATGCCAGTGAAGGCTTGTTCTTGCATGTAGTGCGCGGCAGATGTGGTCCTGCCGGTATGTTTGCTAAAGGCATTGGCGAGATGAAAGACTGTTCTTAACCATAAGCTATGCAGGGAGCCGTGCCAAATGCTGAAAATGCATCATTGTGAAAACAGCCCTGGGAGAAGCTGATCTCCCCCCATTTGTATCCGCTGAGGATGAAGAGGGCTTCTGCAGAGGGCTGAGGGCAAGATGACACACAATGGATAAGACTAAGGAAAAAAATGCTCATTCTCTCTTACTTAGACTTTTTTCTCACAGATATGGCTAGCTTGGAGGAGTTCACTAAATATTGGTAACTTAATTTGTGAAATCCTCTCTTCTCTTCTCTTCTCTTCTCTTCTCTTCTCTTCTCTTCTCTTCTCTTCTCTTCTCTTCTCTTCTCTTCTCTTCTCTTCTCCATAAAATTTTCATTCCATAGAAATGTAAAAAACATGCTAATGCAGAACAGTTCATGAAATATTTCTCAACACAACTTTTATAAAGTGTGAGCCGCAGGGTTAATTAAAGGGGGTCGCACACTGGATGCATCAGGCAGATGACATGGCATGTTCTAAACTTAGAAACAATAATTTATTTTCTACAAAATATACACACACCACCAACACTCAGTGTCAACATTCTGCAGTGCCACGGAGCACAACTCGCATAGTTTTTCATTAAATTCGACCCAAATCATTATCAAAGGACAAATATTATTTACTCAAGCACCACTGGATGATCTATTGTGAACATGTATCTTTCATAGAGTCTACACAATGTATTTTCAGTTCCAAGTATGTCGTTTTGTGGTTAGACAGATTGAATGAAAGACCTATTGAAGGCTACATACAGAGAAATTGCATAATAAACATCGGCATTTCTAATCGTTCAATTTGTGCAGTTACAACAGTTTCACAAACCTGCAAACTCATCAGTCACTTTGTTCATTCTTGAAGAAGTACCAGAACTTTCGTAAATTGGACTTCTATCCCCTGTGCTGCATCAGCTCCTATGTGTGTGTGTGTGTTTCAGTAAATGGTATATCGCCCTGTTGTGGTCTCCCAATGCTATTACGTAAGACTGTTAAACAAAGGCCAAATGAGTGTATTGTAAAGCATGCAAATTGGGCTTCTAATTTTAATATATCGATACCTCAAAAATATACTGATAAAATAATATGCAGATCAATAATCGATATATCAATATATTATGACTTCCCTAATAACTTTATCCAGATCTTCCTAGGATTTTATTAGTCAGTAGATAACTACATGGATCAACTATCTGCTATATATATATACAGTCACTCAACGTCAACATTCTCTCATGCACACAGACGTGTGCTCTACTCGCTCCATTGTTCCACAGCTCGGACTCATATCCAGTGAAATTGCAATGCAAACAAATGTGTCCTGACTGATGATATACTTCCACTGACAAACAGATGCAATCTTTTTATTTATTGAAATAAAAAGTTTTATCAGGGTAGATTAGAACTCCTGCAAATCTACCACAAGACCACTCAGTAACCATGTGTGTGTGTATGTGTATATAGATATATATACACATGGTGATCATGAGTTGGAGCACATTTGTTTGCATTTTGCTTTGCGTATTTACTGGACAATAGTCAGAGCTGTAAAACAATAGAATGAGTAGAGCATGCATCTGTGTGCATGAGAGTACATTGACGTTGAGTGACTGCAGAAATGTTCTCTCATGCACACAGACGTTCGCTGAATAAGACGGGCGCTCGCTTATAACAGCCGCAACGGGCACTCAGCACTTCATTTGAAAAACATAATACAATATCATGTTGAAAATGAACTGTTGTACCTTCATTTGATTGAAGTTTTTATTTATTTATTTAAACACCATTTTGATGATAAAGTGTAAATAAATTGCTATATGCATTTCATAAAGAAAAAAAAAGGTATCAGACTCGTTATCTACGAGTACCAAAAAAAGAAATAAAGTATCAATACTCATACTCGGTTTTAAAAAAAATGGTATCGGGACATCCCTAGTTTCTATGCAAGATTTCTGACAGTTTCAGTTCCATACTCATAATCACCAGACATGCGGATGGACTCCAGTCGAAACATCCCTCTTGAAATTGCTCTCTTTTTTCCAACATCAGAAGTGAGCGGCAGGAATGGCATGAGTTACAGACCCTGTGCACAAAAGTGCTTTGCGCTACGTAAGAGCTGCTATACAGGGTCCTGATTGTTTTGGAAGGCGTGCTGAGGGCCTGCAGATTTTTACAGTGAACTTTAAATGGTTATAGATGCTCCGGCCCAGCTGGGGACCATTATATTGTACATAGTACAGACTATCCAAAAAATGCCAGGCCAATTATTTCACATACAGGATGCTCCCTTGCTAAGACACATGCAAGTTATTTCCTACAGTTTGAAACCTGCAAAATAGAGGATCAATACCATCCTCAAACATAGCCTTCTGTTTTCTTCCATGTTGAAAAGACCAGGTATCTCTTCCGATACCTGAACTCTCAGTAT
The DNA here is from genome assembly GCA_032164185.1 of Moxostoma hubbsi. Classification (NCBI taxonomy): domain Eukaryota; kingdom Metazoa; phylum Chordata; class Actinopteri; order Cypriniformes; family Catostomidae; genus Moxostoma; species Moxostoma hubbsi. The sequence continues at coordinate 6,801,310 of JAVLUX010000031.1, read as the reverse complement.
CAGCTGGTACCGATTCTGATCCGATACAGTGTTGTTTTTATCTTAATGATTTTAGAACATCTATAATTCACTGTGTGGAACTGATTGGGAGTACTCTTTGTGTAGAGAAACAAAACCTTTAACAACCTTATTTCATTATAAAATAGGAAAACAAAAAACATGTGCAAAACTTTATTGTTAACTAGTCTGCTGGATGCAGAAGCAAAAATAACAGTAATTCCAGTGAAAGTCTTCAGTAGAAAAGAAGCCAGTTCTCTTTACACATTTTAACATGTATTATTATTATTAGTAGTAGTAGTAAGTATATTTATTATCATTAATAATTAAATAATAATAATAATAATAATAATAATAATAATAATAATACATTTACTATACATTGGTAATACGTTTCAGTATTATTAAACACAGCCTTTTGCAAATAAAATGCATGAGTTATATGGACCACTTTAATGGTAATTTGAAGGTTATTTATGTAATTTTTATGTAATCAGATTTGGATTGGGCTTGTCGGACCGATACCTGATCTGGGTAAAAATTTCAGTATTGGACCCGATACTGATCCAGGTATCGGATCGGTGCTATCCCTAATTTTAAACACAAACCATATTCCTGTGCCAGCAAGAAACTGCCATTGAGATGAACAGTAATGCTAACAGATGGAATTAGCATGGAAATTGTAATTCTGGTGTAAAGTGGTCTTTTCAGCAGGGTTTCTAACAAAGTAGTAATAAACTTTTTCAAAAACACATTTGAGCAAATGCAGGGCTATTTTTGTTCTCGCTAGTTTCACACATACAGCGATTAGCCATAAGCGTTAACTGCTTGATATGCTTGTGGGAGATGTGATTGTGATCCAGATTACAATTGCGATGACATTAAATAGTACACTCCTCTTGTTTGCTTTGAACTGGTCCTTCTCTGTCCGCCTACTTTGCTTTCTTCTCTCCGCCCAGCTTGCTTGTCTGTTTCCTCTTTCAGGCGCAAGCACCAGTGTCATCGATCAAGTTCTTGGAGCTCTTCTTGAACGGCCTTTCATGCCAGCCAGATCTTAACGCGGTGACACACTCGCCGAGCTATGATTCACAAAACGCTGTGCTAATGCACTTATTTCTATGTTCTCACTGAGCCAAGAGTTATAGCTCTTACTGACAGTGAAGTCGTTCCAGTTGTTTTTCACTGTCTATTCCCGTCTGTGCCATAGGATGTCTCTCTCTCTCTCTCTCTGTATCGGATGATGACAGGCCACTCAAGGGTGGCATATGTTTTTGTTTAGGCAGTTGTGCTACCCTCGGCTGGCCTGTTTCTTCCAGAAACTGGTGCTGGCTGTTGTATAATAATTCAGATATAAAAGAAAAAACCCAGTACAGCTTTCCTTGTTGTGAAAACCTGAGCTGCTGAAATAATAGCTATATTGAATATACTGAAGTATTAGCTTCTTTTTAGAAGTTACTTTATTCTGAGTTCATGGTTTAAAGACTGTTAATAATTGTCAGTGTTGTAGCCAATTGCATTGTGTGTCACACGGTTTTCTGGAAACAATGTATTCACAGCTCAAGTTACGCCTTCTGATTAGCATAATTTATTAGTTGCAGTATTATTTTCCTCTATTATCTCTATTCTCTATTATTTTCATCAACAGTATGTTTTAATTTATGTATGTGATGTATGTGAATCTTTTAGTATGTGTTAAATGGTTCCTGTAGCTCAACTGGTAAAGCATGGTGCTAACACTGCCAAAATCTTGGGTTTGATCCCTAGGGAACACGTAAATTGATAACACGTATCCCTGGAATGCACTGTAAGATGCTTTGTAATTTCAATTGCTTAATTATTGTCATAATGCATCTATTTTGTCTCGTCTTCATTATCGATGACAAAATCAGAAAAACCTTCTTCTACTAATGTTTACTGCAGTCATTTTGTTGATGAGATAAACACTGCATACGGGCACTCAGTTCTGGGGAAAAAAAATGTGCCAGTCACGTAAATGTTGCTAATCACTATGAAGCCACAGGACAATTACATTATGGCAGTGCTTACAACATTGATTAGTGCTTCACTAGTGACTATCTTGAGCTGTTACATCAAAGGGCCTCAATTTACTGATCAAATTACTATCCAATTGAAAAAGCTCTTTCCATGTACACTTGGTCAGATTGTAATCCGCCTCGAATGCATTTCGGAGGGCATTTACAGTATACCTGGTCTTTTCATGATCAGATAGCTATCCGATCAGTGAAACGCTTGAAGTGGCCGGGTGTAAACAGGCCCAAAGGCAGCAGACAGTAACATTATATATATATATATATATATATATATATATATATATATATGTATAATGTCCATTCCAGGCTTTAAGAGCCCTCCCAAATACTTGGTCACTTGCAAAAAAATCTATTAAAATTAGAGCTGCCAGATTTAACACGTTAACCTATGCGATTAATTTTAAACGTTTAATGCGTTACTTTTTCTTAATCTTAATATTTATTAATATTAATATTATTTTTCTTAATATTCGTTAATACAGCATGAACACTGGTGTGAACCTGGAGTCATTACACTGATGCTCACGCCACAGCGCCAGAGCCCTTCTATCAGGATGAGTCTACAAGCTTAGCATAAAACAGCATAACTCGGCGGTCATAAAAATTCAATGGGCTGTAGTTTCGTAACATGTTCTCTCATGGCGTTTTCCTGTCACTAATAAAATGCTGGAGAAATGAGCTCTTAGCGATATTTGATGTTCAAAACTAGCCTAGATGGGACTTGTGACTGAAATCAAGTATTTTACTGCCTATGTAAGGCACATTTTAATTACCACAGAATCACACCAAATCTTAACTATCACCGAAACGCAGAATGTGAAGTGTTTGTTTGCAAGGTTTTCATGGTGAGTTCAAGGCGGTTTTTGGAGCGTGCTTTGACGTACTGACGCCAATCATGAACGTAGGTTCACGATTGCTGTAACAAAGCAGATAGCTACAGTCTGCCTGCAGATTTATATTGTTGAGGATGAGAGTTTAAGGGATTTAATGCCTATTGCAATGAATATGCAACCTATGTGGGGACTAGTTCTTTCAATTAGTCAAACTCCCACTTAGACATTGGATAACTTTTAATGTTATTTAAATTGGTGCTATTTTAGTGCATTTCTGTCTTTATATTGCGGAAGGCTTTGCTTGGAAAATACTAATAAAGCATTATATTGAAACATATTGTTTTGTTTTCTTTCCTAAGATGGAAATAAATTCATTTTGTCAAGAAAATAAGTATTTATAGTGTCAACTTTCAGCACTTTTCAAATCTGCAATTAATCGTGATTAACTACAAAAAATTATGCGATTAATTGCGATTCAAAATTTTTAGCAACTGACAGCACTTATTAAAATATAATGAAATATTTGTGATTTATACTTTATGTTGCTTGCAAAAAGTTGTCAGAATACACGGCTGCTTTTGAATGGAGAAAGATCATTCTGATCCCCCAGATGGCTAACTGGACAAGGCTAACAAGGAAAACATTGATGTCTTGGTGGTGAGTGTTTATGATGTCAGGATATCAGGATGTTTAGAAGTAGCAGTATGGACACTAATGGTAGATCAGGTAAAGGTCCCACCTGCTGTGAAATGGTCTACAGCCAAACTGCTGAGTGGATTTGTGTGTTAGTGGGTTAGGTTGAATTTATATTGTGGGTCTAGGTGTTTTTGTGAAAGTGGCTATGAAAATATGAGTTTGTTTGTGTAAGTGTAAGCATGTGGGTGCCTTTTGTGTATATATGCGTATCTTTGCTTGCTTTTGTGTGTGTGTGTGTGTGTAAGAGAGAGAGAGAGAGAGAAAGAAAGAAAGAGAGAGAGACAGTGAGACAGTGGTGTCTTCTCTTCTAGAGGCAGTTTGTGATGTCCCTCCTCTTTATTCCAGCAGACAGAGACTGGAGATTTGAAATGGTTACTGCAACAGGCCTGCTTTCACTTAGACAGGAGACCGCCGTGTTTGTGTGTGTGTGTGTGTGTGTGTGTGCCAGCTGTAACCACTACTTCTGCCACTATCCTCTGTGGCTTTTCTCCACACAGTTTTTCCACTGTAGAACGTGAGCTACAGTCTTTGCATATATAGTTGTCTGTCCTCATTAGAGCCAACAATCACATATAACTGTAATGTGTAATTCGTCAGAGAACTGAACTACCAGATGACTGACTACAGGCTAAAAAGTACTCATTTAGTAATAAAGATAGATGTTGGTTTAGTGTACTGTAACGTCAGAGCAGGCTTTCACACTATGCACACGACTCATGGTTATCCAACCTGGTTTCTGGGTGGACATGTATTTTTCTTGCAAAACGTGTAATGCAGTAAAATATTTAAACACTTTAATCAAAATATTTTTTTCTTTCTTGCTTTAAATGGTCATGAAACACTGACATTGTATGATATGTTAACAGATATGCATGTGTTGCACATGATAGAATACAATGTAAGCATCCATTAGTTTAAATTTTAGAAGGAAAATAGTTCATTTAGGGAATTTCACAGTGATCCAGACACCTGAATCATCTATTGAAAATACCGAAAGTGTGATTATGACACCACGCATCTGTATTTCTCCATCATTTGATCATTATTTGATGAATTATTGCTGATATGATCAATAGAAATGTCCTGAAATTAAAAAGAGCTTATTATTAAAACTGGTGCGACATTTGGGTGTTGGTTCACAAAAGCACGGAGCAGAAAAATGTCATATGCGACGATAATCACTCGTAGTAATACAAGCAATCTATTTTACTGCCTCAAAATGAAGCATGCTAAAGAATATGAAAATATTCTAAATTATGAAAGCCAAAGGATGTGCTTTGCATTCATTCATTTCTATTCGGTCATTTATGATTTTTTTATTTTATTTATTTTTTTAGCAAGAACTGTTTTTTTTTTTTATTTGATATTTATTGATCTTTGTGGTATATTGGTTTGAGAAGATCTTGAGTTTCTTGATGAAAGTTTATAATAATATTATTAATAATAATAATAATATTGGTCATCAACATATCATAATGAAATGAGGCATCATGTGAAATTGAGCATTTTGGTAAGGTTTTTTTTATTATTACTTTGACAGTCAAGTTTCAAATAAAAATAAAATTATATAAGTAATTTTCATTTATAAGGTATTTAATTCACTGACTTGATTTACAATATAGTTATTTAATTTTTTATTTTTTATTTTTATTGAAAAAATGATTATATTGTGATATATATATTGTGATATAAAATTACTCTATCGTAATGTAAAATTATTGTGATATAAGATATTGATCATATTGCTCACTCCTATGTTTCCATATAATATACTGCAACATCAAGTCATGGCTTCCCTGCAATGCTGATAGAGGGACAGGACAGGCTTTCAGTCAATGACAAAACCTTTTGTTTATGCAACATGCATTTATTAATGTGAGTGTTAAGAGATATGTGGAGTGGTGGACCTAGGCTTGTTTGAGATGGGGTTTACATTGACTGTCTCAAACACAAACGCTATTGATCCATCCAACCTTAAAGGAGCAATATGGCACATTGACATCCAACGTTTAAAATGGGTACTGCAGTCCAAATTCTAAATATTGGAGAGAGCTGTCTCCCACGCCAACTCCTCACCAGACTCGAAGGTCACACGGGTTGTCAGGTTGGGGGACACGCAACAGGAACGAGCAAACTAACAATGGCAATCGACGAGCCTTACACTGTAAGTTGTTCAGCTAATATATACGTTTGCAATGCTTTTATTGTTTGCAAATTATAAACCAGCTCATGTGGATTTTTTATAACTCTGTCAATGTTAGCTAGATGTATTGCTGGCTTCCATGGCTGCAGCGTATTGCGTTTGCCCACTAACTTGTTTCAAATCTGGCAGCCCGGGGTGTCGAAGTACTATTGGGAAATGGGCAGTGGGCGGGATCACACAGGCCAAAGCACAAACAATTCCGTCACATAACGGACATTTCAAATTTGAAAATACTGGCTGTAACATTGGAGAAGCCAATATTACAACTTAGCATGTTTCCTAAATCTCTGTTAACATATTATGATAATTTTATGCTTTAGTACAGTAAATATATTACATATTGCACCTTTAATGTGAGTGTGTTAACCAATCTAATCACTTATATTTGTGAATCAACATCTTAGAATAAGTTATAATTTTTTTTTAAAGCATTCACATATTTTCAATATAGAGTACATGCTTGCCATTTATTTGCACATTAAATTTCCAATATAAAATGACCAGTGTGTTTCTGTGTAATGTATTGTGAGTATACGAAAAGTAGTCTTATTTTCAAATGCAATTTTGCTTCTCAAGTTAATATTTTAGATATATTTATTTGAAAAACCAGACAAATACTGAATAAGTAAATTCGTTGTTTTGGTTTTAGTAGGTCTTCAAACACTGACAATTCATGGGAAAAGAAGAGTAAAAAGAATCAATTTGATCTTTTATTAAGATGTACACATACAGTAAATACTGCCATTTGTGAAACCAGTCTGCCCTAACAGCGTTCAGCCTGTCTGTGAGACACATTTCAGTCCTAAAAACATTTAGTTCTTTAGGAATTAATTTAGTACAAATCAAAAAGGACGCACGCATGCACGCACACACAAGCACGCACACACAAACACACACACAGCAGGCTTTGGAATTTAGCATAAAAAATGGGCTACCTTCAGAAAGGCAGTAGGCTGGTTTTGGCTCCAGTGTGGTCTGGCTCCCTCCATGCCATTTTCCTGCCAAAATCATTTATTTCCCTGTCATAATCATTTATCAAAGCCAACCTGATGGGCTGTTCAGGCTCACAGCTCAATCAATGTAGGATTACATCTATCATGAAGAATGAAATAAATCTAAGACAGAATGACAGTGAGAGAAAGATATCAATTGCAAACTTTTAAGGTGAAGTAATTCCCGGGCCACTAATGTCACCAACTGCAATTGACTCTCCACGTCATCCACTGGTCGAAAGAAGAAAAAAATAAAAGATAGTCCCACCCCAAACTCACACTATTGATTGAGCCAATGTTGCTGTGCCAGATTAGTCAGAATGCTAAAACAAACAGAGCAATGTTTTGATAGTGCTGTCAAGCCACATTGTTTACATTTTTAAGAGAAACCAGCTAACAAATGATTTAATTCTAGATGTTTCGGCACATAAAACTGAGATAAGAGAAAATATTGTACCATCCAAAAATTTCAAACATTACCTTTAAATTGATTTCAGATTATTAGTTTTACATCAAAAGTTTAAAGAAGAAAAACCTTTTCCATGTGTAGCCATACAAAAACATTGTTTAGCTTGCTTTCTCTTTCTCACACATAAACTCTAACATCCAAACCACATTGCCAATTCCCTAGTGTGTGTTGGTGACACAGACAGCAGTGTCTCCCTACACAGAATGCTGCACCTCTGTGTTTCTCATTAGCATAGTGGCCTGGCCCTCTGATTAGCCACGATCATCACAAACAAGACATTAGTGATGCAAGGTGAGGCCCCCGGGAGCCCCAAATCACAGACATGCTAATGAGGGCCCACGTTACAGTGGCGTGAGGTGTCAGCCGGCTGGTGACAGGTGCACAGAGGGGACATTTGGTGGTTGGGGGGGGGTCCAGAGAGGAGTGAAGGTGTACCATAGTCCCCATGGCATCACCTTGTCCTTTGTTCTTTATGCAAATCTACCACTGTGGCATTCTAAAGCACAGAATGTAGCGGGTTCGAGGGGCAGAGCTGTGAGAGTGCCAGGCCTGAGTTGTACACACAGATATGCTTTTGCATTGCTATTTTAGCATTATGACTAGTGGTTGACCTATATATTGTAACGGCTAATAAATCAGCCAAAATTTTGTATTTTTAAATTATCAACATAGGCAGATTAGTTTGTTACCGAGAATGATAAAAAAATTTCAGTAAAAACATGTATCATCATCGTCTGCAAATATGTGTATACTTCTTTTTAACCGATTTAATTCACAAGCCTCAAAAACTTCCAGTTTTAACTATCTTCTTACTGTTGAAGCTTGTTTTAGAATAGGCTTGATCAATACTGTGTCACTCTGACTCACGATGTTGCTCATATATCTTTCTCTGGTCCTGTTTCACCTGGTATTAAAATGCGTTTTCGGTGATCGGATCATGTGGTCAGCCGAGACGCAAAAGCTCAGTGTGAGTGCAAATGTTTTTTACTGTTACTTAACATTTCTCTTTTTCATATTCATTCATGTATATTTTTCACTTTATTATTTTTTTTTTCTCAAAATAAAAGCATAGTATTTTGAGGTTATTTCAATTTTAAATCGTTCTTGGTAACTTCTGTGAATAAAACAATTTCACGCATATATTATACTTGTCATTTTTAACTCTCATTTGTATTTTTGATTAATCGGTCACTCGTTTTTTGTACATTCGAGTACCCAGCTACAAAATTACTCGAAAATGCCGATACCTATTGCTAATGTGCACATACTGTGGATGCTGGACTACTTTGTACACTGTTGTTGTTATTTCTTTCTTCTTAATGTATTACTTAAAATTACATACAAATTTCTTTATGTGCATCTGGCATCTAAAACACATAAAATCCTATTTATAATTATTTTTACAAAGTTGAAGTTTTGTGTGAATTTGAGTAAATTTTATTAATTTGTAGCCAATTTATGTATATGTAATTTACTATAAAATTAATTGTGCGATTTATTGGCATTATATCGGCCTATTGGCCCCTGCTTTCTGGATATCAGCATTGGCCAGTAAAAAAAAAACAAATCGGTATACCTCTAATTGTGTTACAAGAGTTGCGAGAATTTGTGCATGCAAATATATCCTTGCATTGTGGCATCATCAAAAAGTTGCATAAATGCACATATGTCATAAGCCCAAACCCAGCCTGTACCCGAGACCCTGTGACCCGACCCAACCAGACCGGTAGCATCAAACTTTAAACCTGATTCCGAAATCACTCACTCTCTTTATAATGTCTTCTCCAAGCAAGTCAATTTGTTACTATAGGCTGTATTTTATTTAACCCATAAATGCATGGGAATTTCACCAAACACTTTTACACGTTCAGGTCTATAGAGATGCATCTATATCAATCAAAAATGGATCTACAAAATGCCCAGATATAATATATATATATATATATATATATATATATATATATATATATATATATATATATATTATTTATTTATATTATTTATTTATTTTTTTTATGTGTCAAAGCGATAAGGGATCTAGAACAGGAATCACTACTTTCACACTGAAATTTCATGAGACGCAACTGGCTGTCAAACGCATATTGAGCTACACATAACACATAATCTACACATACGCTACACATATGTATTTTCTCAGGCACTTATTGTGTCTAAATAGAAGTACAACTAACATCATTTCAATATTACACCCAAAAGACAATAGTCATATCAGTTAGCATGTTTATTATGTATGTGTACATACAAATGGGATACATATAATTCATCACTGTTGCACAGAAAATCAACGTTATGTAGTATTTAATTGTATGAATATATTAGTCATTTCTCTTGTAATAAACAATCAAATAGATATTCTGTGATAGGTAAATAAAAATATATAAAATAATCATAAAAAATTAAAATAACTTTTCATTGAAAAGTCAATTTTCTTTAATTGCAAACATGAACCTGACTTGAAAGACTGACCCGAACCCAGCCCAAAACACGAGGGTGGCAGACCTCCAATTGTGACATCATCAAACAAATTGCGTGTATTCGCACATGCACATACTTCCTTTCGTTGGGACATCATCACAATCACACGTTGTGACCATCAGGCAACTGTTTCATTAGCTCAGCTTCATGCTCAGGTAATGCTAATGACAGCAGCAGCTAACGCTAAAGTTATTTCCGTCATGAAACAGCAGTGCTCCCAAGTCTGCCAGATTTGTTCGCAGATAATTAAAAAACACCCTCAGCCCCTCCTCCTGACTTCTCTGCCACTGCATTTATGCTCTTAAAGGGAAATTAATTGCCACAAAATGTTGAAATCAAAATATCTTAACCCAGGTTGGAGGTCCCTGAGGATAAGTTAATTGGCCTTGAGGTTTTGTAATACTAAACCCAAGAGGGTGAATAACTTTAGTGTAAGACGCCCTCTGCCCACACACCCACGCGTGTCATTAATCACATATCCTACACATACAAAAACATGCATGTCAACAGCCGAGTGCTGTTTAACACAGCGAGAATGCTACTACAGATTTGTTAGCGCTATGCTCTGCAACAGCCTTCTCTCTAGTATTACAGCCACAACTCAATTTAGCTGTTTAACCTGTAATCCCAGCAATATTTATTGAAGTGCAAGAGGGAAGAAAATTGGGCTATTAGGCTCTTGCAATGAATACACTGAAAGGAGAAAAGGCACTCTGCTAACTAGCAGTTGACCTTTGCTGCCCGCAGTGAACGGTTTCATGGATGTGGACCGTGGTAATTACTGCAAATTGAATTACAGAGCGAACAGCGATGATTCTGTAATGAGCACTTTTATTGGCTGGAGTGCTTTGCTATGACATGGCCCTCCCAGGTCTCTGTAGTGTGGGCGTGCACGCACACACACACACACACACACACACACACACACACACACACACACACTCACCCAATGATCCATGATCAGATGGAGATATGTGTTCCTGAGGTGCCTGATGGGTAATTTCACACCAGCGTGCCACACAAGCTGCTGTCACAAGACATAGATCTTTGATGGGTCATTAGCATATCTTAGCTTATTCACTCTGGGTCTCTCTCTCTTTCTTTCTCTCTCTCTCTCTCTCTCTCTCTCTCTCTCTCTTACACACACACACACACACACACACACACACACACACACACACACGCACGCACATTCTGGCTTGTTTGGAAAGTTGATGAAATTTGTCTTTGGTCGTCATTAAGCCTGTCTGTCTGTTAGCTGACACGGTCCCTTAGTAACATATGGTGTTTTTTGTATGATGTGATAGGATGTAAATTGCAGTAGCTCAAGCACACAGTTATGCCAGGATAAGTGCACACGCACACACATACACAAATGCATATATTTGTGCATGCACAAATGCTCTATCACACTCTCTTCTTTTGTCCATCCCACGTTCTGTTAAGTCCTGCCACCGGCAGATTATGAAATGTTGATGAGGCATTTTTGGAACTGTTGGACACATTGATTATATACAGAATTAGGCCCCAGTCCAAGATCTGAAAAGGAAAATAAACAGCCTTTGTGACAGAAGGGATTTCTGCAATGTATCCATCCAAACTAAATGCTGGCTGTGGACCTGTCCTGCACAACCTCTTAAATTGTCTATGTCCTAAACATTAGAAAGCTGCTTGTCAGACTGGACAAACCCAAGTTATATCTGCAAAGAACCACTCAGACAAACTGTTGAAATATGATGACCTAAACAAATATCCAATATCACACTAAGGGCCCTGTTTATACCTGGTATTAACGTTGTTTAACACAAATTAAACATGTAACTTATTTGCTTTGATTTTATTACAAAACAAGCAAGGACTGATATTAAAATAAACGTTTATTGCATGACTGCATTGGCATTCATTTGCAAACCACATTTCTCTCAAATGATACACAAACATGTATATGGGTGAGTGTGTCTTGCACCTGTCAGAATACAAACCTTTCAACACAACTCTTTCATACCCTTTCTTTCTTAAACCCTCTCTTTTTATTTCTTTTTCCATATAATTATATCCATATGGAAATAGTGAAAGGTGTGGTGTTGAATGCAGAGTTATATATTTACGTCTTGCTGACATTAGCATTTGCACATTGCATTTTGCCTTTGGGCTATACCTGCCATCTGTGTTAGGCTCTAGCCCTCGGGGAGCTGCCCTGCTCTCACCCTGACTTATATCCTGGTTGAGTCACGTATGGGCAGATCCTCTCTGATGGGGCTTTAGAGAGCAGCAGGCTCTGCGGCGTGATAGATAACATGCTAGGCTATCAGAGAGCTCTTGTCTCCCCTCTTAGGATGATGTAATTTTCATCTTATAAAATGGATGTCGCACAGCATAATGAGATGCCTCACACATGTTGCCTGTTTAATTTTCAACAGACATGATCCATGAACCTAACCACAGAGGACTCTTGGCTTTGATTACATTCAAAGCCATGACCGAGAGCCAATAGATTCACGAATGACATGGAAAGCTATGAAAGTGTGCTATCTAAACCGCCACTTGCAGCAAATCATAGAGTTAATAGCTAATATATATATATTAATTCCATCCATGTTCTTTGGTGTCTTCCAGGAAAAGATGAGCCCTCCAGTTACATCTGCACGTCGTGTAAGCAGCCATTTACCAGTGCATGGTTTCTGCTGCAGCATGCGCAGAACACCCATGGGATCCGAATCTACCTGGACACCCACCCTAATAATTGTTCACTTACCCCACGCATGGCCCTTCCTCCACCACTGGGGGCTGATGCCCTGCCCCGCTCCCCTCTTGCCAGTTTTCTGGGTGATGGCAGCAACCCTTTTCATCTGTTACGTATGGCTGCCCCACTGCTACGAGAGCCACTGCCCCCTGGGTACATGGAAACCCGCTTGCCATCTACTCCTTCTTTTGTAAGCCCTCCTCCACCCCGCCATCCTCTGGAACGCCTTGGCCCAGAGGAAATGGGCCTCCTGTCCCAGCATCCAAGTGCATTTGAGCGAGTGATGCGGCTGACACCTATGGGCATAGAACACTCAATGGGCTTCTCTCAACGTCTTCGGGAATTGGCGGGCAACAACAACAATGGTGGGCCAACCCCTCCTCTTTCCCCTAACCGTGTACCACCAATGCATCGGCTACTTAGTCCCAGCCTTTTCCAGCATGGCTCAAAACCTCCACCTTTCCTAACCTCACCCTCACAGCCACAATCAGTACCATCCAGAGGCAATTCCTCACCACCATTAAACCAGGTCGGCAAAGCCAAGTCCTGCGAGTTCTGTGGCAAGACTTTCAAGTTCCAAAGCAACTTGATAGTGCACAGACGAAGCCACACTGGTGAAAGGCCCTATAAATGTCATCTCTGTGACCATGCATGTTCGCAGGCCAGCAAGTTGAAGCGCCACATGAAGACCCACATGCACAAGTCAGGCTCCATGGGGAGCTCACCTGAGCAGGGAGGGCAGGAGTCAGTCGGAGAAGGGCTTAAGAACATAGACAGTGGCACAAGGGAAGGATTGGATAATGAGGAGGATGAAGAAGAAGAAGAGGAGGAGGAAGAAGATGAGGAAGAACAGCATAATGGGAGCAGGCCTGAGTCCACCCTGAGCATGGACTCAGAATTGAGCAGAAACAGAGAGAATGGCCCAAGACCCTCACCAGAGGAGAAGCCTCTGGCATCTGAGAGAGTGACAGAAAACCAATACAACAATCTTGACAATCACTTGAGACTGCCACCGGGCACCAGGCCATGTAAAGTGACAGATGTAGATTCAGCAGCCAGGGAGATTGACAGAGACGGACGGCCCATGTTGAACGGCAGAGGCTGCTATCCGGAGAATCCAATCTCATCGTTATTCTACCGGAAGCCGCTTCCTATTTCTAGTCCGAGCCTATCTGGGTCATCCGCCAAGAGGATCAAAGTGGAGAAGGATGTGGAGTTGCCACAGGTTCCCATCGTCTGCCCTGAAAATGTGTACTCTCAGTTGTTAGCCGGGTATGCTGCATCCCGCCACTTCATAAGGGAGCCCTTCCTGGGCTTCAGCGACTCCAGGCAGTCACCTTTCGGCACTTCTTCCGAGCACTCCTCATCTGAGACAGGCAGCCTGCGCTTCTCCACCCCTCCAGGGGAGATTCTGGAGGGGGGTGGGATGTCAGGGCGAAGTGGAAGCAGTACACCTCACCTTCAGCTGCGGGGTCCTAGGCCAGGGAGACCGCCCAGCTCCAAGGAGAGCCGACGGAGTGACACCTGTGAGTTCTGTGGTAAGGTGTTCAAGAACTGCAGCAATCTGACCGTGCATCGGCGCAGCCACACAGGTGAGAGGCCTTACAAGTGTGACTTGTGCAGCTACGCTTGTGCCCAGAGCAGCAAGCTTACCCGGCACATGAAGACGCATGGGCAGTTTGGCAAAGAGGTGTATCGTTGCGATATTTGCCACATGCCATTTAGCGTGTACAGCACCCTGGAAAAACACATGAAGAAGTGGCATGGAGAGCATTTGGTGACCAATGAGGTCAAACTCGAGCAACCTGACAGGGCTTGAGAACATTTACTAATGCACTGTATTATGGGTTTAGCTGGATAGTCTTTCTCTTGAATAGATTTTTTTTTTTTTTTTTTTTTGTGAGATTATGTTTTATTTTATTTTTTGTTTGTTTGGTTTTTTGTTTTGTTTTGTTTTTTTGACAAGTAAAACAAACTGCCACCTGAGAAACAAGAACACAGGGGAATGTTATACTGTTGTTCTAAAAACCCTTCTTGCATTTCCCTGCAACTAACAGAGGAGTAGTCCATTACGAATTCATGGAGCCTTTCTAATGTGCAATCATTTCTGTATTTATTGGATTATTTGTTATTATCAATGGCATGTGCAGGTACATTATTGATAGGTTTCTAATGCATTCAGTTCCTGAAATTATATTTCTACACCCTATCTTATGATATGACGAATACTGAGAATTTGGCATTCAGCCAACTTTCATGTCTTTAACTAGTTTCCTTAAAGGAATAATATCTGGTCATTTCTAAAGAAGAGGTCAACTTCTAAAAATCTGTGAAAGTTTTCATGTTATAGTTGCTGTCAATAGCCCCTTTTATCTTGTGTGATATACAATAGCTAGATGTAAAGCACCAAATGTCACTTTGACAATAAAATATTGAACAAATTTAAGGGGGCAAAAAACACAGGGATATTTTAAGGCAGCTGACAGGCAGTTTTACTGCATTTGAATGATTTTCTATTAACAACCCTTGAAACCTTGAGAATGGCAGTCTTGTGCAAATCACAACAGCAAAATTTAATCTACAATCCCTTAGTTCCTGTGTATAAACAGTGTTGAGGCAACCAGTGTTGTATTTATTCCTGACAATATTTTTTCAAAAGTTTTGTTAAACCCCAGATTTTAAGGTTTACTAAATTGTTTACGTTCTCTAATTAACCTCCATACATCTCTTCCACCTACATAATCTCTTAATTAATTTTCCGTGCTTTCCAAAACATGTACAAGGTTGAATCCTTTCATATGTTAATGTTATTATAATGTGTATTATCATTGTGCTGTCTCGACTAATTCAGACTGCATTAAGTTGTTCAGGGAAGCCATAAGCTTGTTACATATCAAATTTGTATCATATGTATATATGGATGATACAACTGCAGTTTAATGCTGTATTCTTAAGAAATTATCAAAAGCAATCTGCAAATTCTCAATTTAACTTGAAATAAAACATTTATTTGCAGGTATTTGGATATCAATATTAAGCCCCTCACCTGCTTACCTGTAGCATTCATAGAATTAATTTGAACACACACACACACACACACACACACACACGCACATGCACACGCATAGACATAATGATTTTATACTGTACAAACTATAGATTCTATCCCCTAAACCTAACCCTCACAAAAAATGTTCTGCATTTTTACATTTTCAATAAAAACATAATTTAGTAGGGTTTTTTTTTTTTATTTATTCATTTTTTATTTTTTCTCCTCAATTTGCAATGCCCAATTCCCATTACTTAGTAGGTCCTTGTGGTGGTGCGGTTACTCACCTCAATCTGGGTCTCAGTTACCTCCGCTTCTAAGACAGTCAATCCGTGCATCTTATCACAATGTCATTGTGAATGACACCACGGAGACTCCCAGGATGTGGAGGCTCATGCTACCATCCGCAATCCACTCACAATGTACCACACGCTCCATTGAGAGCGAGAGCCACTAATCGGGAACACGAGGAGGTTACCCAATGTGACTCTACCCTCACTAGCAACCGGGCCAATTTGGTTGCTTACACCCTGGATTCGAACACGCGACTCCAGGGGTGGTAGTCTGTGTCAATACTCGCTGAGCTTCCCGGGCCACCTGTTTAGTATGTTTTTAAGTGATTTGAATTATGGAGACACTAGAAATGTTCTCATAAACCCCATTTATTGCATCATACCCTTGTAATTACCAGTTTGTAACCTAAAAAAAATGTCCTTGTAAACCACCCAAACGTGCCCCCCCCCCACCCACACACACACACACACACACACACACACACATACATGCATTTTATGCAACATCCTGTGCGTTGAAACTGCAATCAGTGAATTGTATTGGGGCCCTCTGGAAGCCCTCATGACTGCCTGTCCTATAAAGGATTCTAGGATTACACACTCCACCTGCATCTGCCACCTTTTACACACCATCAGCTGAAATACACAAGGCAACCCTCAACTCCTCCCTCCAGAAACCATGGACAAAAAATGTCTTAATATTTCCTAAATATGAAAGTAAAAATACCTAAATATGCTTAAAAGCAGATAACTTTTCTTGAGAAACAAAACTGCATAAGATATTAAGACTTTTTTCAGAAAATATATATTAAATGTATTTTTCTTACACCTTGAGCAAATAGTTTCTTTTCTTACTTTGAGGATAAATGTTACTAAATTTAATAAGGGTTATGCTTAAACAAGAAAACATCTTAAAATTAAATCATTTTGCTTCTCAAGTCATTTGATCTTATTTAGATATTTTTACTGGAGAAAAAGACAAAATTACTGAATAAGATTATTAATTAAAAAAACACATTTTCTTTGTAGTGTAAATGTTTTCTCTTAAACCAAGCCTTTGTGTTACTCGAAAGTTTACTTTAAACTATGGCTGCACATACTGGCCACTCGGAATCAATCAACAGGGTGAAACAGAGATATAAAGAAATGTACAGCACAAGAACAAGAAAAAGTCTTTTATCATCACCTACCTTTTAGATACTTTGCAAACTTAACATAAATGAAAGTGGCTATAACTTTGAAATACATTGAAAAAAAAAAGGTTTTAATCTAGTAAACTTGCCAGATTTAGGTGCCACCAATGGTTTTCTGAAACAGATTGAACCAGAAAACATGGATGTGCCTCAAACTAATGTTCAGCCTTTATCCTCTGACACAGTTCAGACTCCTGCTATATAGCGGACGAAAACCAATCCATGAGCAAACTATCATTAACCAGTATCATTTAAATTCAATAAGTGGAATCAAATCAAGTAAAGTTGTAAAGGATGATTATTCATTTATTCGGGCAAATGTAATGTTTCATTTGTGAGCAAAGTCTTCAACACACAGATTTATTTGAGAAATGACTGAGCCATTTCTTTCCTGTATTATTTAGAGTTATTGACAGTGGAGGTAAAACAACATAATTGGAAATTGTGATAACTATGACACTGTCTTTAAATTATGTTTACAGTGTTGAAGTATAAGGATATTGAGCTTTTCTGTATATGTGTTTTAAATGAGAAAGTACCTGGTTTTCTACTATTTTAAATATCATAGCAGGGGTTTTCTCCTCTTCCCTTTCTTTTCTTTGTTTCCTTCCCTTTTTTTGGTGCCGGTATTTCCGTAAATTTCAATGGATATATGCGCGTGTATGTTTTGTTCATTGTTAAAAACTCAATGTATTTGTAATTTCAGTGGCATTTTATGAAATGATGCAAAAAATCATTATATTTTGCAGTCCATTATGAAATTGTGAGTCTATTCAAATGTTTTGTCACTATATCTGTTCATAATTTTGGTAAATCCATCCACTGGAGGATGTAAAAAAATAAAATAAAATAAATGGAAAAAAACAAAAACAAAAACAAAAAAAAAAAACAAATCGAATCTTTTGAAAATTCTTTTTTAAAAATGTATTTACATCCTGGGCTAACTTTGTGTTGTCATGATTGTGCAAAAAAAAAAAAAAAAAAAAAAGAGTAGGTGTGTCTACATTTTGACTGGTAGTAAATATCATGCTGTTAGAAAGCCTGAGAAATCAGCACATCCATTTTTTATTAAGGCTAAAATGCATTTCTTTAAGTGTTCCATTATATTCCTCTTAAACTTGCAAGTTAAGCCCCAACTGGGATCTGCACGTGACATTTGGCCCAAAGACTTCACTAATTTGTTAAAGCTTCATCTTCACTGCACCTGCCCTTCCTCCTCTTTAGTCTAAGTGCAGAGCACACAAATTCTTGTCTGACCTCTCTCATTTTGCCTCATCCTTCATTGTCCTTTGTGAGGCAGACTTTTGTAGCTGCAACGTTTCATGTTAGAGAGTGAAGCACTTTAAAAACTCTTCATTTTCACATGACCAGAGAGGACAGGCTTTCCCCCTGAATAAGCCACTCATGTGAAGACCCACAGCCTAAAAGCAGACTGCATGGTGACCTAGAGATGTTGTAAACAAACAATTGCTCCATAGTTCATTTATCCTAAGATGTCTTGGCCAACCTGCATGTTTAAGCAATGTGTAGTTGGGTCTTTCATACTATGCAGTACTTTTTCATGTCCCTATCATTTATGTCCTAATAAATTGGATAAAAGTTTAAACTTGCAACTTTAAAAATAAATCATATTAGTTAGTTTTCTTTTATCACAATACCACTATTAAGTAAACATGTAGGTGAATTATAAATAACTTTTGATTGAGCAGATGCCATATCTGCCTTATATTCTTTTAAAATGAAAAATTTGAGATTTGAGATTTATTAAGAAATATTCCAGGTGTTTCTTAATTTTTTCCTTCCTCTAATTAAAACATTTCATACAAAATGATTTTTGATGGAGAATATTGTTGTAATTCATAATCAATTTAGTCAAGTTTAATCAAGTTTTTCCTATACGTCCGCAAAAGTCCTATCTATAATTTTAATCTTTTGTAATATTGCTTTAACGAACAGTCCCATAGACACTATCCTCCAGGAAGTGATATATTTTTTGGTGGGAAAATAACAGCTCAAACATTAAGTTTTAGCAATGGATATTATAAATAGATGTTTTGTGTTTTTTTATTGTTTGTATCACTCTAAAACATTCAGTCCTCTTTGATAAAATTACAGAAACCAGTATGATAATATGAAAAATTCATATTGAAAAGTTGTTCCATTTCAAAAGTTATTATTATTATTATTATTATTTTCAATTAACTTAAAGTTGACACCCTCATGTAAACCAACTGATTAGTCCCTCACTGAGCAATGGCTAACTTTAGCTCTTTATTTCCAGCCAGTTAATTGTCTTGCCATTGTGTACATTATAAAGTTATAATTATTGTTTAAGTTCCTGAGCTTGACCAGAGCATATTTCTGAAATTCCTTAGATTACAATAAGAATGTAATATTTTTTTTAATAGTTACAAAGTTCAAAAGCAACTGCATAACAGGAATGACCTAGTGAATGTCTCATTAAAGAGGCAAGCATGCGGTTACAATGGAGCCGGACATCTGGGAGACATCTTCTGCCCACAAACAGCCCAGTCCCAGCGCATCCTTGACGGCTTAAAAAGTCGCATTCCCAGAGCCTCATTCATGGCACCAGTTTCCCCTCGAGGTACCACTTTTTCACACTCTAATTACGAACAGCCACACCAATGAACCGCCAAATAGCATTGACCACGTCTCCACATGAGCTGGTGTCGTAGTTCAGATACAGCACGCCATTTAAGGTCACATTTAGCCTCTCATAATGGCAGGTCCCACTGGGCCTGTTCTCTCTCTGCCATGGGAAGAGACAGATCTCTATATGGTGGTGAAGAAGTCGCTTATTTGTCAGGCCATAATGACTTGGATCCAAATAAGTCACAGAGAGAGGGAGAGTGACAAGGAAATTAGGGGTCTGAACATAATGTGGTCACAACAAATGGGGTGTCAGCTACAGAAAAGTTGCAATTTGCGCCTTGACCATGCCGAGCGACCGCAGTTCACGGGATGATAGAAAATCATCCCACCAGATCTCTAGTCCATATATCCAGTTACTAATCTTCGTTTTCCTGATCACTGCCAAATCACACTGTCCCCTGTGAAATGATGAGCCCACGGGGCAGAGAAAATGACAACTGTGGTAAATATGAGAGAGGATATTTTTTTAAGACAGTTGAGAGATCCCAGGAAATATGAACGTTCTGTGGCTGTTCAGCAGCTGTGGGTTTTGAAGATCTGTCCACAGCAGAGATATGACCTAAAGGAACAAAGAAAAAGATGACTCTTTTCATTGAGTAGCTTGTATAATTCTGAAAAGTAAATTAATAACTTGCATATACACTGATAAGCCACACATTAAAACCACCAGCCTAAGATTGTGTAGGTCCCCCTTGTGCCACCAAAACAGCGCCAACCCGCATCTTAGAATAGCATTCTGAGATCCTATTGTGTTCACCACAGTTGTACAGAGTGGTTATCTGAATTTCCGTAGACCAGGGGTGGACTAGGAAAAGAAATCGGCACAGGATTTTAGATACAAACTGGCCAAAAAGTTGTCACTGTCCTTTTCTGTATATCGCTGCCCCCTTTGGCATATCACGCCACCGTTTTGTGGCCCGTTCTGCATAATGCGGCGGTTTTCAGTTTAGTACCGAAAATACCCGTTATGCCAGATTACCAGTCCTGGCATTTTCCCGGTGGGCCAATGCACTTTGGGGGCGATCAGGGGCAGATTGGCCACCGGGAGAACCGAGTGGGCTGGTGAGTTGGCCGCAAAACGGGCCGAATGGGCTGCGATAAGCTAAAACGAGCCGCCGCGTTATGCAGAACGGACCAAAAAGACAGCCAACCATGGTGCCAAAAAAATAAAATAAATAAATAATTAAAAATCTAGTGAGCGGCAGTTCTGTGGATAGAAATGCCTTGTTGATTAAAGAGGTCAACAGAGAATGGCCAGACTGGTTTGAACAGATAAAGTCTACAGTAACTCCTCTGTACAATAACCGCTCTGTACAATGTGGTGAATGTGTGTGTGTGTGTATTTGTGTTTGTGTTTGTGTTTTTTTGTTTAATTAAACATGACTTTATATGTTCAGCCGGTTCCCACCTCCTCCTTGCCCATTTTAAACCCTGTTACATTGGTGCTGAACAATCAAAGTAATATTTAATGTAAACTTAAACAAAAAGACACAAACACAAATGCACACACGGCAGCTGCGTTTGGCTTTCTCTCTCCCGAGCTGCCACAACCGGCTGCTTTTATCCATCTCCTCAGTTGATTTGCCTGATAGTGGGCCGGGTGTGCATAGTCACGGCCCGGTCCCCCCTTCACAATCATCATGTTGTTCTAAATCTGTACGACTTTCCCCTGTGAAACAGAAACAGGGTTGGGCAGAATACTTGGGCTAAATATTAAATACGCTCTTAAATGCCTTAAATGTACCTATCACATACAAATGTAATGTATTCCGAAAACAAGAATATTTTTAGAATACATATTTATAAAGGCAATGCACAATTGGAGGAATTATTTGTGAAATATCATTATTATCTTATCTGAACAGCTACATCTCCATTATTAACATCTATGTTAGTCTAAACAGCCAGCTAGCTGTTTGTCAATGCTAACAAAGATGAGATTATAAAAGTAGTAGAATACAATTGGATAAATTCTAAACTGTATATTCATTATATGCTATTATTTCAAGAGCTCAGGTTTTTGCAAAAAGGACAATTGCTCTTTGTTGTAGATTTTATTTGTATATACGTGTTTAAATTAATACTATTTACTTTAAAAAAAATAAAATTACAATTTGAATATATTTTATTAAAGTCTGGTCTGTTTCAGTTTAACACATTTTTGTCCTTTTGCACATTATCATTCCCTGATGGAGGGAACGAGACGTTGTGTCGAAGAAGCGACACTAGGGGTCTCTCTTGAGCGCCGAATATGCCTCTGATCTATGAAAAAAGGCCAATGAGAAGTTGGCAGACAGTATTTGCATACCCCGCCCCCAGACATACGGGTATAAAGGTGGGGAAATACATCTAGTTCATTCCGAAATTTTCTTCAGAGCCAATGGTCATGTATGCAGTGAGCTGCGAGTCACACACCTGTTCCTCATCCTCTGAGCTGATTCTGCTGTTGGATCTACGGCGCACTTCAGCGGCTTTCTTCACCCCTGGGCGCTTCGACAGTGCAATTAAAAGATATTTAGTTATTTTCTCTAAAAGAGTTAGTTTCTCTAAAAGAGCAAATAAACAGCTGGCGTTGAACGTAAAGGCGGGGAAATACGTCTAGTTCATTCAGGATTTTTCTGAGGAATGCATGTACCCTTCCCCAATGCCCCATAAAAGTCGTCGAAATCCTTCTGGTTACGGGCCGAGCCAAGCTGAGCCTCTTTTCTCTCTATTTTTCTCACATAGAGCCAAACGGCTGGGGCCCTTACACGCATCGTGGGAAGGGGGTCTTACCCAGTTTCCTATTCTTTCAGGGGGAAAAGACCCTGCGGAGACCACACCTGCCCAGGAAGGGGGAGGTAAAAGTGGCAAAAAACATCACATGGGCCTCTTAGGTCACATGTGGGAAAATGGCGCGGTGGTAGCACGTACCGGACACAGCAACGAAGGGCTTGGGCCTGCCTCCTCCCAGAGCAGCTTCACTTGCAGGTTCACAACCTGGAACCTGAGGGGAGTCGTAGGAACCTTGGGCACGTAGCCCGGTCACGGTCTTAGGATCACATGAGTGTCTGCCGGACCGAACTTCAAGCAGGAGTTGCTGACAGAGGACGCTTGCAGGTCCCCGACCCTCTTGATGGAGGTGAGCGAGATCAGGAGGGCCGTCTTCAGGGAGAGGGCCTTGTTCGACTAATTCTGGTGGCTCGAAGGGGGGGTTCTCTGAAGGCCCGTGAGGACCACTGTGAGACCCTAGGAGGGGAACAGTCTTGGCCGGGATGTATTTAACCTCCGGGCGCCACTTGATGATTAAGTCGTGCTTACCCAAAGTCTTGCCGTCGGGAGTTTGTGCAAGACCCGGTTGAAAACTTGCAAGTCTAAGATTGATCGTAAACCGCCGCCTTTCTTAGGTACAATGAAGTAAGGGCTGCAGGGATCCTTCTTCATCTCAGTTGGAGGGACAGGCTCTATCGTGTCTTTGAGTAAGAGATGAATTCCACACGCAGGAATTTGCCGTGCACTGCGGTAAAGTGGACATTATTATGCCTAAGAAATGTTGATGTGATTGGACCCTTAATTGCCGCTTGCAGCTATATTTATTAATATTATTAGTCTTTATTATTATAATTATATTCCATTTTAGTCAGATTAAAACTGACTAAAATTAATAAATATGGCATGATAAAACTTAATGGACATTTTCATCAATAGACTAAAACTTTTTTTTTTTTTTTAATTAACTGTCTGTGAAGAACAGACCACAATTTAAATAATTATTCCACCATAGTTATCAAATCTCATTTGAGTGAGCAAATTTTCAAATGTGGCATGTCACGTTAAGTTTCAAGGTACGTGGGAACCAAAGGTTTTTGGTGTCATTGATGTCAAACTTTGTGCAATGTTTCTTCACTTGCCAATTTAAAAAAATCGGAATATTGTAAACAAATGAGATTTTCAGTGAATATCAACTTAAATTTAGTTTTGTTCCTTACAGGAAGCTATTGTATGGCTTCGGATGACTTGGAATATGGTGCACAATTTGTTACATTTATGATACATTTATGGTGCATTTTTTGTCCTTTTTAGAGCTTGACAACCTCTGGTCACTATGTGGGAATACACTAAACAGTTGCGCCACTTTTGCAAATGCATGCGTCTTTTTCACTAACCAGCAGGTTAAGCAGACACAATCAGTGCTAAATTGTATTTCTGCACAAACAAGTTCTATGTAAATTAGGCTTTAATTAATTTAAATGTATTATTTAATTACTTGAATGGCTTTTATCAAACCTCAAATAACAAGTAGATTCACAAGATCAATTGTTAGAGGGGATTGTGAAGTACCTATGAGAAGATAAGCTTTTGGACATTAGGGTATGTAAAACTTACCACTCATTCATTGGTACCTTGAATAATGGTTAAAAGAAAATCAAGTCAAGTCAAGTCAAGCCAATTTTATTTGTATAGCGCCTTTCACAACACACATCGTTTCAAAGCAGCTTTACAGAAGTTCAGCATTAACAGACGATAAAAATGTAATGTCTATAAAGTCGATAAATCATCATCATTGTGCAGGGCTCCAAACTGCGACTAAAAATGGTCGCATTTGTGACCAAATAAATTTATTTGCGAGTGTAATTTCTGTCAAGGTCGCCATTGGCGACAGTAAAAATTTACTCCCTTTGATTTTAAAATTTGCATTACATTTCCCGAAATGCATTACAAAAGTTTATATCAAAGAAATAGCGGGGAAAACGGAGTTCATTGCAGGAACTAACCATTTCAAAAAAGAGACTGTGAGAAAACACGGTGACAGTAACAAGCATAAAAAATGCACGTGATCACATAATTGCGAAGAATGCTCCAAAGACTACACTGTTAGCACGTGCAGCTTCTCTTGCATGCGAGCTGCGGAACGAAAAGGAATGGAAGGAGTTAAAAATGAAACTCAGTGTAAATAAAAATGCTGTATTGCCATTGTTTTGTGTATGTTTGTGTGTTACTGTTTTATGAAGTATATTTTCACTCCATCATATTATTATTCCTGTTTTCTACAGTTGAAAATTATCTGCAAAAAAAAAAAAACTGGCACATTCACAGAAATGTGCATAGATGTGTACAATTCCATAGGAATAGGACATGTAAAATGCTCAATATATATTGCACTTCATTCACAAAAATTGCCCAATAAATGTACAATGTACTGTTACTGCCAGATTAAAGCAAGCAGTAAAATGTCTTTGATTCAAATGAGATGTTTGTTTATTTTCTATCGATCATATCAGCAGTAATTCATCAAATAATAATCAAATGATGGAGAAGAGTGTTATTACCTGGCATATACAGTATCCAGACATGAAATGTAGTTAAGCCCACTTTCAGCATGTTAAGGAGTTGATTCAGGAGTCTGGCAGAGTGTGTCAGATCACGGTGATCTGCAGCATCCTCTGCTATATAATGCAAAGAACCGTCCCGCAAGATCAGAATTGCATGTGCAATTGGGTACAACAGCAATTTGTGGCCACGTTTGCACCGTTATCTGATCTGCAAAATTTTTAAATGAACTGTGTGCTAAACCAGTGCAGAACGCATGTGTAAATAACCAATGCTTTTACCAGGAGCAGTTAATTCTTAGTGATTTCTCCCTACTTGTTTTCATAGTATGGAAAAGAGCAGCATGAAAAATCTACTAATTAACTCCTCCTGTATTCCACAGAAAACAGAAAATCCTGGATGATTTTTGGTACAAAATGAGGGTGAGTAAATGATGTCAAGAATTGACATTTTTTTGGTGAAATATTGCTTTAAATGCAGTAAATAAAACATATTGTTTGTTATCCCTTTTGCATGATTAATGATATATCTGACCCATCTACTGATATCTTCCATCCATTGAAAAACACCTTCCACAGATTGAAAATCAAGTAAATAAAATAAAAATATTTTAAATGAATTGATCTTTAACAAGGTTTATAAAATGAACATGAAGTGTATAGAAAATTGCTGTATAACCAAAAGAGATTTGAGACTAGACTCTGCATTAGGATGGTTAAATAATGAATACCTGACTGTTAAAATGTGAGGAGGGAAAAAAGTTGATCCCACCTTTAAAGTTGTGCAAGAGATCACATAAACACTTTGCTCTTGATTTCAAAGTTTCTCTCAAGCCGCTGCAAACAGCACAATCATCTTGTGATTAGCTTCAAACAGCAGAATGCTACGGCTCTGAAAATAAAACAACAGACGGGGCTTGTACACTGAAAGATTGCTTATCTTGTACTCTGTAATTAAGCCAGTCTGCACTTGATGAAAGCAAATTCAACTGGCGGGGCCACAGTTTCACAGCCAGTTTGCTTTTACGACATAATTACAGTCCAAATCAAATGAGAAGATTTCATATTTCTGCGGGACAAGTGTGGACTCCAGTGTCAACAGCTACCCGAGCAAGAGAAGAGGCTGTCTAAATACCTTTGTAATTGACCACTCTTTGGGTGATCCAGGGAGGTCTGACTACATGAATTCAAATGTCTACTACTTGGAAAGAGTGGCGGCAGTTATTCAGAGCGTAGGTGTGGTTTTTCATTATAAACAAGCTACGCTTCACTGTTTCCCCCATTCCAATGTGTCACTGAATATCTCCAGAGCTTGTATCAGCATGACCCAAACTCATTTTTCATTTATACAAATGGAATTGTTCTGCAGGGGAAAATTAATATCGGATTGTGCAGAATGGGTGTCAGCATGCCATTGAATACAATGGCAACTGAAACAACATATTTTCATGCCCTCATATCCCCTTTTTAAGGGTGAAGCCTCACAAGCTTTGCATCTAAACAAAACACTGGTAGTAAATCATTTTTAACCATTAAATGTATTCCCTTTTATTTGCACACATTTTTCAAATCTTCTGCCCTGATTTGGAGAAAATCTGTGGAATTCTCCTAAATCCATTTAAACAGAACTGAGAGAACTACACTTTTATTGGTAACTGAAAGCATTTTCATATTAGATCAAATATTGTATCAATCAAGTATCATAATTAAAATACACAAATTGACCTACTCTGAAAATGTCCTTAAAGCTGATGTAACTTTTTCAAAGCTTGTACTTATATGTACAATACTTGTATCCCAATTTATTATGCAGAGTTATTGCAGACAAGGTACACCCCTTCATGGCAATGGTATTCCCTGATGGTAGTGGCCTCATTCAGCAGGATAATGTGCCCTGCCACACATTGATTGGGAATGGTTTGAAGAACATGATGAAGAGTTCAAGGTGTTGCCTGGCCAAATTCCCAAGATCTCAATCCAATTGAGCAAATGTGGGATGTGCTGGAGCAACAAGTCCGATCCATGTTGGCTCCACCTCGCAACTACAGGACTGAAGGATTCCAGAGTCCATGCATCGGCGTGTCTGTGCTGTTATAGAAGCACGCGGAGGACAAACAGCATATTAGGCATGTGATCATAATGTTTTGGCTCATCTGTGTATCATTTGCATGATACAATTTTTTAATAAATAAATAAATAAATTAAGACAGGACAGGACAGGTTCAGGTCAGAGGCCTTTTCTTCTTTTGTGAATAGATGTGCTCAACTTTTACAAGCAGATAATTAGCTCCTCATATTCGAGTGACTTTTATATCTGTCTGTTTTATGGCAAGACATCTTGAGAAGTGTTTGCTCAGCACTGAGCTTGTTACGAGGGTATGTGAAGACAGATACTTCCCTCTTTCTCTCAAACGCTCCAGCGGGACATATACGCTTCAGGCTATGCAGCATTTCTGTTCATATTTATACCCCCAAGACTATCAAATAAATTTAATAAGCCTCTTTGTCTTTGGTTAACACCATCCATAAACCAATTGAGGCTGCCAAACTTTTCATACACTTACATATACAAAATTGAATATATATATATATATATATATATATATATATATATATAGGATATAGGATATAGGCGCAAGGATATTGAATCCTCCTAGGCCATGCCTGTTTCTCTCTTGGCTCTCTTGGTGGTCCTACCTGCCCAACAGAGAGCCCCCTTTGAGCCCCTGGAGCAGGCGGATTTCAGCACTTTGTAACTGAAGATGGCACTCCTGGTTGTGCTCACTTCTATAAAGAGGGTTGGGGGTCCTGCAGGTGCTCTCTGTAACCAGCGAATTACAGGTGGTGAATCTGCAAGTGCTCCCTTCAGAGGAGACGCTGACATGGCTGGGGCTCTCGCTCGGCTCCTCAGCACAAATCTGAATGAGTGGTGCCCGCCATCTCCTTTTATATCCGTATGTCCGGGGCAGAGAGCGGCATGCAAATTCCACTAAGCAATTTTTATTGGCCTTTTCTGAATAAAGCAAAGGTGATTGGGGCTCTAAAGAGCGAACCCCTAGTGTCACAACATCGACACAATGTCTCATTCATTTTATCAGGGAACAGAGGTTACATCAGTAACCAAGACGACTTCCTTGGTTAACAAGCAATACCAGAAAAAAATACGTTTACCATACAACGAAATAGCTAACTGTGTAATTACCATAGTACAATGCATCATTGTAGAAATTAACTACCTAGTCATGACTGTTTCCCGAACCCGTAGTAACTATGTTACACGTTGAACCACGTTGGTTGAGCTGCTGTTAATTATGTTAATTAGGGGGAGGAGTAAAAACTTCTGCAAATATTAAATTATAATAGCTCATTTACATTTACACCAGAAAGCCATTTAATCCAAGAAAGCTGCTGAAGATGTGAAAGCGACATGCACTGTGTAATGTGACAGATGCATTGTGTTGTGCACATAGTAGTGGTGGTGGCGTAGTGGGCTAAAGCACATAACTGTTAATCAGAAGGTCACTGGTTCGATCCCCACAGCCACCACCATTGTGTCCTTGAGCAAGGCACTTAACCCCAGGTTGCTCTGGGGGGATTGTCCCTGTAATAAGTGCACTGTAATTCGCTTTGGATAAAATCGTCTGCCAAACGCATAAATGTAAATGCAATAGATGGGTTTCCCTCTAAATTAGACTTATCTGTTCTCCTGACGCACTTGAGCACATACACTCACCCGCACTCTTCAAAAACATATTAATGCCACTTTATGTTAACATAAACACAAAAAAGCAGTGTTCTTTGACAGAAACCACAGACGCATTTACGTGACTGCTTTCTGCAAAACCCCTGAATAAATCTTTCTCTTAAATGCATGTAAACTTAGTCCAAGTAGTGACAGAATAAATATATATATGAATAAAATATATAGAAACCTCAGTGAAGTGAAATAATGTCCACAGAGCGAACTAACAAGGAACTATGCTCCTGACCACAAGTAAAGAGCTGTAGTTCCAACCACACAACTTGATGCTGTTTGCTATTATTCATTGGAACTATGCTTTTGGGAAACACTAAGTCGTTTAACTATGTTGGTAATGATGGAACTTGGAACCATATATGTCTAATGATGCTTTTGGGAAACATACCCCTGGTCTAGATCAGCACCTAACCAGCATAAACCAACCTAGAACATCATGGGAATTACATGGTGGATAAAATTGTCTATTCAGCAGGGTGTGAGCCACCAGGAGAACAATTCAAACCAAAAATCCTTGCAGTCAATAGCTAACAAACTGTATTCAAGACCTCATGTGGAGTAAATTCCCTCCCCAAATGTGAGCAGACCACTGAGCTAGAACAGAAGGAGTAACACAGGGGATGCTGGTAAATTTGCACTGTCTGGAGTTTGACCTCTTGTGTCTCAAGTGCATGCTAGTGAATCAATGGGAGTGTCTGGAGGGCCCAGGGGTCAACTTGAGATTGTCTGGAGGATGCGTTCCCATTGTGAGTGTTGATGGGACCTCTTTATGGTGCCATCACCTGTGTTTGGCAGGTGGCTTGGGAAGAGATTGCATCTCCCTGCATGATGGTCTTCTTTGTCCCTCAGCTTTAAGGACTCTACCTCATTAAAGGGCCTTTATGAGGTTAAGAAAAATAGACTTTTCTAAATAGAGAGAGAGAGAGAGAGAGAGAGAGAGAGAGAGAGAGAGGCGCTAGACGGTGAAGATGAGGTGAGAGGCTGTTTTACCATTTTAATTGTTTTTTTTTTTCTTAAGGTTGCTCAACTGATAATTATTTGTCAGGGTTATGGTATTTTATTTGATTTGAAACACCATGAGTCGTTAGAAGTCAGGAGACATAGACTTTTGTTTGGCATTTCAGTCTAATAAAGCAATAATCCATTAGAGGCTGTTCCTGGAGGGTCTAAAACCCCCTTAACCTGTGCTTGAAGAGGAATGAAATCATGCCGGTACTCCTTTCTGAAAGTTTCTCCATCCATCAGGGGTGGGGTGCCAGGATGTCCTGAGCGTTTCTTCATCTGGGTTCTTCATTCATTATTTCTTCATTCTTCAGCGCAAGAGTTAATGCCAGTTATATGACGTCATTTTGTCATCATTGCCGGTACTTCTTACCGATGCATACCAGCTCACTTTGAGCACTGCCCTTAAAGGAATAGTTCCCCCAAAATGTTTAATTCAGTCATTGTTTTCTTATACCTGTGTTTTTATAACCCTATATGACTGTCTAAATTTCCCTTAATGCTGACAGAGCATTATTGTTGTGCATAAAACGTGTTCAAACAATGCAAGGAATGCAAAAACATGCTAAATAAGCAGGATCACTTGGCACATCATGTCCTGCACAATAAAAGAGGTAGAGCAGGCATGGGAAAAGTTGTTTGGTACAGGGGTTACATCACGCTTAAAAAGGAATAATTCACCCAAAAATGAAAATTCTCTCATCATTTACTCACCTTCATGCCAATATGGATGTGTATGACTTTCTTTCTTCTGCAGAACACAAATGAAAATTTTTAGAAGAATATCTCAGCTCTTTTGGACCACACAATGAAAGTGAATCGGTGCTAAAATATTGAGGCTCCACAAATCACATATATCAGCAAAAAAGTAGTCTAATCCAGTGGTTTAATCCATGTCTTCAGATGCAATATGATGGATGTGCTGAGAAACAGATATTTAATTCATTTTTTACTATTAATTATCCTCCCTGCTCAGTCAATCTCCACTTTAAATTTTACTTTCTTCTTGTGTTTTTGGTGATTCACATTCTTCATAAATATTGCCACCTACTGGGCAGAGAGAAGAATTTATAGCAAAAAAATGACTTTATTATTGATCTGTTTATCACCCACACCTGTCATATCAATTCTGAAGTCATGGATTAAACCACTGGAGTTTTATGTATTAATTTTATGTGCTTTTTGGAGCATAACATTTTTGGCACCCCTTCACTTACATTGAATGGACCTACAAAGCTGAAATATACTTCTAAACATCTTAATTTGTGTTCTGAAATAAGAATGTCATAGACAGATGGTATGAGGGTGAAAATGATAAGAGAATTTTAATTTTTGAGTAAATTATTTCTTTTGTCCTCCTTTTGAGATACAATGTTCAACATTTTTTTTGCACGTGCACTTTATATAGGTATTATATAGGTATTTTATATAGGTAATTTTATTTAGTCTGTGTAGTCTCATGTGGTTCTGTGTTTGTCCTATGTTGTTTTATGTAGCACCATGGTCCTGGAGGAATGTTGTCTCGTTTCACTGTGTACTGTACTAACTGTATATGGTTGAAACGACAATAAAAACCACTTGACTTGATTTATTTAGTTCTTGTATATATTATGTGTTCTCATTCTAATGTATGATACACAATTTTCTGAAGTTTGTGAGTGGTGGAATGTTCTGCTGAACTTTTGCTCAGCAAATGTTAATACTTTTCAATCTTTATAAAGGCTAAGCATAATTATACATTATTTTATCATCTCTATTTTCCTGGTAATTTATTATACCAATTAACACACTCGAAATATCAGGGGTCGAAATTATTTAAAAACTAACAATATTTAAAAAATATTATTATTATTAAAAATGCCACTATTTTATTACATTACATTAATACTTCTAAAGCTACTAAAGTTATCCGGCTAAAAGTAGTGAGTGGTTTTCTCATTTCCTTGTTAATGTTGTTTGATTAATAGCCTTTATATGACAGAGCCTACTAGACAGTGCTCAATTCAGTTACATGTACACTTCAGGTACAACATTTTGATGCAAATACACTTTTTGTCCCACTGTTTAAATTCACTTTAGACATAAACAAACACATTTACATTAATACCTCACCAAGATGGGCATTGGCAGAGTTATAAAGTGTATTTGATCATTTAGGCACGTACCTGAATTAGCGCACAAACATTAGCCACCTGTCAATCATACAGCACGCAGCAACAGACGTCAGGAAATAAAAAGTCAAACTTTATATCAATATTTGATCTAGATCAACCAACCAGTGGTGCTCTTGTTATCGCGATTGATGTAATGAACATCCCTGTTCTAGATGTAGAACATATATATAGAAAATCTAGAAAACTACTCAAAATTTGATAGAGGACAAAAGTTTGACACTTCCTAGCCAATAATGTTGATAGATAAAAATAAATAAATTAAATCAGGACAGGGAAGTAGAGAACACAGATGGTGGGAAAATAGTGCTGTAAAAGTATAGTTACAGCACTTAAAATGTATTCAAGTAAAAGTATAAATTTTTAAACTACTTAAAGTAAAAAAGTACTATTCTTGGGGAAATGTAGTTAATTACATAACGTGAGTATTTGTAATTCATTACTTTACACCCCTGGTGTTCACCGGGATTCAAGGAAATGTGCTTTGGCAATATACAGTATTATCAAGCATACATATTCAATTGAGGGTGCTCTAACATTTGCAGAACCTGGTCTGCATCTAGCTGGAAGCTGCACTGACATGATTGCAAAAAAACAAGATGCCTTACTATCTACTTATCTATTCATTTAATATCGAATGGTAGTGTAGCCTACTAGCTCACCTTTTGCTGCACTACCATGTATACATCCTTGTGCTTTCTGGCAAAGTGATGCATTCCAAAAGGAATATTTGCTAATCCTCACAGTCTCTCCACACTCCCTTTTGATATCCTAATTTTTAACTTTGATTTATACTTTGCATGTATGTAGGCTATAAGGTTTGCAACTTTGCAACCTCAGGCCTATTGCTTATTTTGCAGGTTACCAAACCAGCATTTCATGAAGTGTATTCTGGGTTGAGTGAGTGGCGCTGAGCGGACTGAGCAGAGTGCAATTATCATCGCTCCGCTCAACGCTCCGCTTACATGCTCTACTTTCAATATAACATGTTGATTTACTTAATTAATTATATGATAAACAATATGAAACAATTAACACAATTAATCACGCCCACGACCCAAATGTACATTCTGTTATAAGGGACTTTTCTATAATCAAAACAATTAAAACTTGAAGTACTTTCTTCAAGTTTTTGCGGATCAACAGAAAGTGCAGAGCCAGCTACAGGCAACGTACCTTAACAAACAGCTTACGGAGGGCATGCAGATCTGTTCACACAGGACATGTTCTTGCGTTCAAAAACATTTGGGCAGAGTCCAACAGAATGAAACTGAACAAACAGGCCTGAAGGTAAATTTTAAATGTTGAACTGTTATTATCTTGGCACAATGTAACCCCCCCCCCCCCCACGTATTATCATTTTTGCAAGATGATATTATGTGGTTCATTACGTCTGCCACAACAATGTAATGTCTTTGAATTGCAATACCTTTATTTGGAGGTTTGTCTAAGCCAAAATTGATATATGTGATTAATTGCATAATTCAATTAATTACATTAATATGCAATTAGTTTAATTAAAAGTAAGTATACATTTACCACCCTCATTTTAAGGTATTCAGACATAAATGTTTTCAGTTTGAATGCCCATGTTTGTGAATTCCTTTATTTAAATGTGTTGATTTCCCTTTAATACTCCATGGGAGAGATTGCAGTAGTGTTTTTCCAACAAAAACAAAACCCTGCACAGCCTGATGGTCAAAAATGACAAAGTAGAAGAGATTGGAATTCCATTTTATGTGAATTTATTCGTGGTTACTAGGGAAATGTAATCTAAGCATTGACATGCAATTTGCACAAATGCAGTGGACAAAGTTCCTCAAACAGGAAGCACTTTGTGGCCACGTGGGATTACGCTGTGTGAGTTTGGCTGCCGCTTCTCACTGGTGTTTCTGTGTTTGTTCCTGTGTTCTGTTTGTTGTTTTGATTATTAATACTGTTATCTCTGCCTTCTCCAACTGATCACGTTTGTGGAACTCTGCTCTGTTCTGGATTCTATGCTGTCGCTGATTTACTTCCTGGACTACATTGAACTTTTGTTCCCTGTTGACTGTGTTTGGAACTCTGCTCTCTTATGGATTCTTTGTTGTTGCTAATTCACTTCCTTGAATATACTGAACTATATGTACATGCTCGACTGTATATGGACTGCACCGGATTACTCTGGATTATACTTCTCCCTGGAACTCTCCTCATACCTTGGACTCTTTGCCGCATGCACTGCCTCACACGCCGTCTGCGAGCCCACTGACCACTGTTTACCCCTGTTGACTAAGCTCTCATTGAGCTGTGTCTGGATGTTTTTTCCTTGGCTGTTCTGTCTGAGTACAGCTAATGAGATAGCCTCTCTCTCGTTGGACTGTGTTCAGTTTTTTTTTTTTTTTTTTCTGTGTTCTGCTTGTCTGGTTATGGCTAACAAGGTATATGTTGGGTCTTTGTGTAGTCGGTTCTCATTCTCGCTGATCACCACCATGCCATCGATGAAATCTAAATGTATAGCAGTGAGCTTTTTTGGCCTCACTTTGCTAACTATACTAGTAAATATCTGCGGATATGGGGCTTGAATACTCCTCATCACAGCTACGTGGCATTAACTGCTACTCCCGACTAGACTCTGTGGTTTATGATTATTGTAAACATCTTGGGATTACTAGAAATCCACACTACATTCACCGTTCTTTGAAACAATATCGGAATTTACACTATTCATCTCCCACTTAGGTTCTGTCTATTTGGACCTCCTGCTCTAACTTCAGATTGTCTTCATCATGCTCTTCTTATCGTGGAATTAATGTTGACTTGCTACGAACTCCAGTAAGCCTTGAATCAGTCAGTAGGACATATGGTCTATGTGTCCCAATGAAATACTGGTGCTTTTTTAAATGTTCGCTCATTGACTAGTAAAGACAATAACTTGGACATAATCTTCTTAACTGATACTTGAAAAACAGCAAAGTTCTTCATGGAACTCAACCTGATGACACCAGAGGGCTACACCTTCCTTGCTAAACCCCAACTCCAAGGCAGGGGTGGAGGCTTAGTGGCTGTCCACCAACAAAGTATTAAATCAACTATTGATTTTCATGAAACCTCATAATTTAAACATCTTGACCAGTTTGGCATACCCGCTGCTTGTATTTCTAATCTATAGACCACCCAATAGACATCCAAGCTTTCTTTCTGACCTCAGTGAATTGCTTACTCTAGCTTGTGCATCACATAAAACAGTGAAACTGCTGGCAGATTTCAATGTCCATGTTGACACTAACTCAACTTCTTGTAATGAGTTTATGTCTATACACAATTGTATCAATTTTAATCAGCATGTACATTTTCCAACTGATTGTCATAGCCACACATTGGATTTGGTATGTTCCTCTAGGCTTAATAATCTTTCTGTGTTGGGAACTTTGGATGGATTTACTTATCATAAGCTCATTAAGTTTAATTTCAGTTGTTATCTCTTTAAGTCTTTTAGCAAAAAGCAGATATCATATCGTAATATAAAATCAATCAATCTGTCATCTTTCACTGATTCTATCTGCAATTCTCTTCTCTCATCTTCTTTAAACCTTTTTCTGTCCTGATGAAATTATGTCTTTGTACAATGCAACAATTACCTCTATTTTAGATGACTATGCACCTGTCAAGTGTAGACTGGTTCCTTCCTCTCATTCTTCTCCTTGGTATACTCTATAACTGTGGGCTATGAAAGCAGAGGGTCGATGTCTGGAACAGCTCCACAAGAAAACTGGTTTATCTGTTTATTCTATAGTTCTCTCTGATCACCTTGTCCAATACAAGGCTTCTCTTAACACTGCATGAGCTAACTATTTGCCTTCCATTACCAATATTTATCAATTACATATTCAACACAAACTGTAAACCCAAAACTCTATTTTCCACTGTTAAGAAACATACACAGTCTCCATCACTGTCACCACCTGCATATGTTGAGCTATTTGAATAGTTTCTCCAGTTTTTCAATAACAAAACTGATTCAATCTGTGGCCGCTTTAAGCCTTCTGAGGCTGCTGCTGAGTATTTAGATTTTTTTCATATCCACCCTGATGCCCAATTTACTACTTTTTCCCATACCTCTCCATACTATGTTGCTGAGTTGATTCATAAATCACTCTCTTTAATATGCCAACTTGACCCTGCTCCTACTTCTATTCTTAAATGTTCTCTTCATGCTATCACTACACCTATCTCTCACCTGAATAATACATCAATTGCTTCAGGTTTTGTTCCATTAACATTAAAAACTGCCACTGTCACCACTATACTCAAGAAACCTGGTGCTGACCCATGTGTATTGGAGAATTATAGGTCTATTTCCAACCTTCCATTTGTGGGCCAATATCCTTGAGAGAGTGGTTGCTTCCCAATTGCAGGAACACTTGAAGTCTAACAATCTCTTCTAGTCCTTTCAGTCAAGTTTTTGCCAACTACACAGCATGGAAACAGCTCTACTAAGGGTAGTAAATGACCTTCTCATTTCGGCAGACTCAGGTTCACTCAACATTATTCTTCTACTTGATCTAATCTCATCTTTTTACACTGTCTCCCATACAATCCTTCTTACTCTTCTGTCAGCTATAGGCATCTCCAGTACTGCTTATTATTAGCTCAAATCTTATCTGCATGACAGGCAGCAGTTTGTCTCAGTACAGAATTACAAATCATCAAGTACATCTGTTTTAAGAGGGGTCCCTCAAGGGTCAGTGCTGTGCCCCTTTCTTTTTGTAATTTATGTCCTTTCACTTGGCCAAATGATTCGGAAGCATGGCCTTAGTTTCCATTGCTATGAGTATGACACTCTAATTTATGTCAGTTATAGTTCCTCAACACCATTCCCACCACCATCATTATCTGCATGACATTGGTTGGATGCTAGCTTTTTGAAATTCAATGTAGAGAAGACAGAGATTTTAATAATGGGCCTCAAATCATTGGTATCATGCCGTTCAGACCTTACTTTGGAAGATGATGGTACTGTCATTAAGCCCTCTCTCGCTGTTCGTAACCTTGGGGTTATTTTTTATCCATCACTCACCTTCGAGGCGCATGTAAATAATATTATAAAGACGTAATTTCTTAACCTATGCAACATTGACCATTTCCGTCCAGTGCTCAACATGAATGATGCAGAAACACTAGTCCATGTGTTAATTTCCCCTAGATTGGATTATTGTAATTCACTCTTCTTTGGGTTACCCACTAAGACCCTAAATCACCTATAGTATAGGTGATTTAGGGTCTTAGTGGGTAACCCAAAAATCACCTATAGTATAGGGCAGAAACTATTTATTATCGACATTATCGACAAGGTCAACAATAAAGAATTGTCGACAAAATGTTTTATTGTTGAATAGTTGTTTGATCTCATTTAATGTAACATGAGATCACATTAAATTCTAAGGATGATGTGCAAGAGCAGCACTGCATAGAAAAGGAATAATTACACAGCTCATAGTCCAGACGCAATCTAAACTTTCCAAACAGCTTCAGGTGATGTAGATTGCAAAGTATGAGGGAATTGTAATGCAAAAATACAAAATAAGTAAATACAAAAGAACTCTCATTGTGGAACAAGTAAAACTTGCGTGTCGACCATCTTTAAAGGAAACACCCTGGCGTTACATCTTAAATGCATTTATATTTAATGCATTATAGCTTTATTAAAGTTCAAATAATATGAAACAGATCATGTAAATTACTACAATCTCTGAAACTGGCATTTCTCTGCGCGGTTAGAGCCTCTTCTATGAGTTGTGGGAATGTCCCGATCTAAGGGGGAGAGATTGAAAGGCACCTAGCTGAGGCACACTCTGTCACAGGGAAACTTGTCCCTTGATCGCTCATGCTTTATGCAGCTAGATTATAACATGATGGCTCACGAATTATTGAATCATAATATATTTCACTGTGCATATCTTATCATGAAGAAAATTGGCAATATGCAGCTTTATTAATAAAAGTTACTTTTTTTGTGAGTTAAAGATGGATTGAAGTGAACAGAAAAGTGAGAGAGGGTAGTCTTTGCCCCATTATACACAGGAACAAAATACATTTTTAATTTGTTTTTGTTTAGGCTTGTTTTCCCATATAAATAAACAAAAACTCCTTTAAAACAACGTACATGTTCTTTGGCAGCTATATTGCAGAAGAAAAAATTGTTATCTAAGATTGTTGAATATAATATAAAAAATATTTTAAAATATCTAAAAATCTTTTAAAAAAAATGCACTCACCAATATCTATCTCAATAGATCTTGAATATAAGAATATTTTGTCTTTACTGCACTTGCAGAAGTATACCCAAGTGAAAAAATACACGTATATATACAAAATACACTTATATATATATATATAAGATACATTCTCTTAAGCAAGTTTAAATATCTGCTTCTCACATAAATATGTCTTGTTTAATATATTTCTAGACAATTTTAAATTGTATATTTAATTGTAAATACATTCTTCGACATCGTGTCGAAGAAGCAACACTAGGGGTCTCTCTTGAGCACCGAATATGCCTCTGGTCTAAGATAAAAGGCCAATGAGAAGTTGGCAGACAGTATTTGCATACCCCGCCCCAGACATATGGGTATAAAAGCGGGGAAATACGTTGAGTCCATTCAGAAATTTTCTTCAGAGCCGATGGTTGTGTATGCAGCCAGCTGCGAGTCACACACCAGATTCCTGCTTCTTTTTCTCTGACGCTCTGTCTGCTGTTGGATCTACGGCGCACTCCAGCGGCTTTCTCCTTCTCTGCACAGCAGTGCAGTTTGCCCCTGGGCGCTTCGACAGCGCAGAGAGTTAAAAGAGTTATATTTGAAAGAGTGATTTTCTCTGTAAAAGAGTATATTTCTCTGAAAGAGCATTACACAGCGGCGTTGAATGTCCTTTTCAGGACACGTCTTTCTAAAGATGCCATTCCGCCCCTGTGTAGTTCCTGGATGCGGTAGAGTGCTCTCCGCTTCAGACGGCCACAGGTGTTGTCTCGTGTGTCTGGGCAGCGATCACACCGAGGCAGCATTTGTGGATGGTTCATGCTCTCACTGCGAGGGCATGACCATGGCAACGTTGCGGTCACGGCTTGCTTTCAATAGAAAGCATGCCACTCCAGCCGCCCCCCCCACGTCGCTCCTTCTTCCCACGGGATTGAGGATGATGCGGCTGGCAATGGAGGTGATTTGGGGAAAGCAGCGGGTGCAGCTCCGCCGAGCACGCCCCCTCAGACCACCCGCCCCCCGGCACGCTCGTTGACTCCCGTCCGTGCTTGAGGTAACAGCAGCTCGCCTCACGGCCAGTCTGCCTATCCTCTAGAGCTCGAGGTGTATGAGCTCGCCGCTGCATCAGAGAGCGTGGCGTCTGACACTGATACCCCGCCTTCGGGCCAGCACGCCCAGGCTGAGGCTGACACGCAGATGTCCGACATGCTTGCCCGGGTCGCTGCCAGCTGGGTGTGCGGAGCAAGGTAAGTGCTTCGAGTCTTTTCTCAGCACCAGAGCCTCGGGAAACTCCTTTGCCTCCCAATGCCGCATTACCTGCTCCACCCTGCTGTGAAGTCCCACCGGGTATGTCAAAAATAGTCGTCCCCTAGCACGGAGCTTGGATAAGTGTCTTTCACCTCCCAACCCATCTCGCTGGCTAGCCCGGACCATCCGACTCGGTTATGTAATTCAGTTTGCCAGGCCCCTGCCCCCCTTCACGGGCGTTCGCTTCTCCGCAGTACCATGCCAAGTCCCTCGCAAAGATGCAATAGAACCTGTCCCTCCAACCGAGATGAAGAAGGGTTTCTACAGCCCTTACTTCATCGTACCAAAAAAGGCGGCGGCTTACTACCAATCTTGGACCTGCGAGTTTTCAACCAAGCGTTACACAAACTCCCGTTCAAAATGCTCACACAGAAACACATCTTAACCTGTGTTTGACATCTAGATTGGTTCGCAGCGGTAGACCTGAAGGACGTGTACTTCCACGTCTCAATTTTGCCTCGACACGACCCTTCTTACGGTTCGCGTTCGACGGCCAGGCATATCAGTACAAAGTCCTCCCCTTCGGCATGTCTCTGTCCCCTCGCATCTCGCAGAGGCAGCTCTTGCCCTGCTCCGAGAAGCCGGCATCCGCATACGCAATTACCTCGATGACTGGCTCACTCTGGCCCACTCACGAGAGTTACTATGCGCTCACAGAGACCAGGTGCTCAGGCACCTCAGCCATCTAGGGCTTCAGGTCAACTGGGAAAAGAGCAAGCTCACCCCGGTTCAGAGCATCTCTTTTCTCGGCATGGAGTTAGACTCAGTCTCAATGTCAGCACGTCTCACCAACGAGTGTGCGCAGTCAGTGTTGAGGTGCCTCGCCGCTTTCAGGCAATTTTTCACAATGGTCCCCTTAAAACTTTTCCAGATGCTCCTGGGCCATATGGCATCCTCCGTGGTGGTTGCGCCACTGGAGTTGATGCATATGAGACCGCTTAAGCACTGGCTTCAGACTCGAGTCCCGAGATGAGTGTGGCACCGTGGCACGCACCGTGTGAAGATCACCGCCGCCTGCCGCCAAACATTCAAACCCCTATACAGACCTCTGTTTTCTACGGGCAGGAGTACCCTTACAGCAGGTGCCCTGACGCGTCTTGGTTACGACCGACACCTACAGATTGGGTTGGGGCACCGTGTGCAATGGGCACGCTGTAGCAGGCCGTTGGAAAGGGGCCCCGCTGTGCTGGCACATCAACTGCCTGGAGTTGTTGACTGTTCTATTTGCCCTGCGGAAGTTTCTCCCGTTAGTTCGAGACAAACATGTCCTGATCAGGTCAGACAGCACCACCGTGGTAGCGTACATAAATCGCCATGGCGGCTTACACTCCCGCCACATGTCACGACTCGCCCGTCGTCTCCTCCTTTGGAGCCAGCATCGAATCAAGACTCAAGACTCAACGGTTCGTCAAGGCCCAGGTATACCTGATTGTCTCCCGAGAGTCCTCCCACTGCCTGCTCTGGTATGACCGAACAGAGGCTCCCCTCGGGGCAGACGCACTGGCACACAGCTGGCCTGCGGGGCTGCGCAAGTACACATTTCCCCCCAGTGAGCCTTCTTGCACAGGTGGTGTGCAAGGTCAGGGAGGATGAGGAACAAGTCACCCTAATGGCTCCCTATTGGCCCACCCGGGCCTGGTTCTCGGACCTCGTACTCCTCCCTCCCTGGCGAATTCCCCTGAGGAAAGACCTTCTTTCTCATGG
Source organism: Moxostoma hubbsi (assembly GCA_032164185.1). Classification (NCBI taxonomy): domain Eukaryota; kingdom Metazoa; phylum Chordata; class Actinopteri; order Cypriniformes; family Catostomidae; genus Moxostoma; species Moxostoma hubbsi. Next base: position 6,760,132 of record JAVLUX010000031.1, on the reverse strand, counting down.
ACGGGGCATGCTCTGGTATCCACACCTAGACCTCTGTAACCTCCATGTCTGGCCCCTTGAAGGGACGTGGAAGATCTGCCTGCCGTTGTAGACATGATCAACCAAGCCAGAGCCCCCTCTATCAGGATACTTTACACCCTGAAGTGGCGCTTGTTTGCAGATTGGTGTTCTTCCCGGGCTGAAGACCCACAGAGGTGCGCAGTTAGGTCAGTGCTCATATTTCTGCAGGCGAGGCGGGAGGGGAGGCTGTCCCCTTGAAGGTGTATGTGGCTGCTATCGCAGCCCACCACGACGCAGTAGACGGCAAGTTTTGGGTAAGCACGACTTAATCATCAGGTTCCTCAGAGGCGCCCGGAGGTTAAATCCTTCCCGGCCAAGCCTATTCCCCTCCTGGGGTCTCTCAGTGGTCCTCTCGGGCCTTCAGAGACCCCCCTTCGAGCCGCTAGGATCAGTCTAACAATGCCCTCTCCATGAAGACGGCCCTCCTGATTGCGCTCACCTCCATCATGAGGGACGGGGACCTGCAAGCGTTCTCTGTCAGCGACACCTGCCTGGAGTTCGGTCCGGCAGACACTCATGTGATTCTAAGACCATGACCAGGCTATGTGCCCAAGGTTCTTACAACTTCCCTCAGGGTCCAGGTTGTGAACCTGCAAGCGAAGCTGCCCCAGGAAGAGGCAGGCCCAGCCCTTCGTCGCTGTGTCCGGTATGAGCTTTTCTTACCTACTTGGACCGCACGCACAGCTCTAGAGGTTCTGAGCAGCTCTTTGTCTGCCTTGTTGGACAGCGGAAAGGCCGAGGTAAAATCGTGTGCTTTTTCTCCCAGGAGATCCCACTAACTCGGCTCCTTTGATGACTCCTCCCTAGCCCTGAGGGTCCGCAGTTCAGCAGAATAACTCGTCGACTCAATCCACTGCGGGTACTCAAATCTACCCTGCACTGGAATAGGTGCTCCACAGGTCAGGACTCCTGCGTGGATTTCCTCCTGTGTGTATTTTCCGCGGTGCGCTCCCCTTACGAGTGGACCCGCGTCTCCCTTAGGCAGTTCCTGCTGCCCTCTGGTCGCCGTGTTGTAGCAACTCCCACCTCCTTGAGGCTGGATCTACCACCGCGCCACTTTCCACATGTTGCCTAAAAATCCATGTGATGCATTTGCCGCCCTTACCTCCCCCTTTCGGGCAGGTGTGGCCTCCACAGGGTCTTTTCCCCCTGAAAGAATAGGAAACTGGGTAAGACCCCCTTCCCTCGATGCGTGTAAGGGCCCCAGCCGTTCTATGCGGAGAAACATAGACAGAAAATAGGCCTGGCAAGGCTCGCCCCATTCCCGGGTTGGCAAGAATCGCTTTGTTCCCCTGTTTAGGGTAACCAGAAGGATTCCGATGACTTTTATGGGGCATTGGGGAAGGGTACGTGCAGTCTGACACAGCCGGTCGCCTTTGCACGTAATATACCTGCCCGCTCCTGTGTTAGCAGAACACGTACACGGCTCAGCACATGGCCTGATTTAAATTGGACCCCTAGTGTCGCTTCTTGACACAACGTCGAAGTGAGCGACAGACGGGGAACGTCTAGGTTACATATGTAATATCCTGAATGAACTCGATGTATTTCCCCGCTTTTATACCTGTATGTCCGGGGGTGGGGTATGCAAATACAGTCTGCCAACTTCTCATTGGCCTTTTTTCATATTCGGTGCTCAAGAGAAGACCCCTAGTGTCACTTCTTCGACACACGTCTTGTTCCCTCCATCAGGGAACGGATCTTACATACATAACCTAGATGGATTTTTTGCAGTGGATTTCTTTACTAAATTAAACTTAATAAAAAAGTATTTTCCCCCCCTTTAATTTATTCAATGTCATTTAGAGGTATTTTTAAAAGATGATTTTGTCCTCTTTATTGTTAGTAAGCATATTTAATATAACCTTAATGTTGGGGCACAAGCTGAATAATCAGTTAAGAGCTTATGATGAATCATTACAATAACCGCAGAATAGTCAAATAATCGTTCTAATAATCGTTAGAATAATCAGTAATCAGAATAATCGTTAGTTGCAGCCCTGCTACTGTACATTCAAAAATCTGCAGCTAGAGCTCTTACTTCCAGTCAAAAGTCTGCACACCCCATTCCCATTCTGTGACAGCTTCAGTGGTAACAACTACCTATTGCGTTCAATAGAATATATTGATTATAACTTTCAAGGCTCCTCAGTACATAAATTATTTGCCTCACACTTACACTCCCATTAGCGCTCTAAGTTCTACTGATGCAAACTTCCTGTTTGTCCTGAAATGTAGGTTGTCTTCTATGGGAGGCAGGTAATTTATGACTGTTGCCCCTCAACTTTAGAATGCACTCCCACAGCCTCTTTGGGAACTCACCACTCTCTCATCATTTAAATCACAACTACAAACTCATCTCAACACTCAGTGTTATATCTCGGCTGCTAATTAGTTAGTTAGGGAGTGGCCTTTTTTCTACTTTTTTATGTGTATCTGTCCATTTGCTGTTTTTCATGTAATTGCTCTCATGTAAAATTACCTTGGTTTCAAGAAAGGTGCTATATAAAATATACTTATTATAATTATATTATTATCATAAACTGGTCACAAAATGTCTAGGTCCAGTAAATGGACACCCACAGTGTTTTAGATAGGCTGGATGATTTTTCCTGATGACAAAAATGTTACCAGAATCAATTGGTGGCTTTATAAACTAGGAATTCATGTGGGAACTTGGTTAGCGAACTAGCTAAATTAGTGAGGGTGATTAAATTTGATTACACGGTCATGTTAATCCAACTGTATCAGAAAATTGATGAGCATGTTTGAAATATATCCGATGGTAGGGTTTCCCTCTACTAGCATGTGCTATTTTGTCAAGAAAAAATCACAGCTGGTTGAATGCAAACATAGCATTATACATGCCACAGGGTCATCTGCCATGCTAATAATGTTCCACTTTTTTCTGCATGCCTCTATTTATGAATTCATATTAATTACCCATTATTTGTCTTTGCATTGGAGTAATTTCCTGACACTCAAGGTCTCTTTCCTGTCACTCATTAGCCGTTATTATGTGGCTTGATGTCTTTTCCTTTGCAAGCTCCTCATCCGCTGCAGTCGGCACAGTTGGCTGTGGACCACCAGCTGGAAGCACTTATGTCTCACAGTTCATATGTCGTGCCCATGGGAATCTGCATCATTAGCCCAATTCAGCAACATCATTTGCTCAGGTTGTCGGATATGGTCCTATAGAATCACACTGATGCTCTGTAACATTTACATATAGGCCATGTAAAGCCCCTTCACTCTGTTTGGCACCATATATGTTTTCTCTTCACAATTTGGCAGCCTCCTCACCCTCCAGGTAATGTTATGCTGCTGAAGTATGATCAGACGGGCAATTTGAAGAACTTTCATTGAGTTCAGAAGATGGAAGGATGAGACAGGGGATAAACATGTGCACACCCACATTCGACGCACACACACCACTGACCAAACACAGGCACTGAAATTTGCATGGTTCTCGGTAATACATTAGTGAACATCACTTGGCAATCTGTTCATTCCGGCTTAATTGGATTTTAATACCGCCTCTGATCTTGTTTTCTAATTAACGGCAGTGGCTGGCAACCAAGCAGAACCATGCAGTGAACAACACCTTTGATCCCGGCCATATGGAGCTCCTCCAAGCATGCCTCGGATAGAGAAATCCGTCACCTCTATGCTGGGTGTAAAGGTATGGGGGTGATGGGGGGGTGGGTGGTTGCGCATACCGGCGCTTCGGGTGGCTTTCCTATTGATTAATTTTCCTCACGATCAGTTGTGATCACAGATAAATAAAACATGAGCCGGTGAACTGATGCAAATAAGCCCTGGCATGCTTTAGAGAAATGTCAATTGCTTTTCTAATCTGTTTATTTCTCTCCTTGTGGTCTCTCTCTCTCTTCTCTCTCTCTCTCTCTCTCTCTCTCTCTCTCTTTCTCCACTGTTTTTGATAAAGACCTACTGAAATGTTCTTCTATTCTTCCTCTGACATGTCTTATAAAATAGGGAGCACATTTTTACATCCTGAACTGCCTTTTCTTATTGAATGCTATTTGATAAAGAAAAGATCCAATGGCAAAAGCAATATATTGCAGTGTGTGATCAATATACAGTGGCCCCAAAAAGTTCACCTGAAAATTTTTATTTAGCTATTTGCTCACATTCATGGTATTCCATACCTGTATGACTTTCCATGAAAAGCAAAATGTGAAATTTTAAAGTAGTATCCAAAAACTGTATAAGTAAAAGTACAATTACTTTTTAAAAAATCACTCAAGTAAAACTACTAACATAAATTAGTAAAAAAAAGAGTACTCAAGAAATGAGTAGCTCGTTACTTTCACAAATGGCATAATGGACGTTAACTTCCATATATTCCATTACATAATACACATTTAACATGCATTTGCAGAATCATTATTAATAGAAATTCTGTTATCATTCACCATCATGGTGTTCCAAACCCGTATGAGTTTCTTTCTTCCATGCAACACAATAAGGAGATTTTAGACAGAATGTTAGCCTTGATCACCATTTACTTTCAGTGAATGTTTATATGTATATATTGAAAGTGAATGGTGACTGAGACTGTCAGTCTCTAACATTCTAACATATTTTGTGTTCCACAGAAGGGTCACATGGGTTTGGAACAACATGAGGGTAGGGAAATTATTATGGAACATTAAATTATGGCTGAGCTATCACTTTAAAGAGGTAGTTCACCCAGAATTGAACATTTTGTCATCATTTACTCACTCTCATGATATCCCAGAAAGATCCCTTTCTTCTGCAGAACACAAATTATGATTTTTAGAAGACAATTTCTGTTGTGTAGTTCAGCCTGCAATGCGAATAAATGTCAACATTTTGATGATCCAAAAAGCAAAGCAGGCATTATAAAAGTAATCCATAGGACTCCAGTAGTTAAATCCATATATTCAGAAGTGATATGATTGGTGTGTGTGAGAAACAGATCAATATTTAAGTGATTTTTAAATGTCACCAGCAGGGGGCGATATGCAGAGAAGAATGTGAATCACCAAATTTTTCCTTTTCAAGATATTGTCCATGTTTTCTGTCTGTCTTAGCAGCATGTTTACTTGTAATGTTTGAAATTCGGCTATGCAAAAACAAGTAAATAAATAAAACAAGTCACATAGGTAGGCTACGCTGTGTGAGGTCATGGGTGGCAAGAGCGCTAAATGTGTAATGAAAAACAACAAATTTGCTTCTTTTCTAATTTGTAGATTTGTTCTTGCAATCCCACAACAAAGTGAGGGGCGAAAAAGGTAAGACAATCACTGGTCCACAACAATGTTTTATGGGGATATTTTTTTAAAGAATAAGCTAAAAGAACCAATTCCAACTATTTTATTTTATTCCAGTTTACAATTGTGCAGAATAAGATGCAAAATAAAGAGTATTTTGGTGAGGCTTGCTTCTGCTTCACACATTTTTTCAATTTTATTAACTGATTAGTTCAGTTAACCCTTCTGAAAATGTCACTAGGTGGTGACAAATTAGTGTCTTTTGTGCTATGAGTGAGTCAGTGAATCATTTTGTGTTGTTAATGACTGAAATCTACCAAGACACTTTATAGTGTTTAAGCATTAAAAGAACAAAGCAGATCTATAGTCTTCCTTCAATCTGATAATTATTTTTCATCCAAAAAGACAACAATAATAGTCTAATAATAGTGAGTTTCAATAACGTCCTTACCTTCTCCTTTATTAAAACTTGCATGATTACAAATCTACTGACTTCAGTATAAGAATTATAAACACAAAGCAGATCTACGATATCATTTTCCTACAGTAGCCTATTTAAACTGCTGCGCATGGCTTTTATCAGAACAGACCACAATAATAGACAAATAATAATCATTTCTAGTTTCAATAATGTTCTTTCGTCATTGTAAAGGGCATTTCACGTGAGTTGAGTCGAGGCGCATTGCCCTGCACATGACAAGAGTTGCAGAAAGTGTCATAGAGGGGCGATTTTATGAGTTTGCCACATAAAATTGCAGGAGGTGTGCACAATAAACATTGAAAACATGTATCTGGAAGAGAGAAAAAAAGCTTGCAGTTGCTTTGACAGCAGAAAGTAATAAACGGACTTGTTTAAGTTTAGGTCTAAGCCTTTTCTTGGTGAAGTTAAATTAGTTCAACGACTGGGGTCTCTGATATTCATAATAATTGAATATCTAATATTAATAATATTGTATTCATATTTAATTAAATGAAATATTAGACATTCAATGTGTCTTCACAAATTTGGACAGTTTTTAAATATTTCTTGTTAGTTTCTTGTTAAAATTGAGGCTGGTCTCACATTTTCCTGGTTTGTTTACACACAGGACTGCATGGGTTTCCCCCGGTCATTTGCAGCAGAATGAGATGTGTTTTACCATTCTTTAAATGCATCAATATGATCAAAGAAATCCATCTAGTCCATGTTTTCAAAAGACCAACAATTAAAAATAGCACAGATGGGTGCAAAACAGCGCAGCTGAATGTAACACAATGGTGTCTCCATTTTAGTGTTAGATCTTGACATGGCGTCTTTTAAAAGTGGAGCAAGATGTACAATAATGCCATACACGTTTATGTAGAAAAACATTTAAATCCAGATCGGCACATGAAGGTGTCCTGTATAAGTCCCCTTTGGATGTATCTCCCATAACAGGTGTTGGGGCTTCGTTCAGGAGCAGGTATGGTTATTAGCAATAAAAATGATTAATTATTATAATCAACAGAACATTGATTAGAATCAACATTAGCTTATTAATCCTTCAAATCAACAATCATCAAAAATAACTATCAATTACCAAAATCAATAGAATATTAATAAAGATTAATATTGCCGGGGCACCAGCCTGGAGTATAACAGTATTGCTATAGGATCATTCTCTTAGGAAAGTCGAAGTCCGGAGAACATCGACATTCAAAAGGTAAACAATGAAGGCTTGAATCCGAGCACTGACATCCCCTGCCAGCCCTTGACACAGGTGCATGCAGAACAAAACCAAAACACTTATCTTTAAAGTATAACAAAGTTTATTGATGCAGTAATATCAATTAATAATCAATACAATGCTGTCGATAAACTTCCGACTTCCAACTACAAACAAAACAGTGACATGATTAGATATAGTAATAGATAAGCCTATAATACATGACAGGAGGGTAGGTGTGTGTGAATGGGTGTATGTGTGTGTGTGTGTGTAAGGAGAGCCACTACTGCACAATGGCAGGAGTGGCTCTCATGGAGAGTACGCCACGCAAGGTTTCCGCCCAGAGAATGTGGCCGCGAATGTGGGCGGAGAGACTGATTAATGGCATCTGCCCGTTTACCGCGTTTCTGCTGGTACGATAACTTAGGGACAAAGCTGGGCTCTCTCACCAAGTTATCTGTTCAGCAAATCTGTGTGCCCGTATGTTTGTTAGAGGTTGTGTGGGTATGCAGTTAGTATGAGGGAGAGAGAAGAGGGTGACGACACTGAAGCCGGTTTAGCGATTGTGGGAGAGACGGCAACTGCTAGTTTTATCACTCTGTGTTGCGGTGAATGGCTCGTGGTCCATACTGTAAAAGCACTAACCTTGATACACAAGAATAACACACTATAATAATCGATCTCTGCCCAGACGTAAACCTCTTACTTGAGTCGCGTGAGGACTCGGTTCCTCGAAACTCGGTGGTGACGGGAGGCCGTTTCCTCACTCTGTCGGTGGGCAGTCCGGCGGCTGATTATCAGCAGGTTGGCGGAGATATCTGTGAAGTCGACTTGATTGAAGAAAGAAGAGAAATCTTCTTTCTTTACTTCTGCAGGCAAAAGGGTGAGACGCAGATTGCTCGGTGGTCTCCTTCAGATCCATTGGCATGCTCGATGGAACGAAGCTTAGGAGGAATATTCAGGGTTTTATACTCTCGATGACATCATGGTTGAGGGATGCTTTCTGTTGTGTGTTTCATCCAATAGGAGTTGAGAGCTCGATCCTTCAGAATTTCACACTTAGGTGTAAAGTGAGCAAGGCTTGATTGGATCTGTAGTCTGTATGGACTACTATTGTTTGATTTTGCTGCTGTTTTCTTGTTATCAGGCTTTGACTGTGTGTAGGGCTGCCTTTGTCTCCTATCTGAGCACATGAGGCCCAACACAGGCCATCTTTCTCCTCATCACCTGTGTGACTGACTGAGCACCAGTGAGCAGGGCATAGATGTCCTGCTGAAGAGGCAGTCATTTGCAGGTGTGCTTGGTCCTTTTGAAGTCACAGGTTCCAAAAATTCCAATCGAGCCATTTTTGTAGCTTGGTTTAAATAAATGCTCTTTTTCTATTAAGGAGGAAGTTTTTCCTGTTCTGAAATTCACAGTATGTTTTTATAGTACAATGATCAAGTAGAACATTAGCAGCACTTAAGCAGTACTTAATCTCTAAGGCACGTTTCCCAAAAGCATTGTTATTGAAGTAGATCATAAAATGTTTTGTAAATTAACTAGAGCTTTGAACCACTCTTAAGTCCATTAAGTGCAACTTAAATATATATTTATAGCATCTTTCACAGACTGTAGAGTGTCGAGTAATACACATGCAGCTCATGTGGGTGAAGACATTAGACTGTTTTTATTTTTTTGTTACCAGCTTCATCCAACAGAGGTCGTCACAGTGACGTTAACATAACACTGATATTTAAAGTGATCGTGCCACAACTCCACACAGACAATGGGACATTTCATAAATTGCGTTAATACATTTTGATAATTGGAAAGCCATTGTAAAATATTTCAGAGGATTAAAAAAAGTGTTGAAAATATCACTATGAAATCAATAAGCATCCCCTCTCCTAAAATTTCTCTATCGCCTATGTGGCTTTCTCAGTCACTCATGTAATTCTAATCAACGGTAGCCAAGGATACGGCTTGTAAAACCAATAAAATCACACCATATTTTTTGAAGTACATGATTGGAATAAACTATCCAATCACAATCACTTATCAATAGACATCCAGTTAGTGAACTGATTGAAGATTCAGTTTGAAAGAGCACACAGATGAAATTGTGGCTGGAAAAATGTCAAGGAAGCGTGCATGTACATTTAATGAGGATCTTCAAAAAGAGTTTAAATAATAATAAAAAGGAGTCACAGACACAGCCTAGTAAAGTGAGGTGTGAGATTTGTGGAGCTCGCTTTTCCATCACCCTTGGAGGCCGCACCAACATCGCACAGCATGTTCATACATAAATAGGTTAAAATATGCTAATTTCAGAAAGTTTCCTCGATAAATTGATAAACATAATTTACCTGTAGATGCCACTTGGCTTGATATTTTGCTGTCTAATTTGTGGTATATCTGGGTCAGGTATAATGGTTGTGGTATAATTTATTTTCTGTTTAAAAAAATAGAAACATTTTTTTTTAGTAAGACTGTAAATATTCTATCAGTCTTTTTATTACTAAATGTTCTATTTATTGGACCATTACGATTTTTTTATTTTTTTTTATTGTGAGAATTAAATTGAATTGTATATTTCACCCAAATTCTCATTATTGTAATATAGTAGTTTTTTTACTACCATTATCCATAAATAATTTGTACATTTAAATAATAGTAATAATATTAATATATAGTTAATTATTTTAATAAGTAACAGGGTAGGTAACAGTATAGTAAGTAACACAGTATAGTATAAATGTATGGATGTTTCTTCAACTTTGGGCACTTTAACCACCATAGACTTCTAGAAAGTAGGAACCCTCATTAAAAATGTTTTCACACTCTCTCTAGTTTATTTAATTTTTCTACTAACAGTGTCCAGCAGTGTATGTGCATGCATCACAGGAGATTTATCCAATTTTTGTCTCTTTTTTTTTGAAAGTCATGAAAATTCCCATCTCAGTGTCATTTTCACCACATCTCAAATTCTGTATTTTTTAATAGCATTCTGTTGTGGAAATGACAGTGATGGAACATTTTATGTATCCTAAATACACACAAGCAAATCATATTTTCACACTTTTGAAGAATTTAGAAAAACTTGATTGGAAATGACTAAATGAAAATATTCTGCTCAAAAGTTATATTTACCTTGATTTATCTTTACCTTGAGTTTTCTTCCAACATTAATTGCCTTATATTTAATCTCAAGCATGCTCTTCAGTGACACTTTGTTCAATCGGCAAACTAGTGCACTAACTTCTGAAAAAACCTTATAAGGGGTCAAAATTGGAAAATGATAGAAATCATTTTCGGACAATAAATATTGAAATGGTTTATTTCACGCTTTGTTTATCTTAGTTTTCAACATGCAATAATTTGTATTTTTATAATGGATTTTTATAGTTTAATATTAAAATATCTGGCTCTGGGGCTAGGCTAAAACAATAAAATGTATACTTAAAAAGCTTTTATAGGTATTATAAATACAAGATGAAGGCAAGGTAAAAAGAGTCCAAGTCAGGGTTAATACTGTATGACCATCATACAGTGGCAAGAAAAGGTATGTGATCCCTTTGGAATCAGCTGTTTTTCTGCATTAATTGGTCAACAAATTTGTTCTCATCTTCATCAATGTCACAAGTATAGGCAAAGCACAATTTGTTCAAGCGAAAAACACACAAACAATTATAATCTTTCGTGTCTTTATTTAACACATCTCATTAAACATTCTGTGCCCTTTTTACACCATACGTAGTGCTGTTTGTTCTTCCCAAACAATTAAACCTTAGATTCTTCTGTTTACAAAACATTTTCCCAGTAGCATTGTGGAGTGTTAAGATGGTCTTGGCAAATTCAGGCAACCTGCAATTTTTTTGTTGGCAAGCAGCGGCATCCTTCGTAGTGTCCTGCCATGGACACAATGTCTGTTTAATGTTTTCTGTATAGTAATCTCAAGAACAGTTCCAGTGATCTCTTCAACTTTTTAGCTGTCACTCTAAGGTTCTTTTACATTCTGCTGTGTGCCCCTTGAGTCATCTTAGCTGGATGGCCACTTCTAGAGAGAGTAGCCACAGTACTAAATCATCTCCATTTATAGAAAATGTGTCTAACTGTGGACAGATGAATATCTAAGCTCTACAAGATAACTTTTAACCCTTTCCAGCTTTAAGCAAAGTAACAATTCTTGATCATAAGTCTTCTGAAATCTCTTTTTTGCGAGGCATGTCCCATGTCAGTAGATGCTTCTTGTGAATATCAAACTCAAAGTTTTTGAGTGCTTTTTATAAGTCTGAGTTGTTCTAACCCACTCAAATTTGTTTGATTAATTGGATGCCAGGTTTTCCAACTCCTGACTCTAATTTTCTTTAGCCTAAGGACTCACTTACTTTTTCCACAGCACTGTTAATGCTTAAAGGGATGTGTTCAGTAAAGACATGAAAGATGAAAATTGTTTGTGTGTTGTTAGATTAAGCCAGGGCTGGACTGGTAATCTGGCATACCGTGCATTTTCCCTGTGGGCCGATGCAATTTGAGGCTGTTCAGGGGCGGACTGGCCATCGGGAGAACCAAGTGTGCCGGTGGGTCAGCCGCAAAACGGGCCGAATAGGCTGCCACGTAATAGAGAACGGACCACAAAATGGCGCCACGATATGCAGAAAAGCCCCCCCCCCCTCGCTCAACAAGTTTTGGGCCAGTTACTATGTAAAATCCCGGGCCGATTTCTCTTCCCAGTCCAGCCCCGGCTTAAGCACACGTGCTTTGTCTATACTTGTGACTTTAATGAATATGAGATCACATTTTATGAGCAATTAATGTAGAAAACCAGGTAATTCCAAAGGGTTAACATACTTTTTCTTGACACTGTATAACAAGAATCTGCTAGTTTTAATAAAAATGGGAGGGTAGTGGGCACAGGTGGAGAGCAACTGCCCTGTCCACCTGGGGAATCGCCATGTACCCGTGGGCCGCTCCGCCGTCGAGGGTAGCGAGAGCGGATGAATGAGTAGCTTTGTGGAGAGGGGTGCTATCCACAAAGACGTCAGCTCATCATGCACTTCCGGGAAAAACGGGACCGGGGGGGGGGCGAGACTGTGAGCGGCGCCCAGACCCCAGGAACCAGTCATCGAACCGTAAAGTCTGTGGGGAGGATGGAAGGTTCCAGTCCAGCCCCATGCTGGCGGCGGCCCGGGAATGCATGTCGGTCATCTGCGTGTCAGCCTCAGCTTGTGCATGCTGGCCCAAAGGCGGCAGCCCAGGGGAGTCATCTGCGTCAGACACCGTGCTGTCCAATGCAGCGGCGAGCTCATCCACCTTGAGCTCTAGAAGATAGGCAGGCTGGCTGTGAGGCGAGCCGCTGTATGCCTCGAGCACCGACGGAAGTCAACAAGCGTGCTGGGGGGCATCGTCCTCAATCCCATGGGAAGAAGGAGCAAGGCGGGGGGGTGGCTGGAGTGGCGTGCTTCCTATTGAAAGGGAGCCGTGACCGCAACGTTGCCACGGTCATGCTCTCGCAGTGAGAACATGAAGCATCCACAAATAATGCCTCGGTGTGATCGCTGCCCAGACCCACGAGACAACGCATGTGGCCGTCAGAAGCGGAGAGCACTCTACCACATCCAGGAACTACACAGGGGCAGAATGGTATCTTTATAAAGACACGTCCTGAAACGGACGTTCAGTGCCGCTGTGCAAATGCTCTTTTAGAGGAAAATATTATTTTATAGAGAAAATCACTCTTTTAAATAAACTCTTTTAAGCTTTCTGCGCTGTCGAAGTGCCCAGGGGCAAGCTGCACTGCCGTGCAGAGAAGGAGAAAAGCCACTGAAGTGCGCCGTAGATCCAACAGCAGGCAGAGCATCAGAGGAACAGAAGCAGGAACATGTGTGTGACTCGCAGCTGACTGCATGCACGACCATCGCTCTGAAGAAAATTCCTGAATGATCTCAATGTATTTCCCTACTTTTATACCCGTATGTCCAGGGGCGGGGTATGCAAATACTGTCTGCCAACTTTTCATTGTCAGAAAGGTACAAGATTATCTTACTCAGATGCATCAAATAAACAAGAATAAATTAAGAAGTAATCCAAAAGTAATCAAATTGGATTATTTTAAAATGTAATCCATGAGATTATGTTACTGGCTACAATTTTATTCATGTAATTTTTAATAAGTACCAGATTACAATTCAAAAGTAATCTACCCAGTACTGTGCACGCATTAGTCTTTTAAACTTCACTTGAATTATTTTCCTTTTAGAAATTCAGGATCTCTGCTTTGATGAGACTATCTCAAACGTCTAAACCTTGTTATAATTAGCAGGTCTTTGATCATTTTCCTGTCTGAGGCCTTACAGGCAGAGCAGCCAGAATAAAAAGAATTCTCGAAAGCTTGAAAGGACACAGTAACCTAGCCTGTGTTCATGCCCAGTGGCAGAGACAATCAGTTCAACTGTTGTTAAAATGTCCCAGCAATGTCAATCAGCAAGACTCCCTCCGGCAAAACAGCAGTTTTAAGTCAGAGCGATGCACCTTTCTACCTGTGCATTAATTTTCAGACATGTCACTCAAGTTAGTGACAACCACAAAGGTATGCACAGGAAAGGATTATCACACTGTGAAGAGGACTAATCCATAATCAGAAACATAACGATGTTGCTTCTGTCTATGATTTATCTTTCACTTTTTTATTTTCAGTTCTTTGACACATTCTCCTGTGTATTAGCATGAGTTGGTGGGTGTATGTCAGAAAAAGAGAGTGAAATAAAGTGTAAACCTACTGTATATTGCTGCCTCTCAATAATAAATATTATAAAGATATTTATTATAATGGAGTTTGAGAGATACTTAAAACAAAGTGTTTTAAGTTTTTTGTGAAAACCTTGAAGGAAAGGTTAACAGTAATTTGTTGATGAATGTATACAGTACATTGCTCAAAGTTTGTAGATAATTACATGAGTTATAAATAAGCTAAATAAAATCTAATTCATGATTTAGTCATTGTTGGTCATTGGTCATTCAGGCAATAAAATTTAATTACAAAGAAAATATTGAAATATATTTACATTGGGGTCCACAACTCTGAGACCATTAATGAAAAGGCTTTTTAATTAAATAATAATAATTGTTATAATAATAATAATAATAATCATTATAAATTATGTTGTTAGCATAACAATTTGTGTGAAAATGTTAAAAATGTACATGAATTTCAAATTGTTTTTGGTATTCAGTATTTGGTATGTCCCTCTTTTCTTTGTTTTAAACTTTTATGCTTTCTGGCCTGTGAATGAGCTCAATCCTGGAAAAATAAAATAAAATCCATTTCCCAAAATCCAGCGCAATAATGCAGTTAGCTATATTAGCATACCAAGCCCATAACATTAGCTACAGCAGAACAGAACTCATTAATTAGTTGTGTTGCATGTTAGCTGCATCTTTTTTATAATATATTTATTGAATTTTCCAATTAACCAACACAATTATTAATTAATTCATAATTTAATTAATAATAATAATAATAAAAAGAAGAAAATAATATATATTTATTATAATTATATATATATATATTTTTTTTTTTTTTTTTAAAGGGACAGCTCAAAAATACAAAATACAGTTTCAACATATCAAAATTCAGTCGACTCCTCTGTGATGGTGTAAATATTCCTAATCAATGAAATACAAGCAACATCATTTCTATGATACCAGTTTATGTTTTTTTTTCACCATCTCCATAACTGCACAAAGATAAAGGATATTTGCATTGTTACTTTAAATAAATGCTCCACACCCATGTTTATTTGCATGAGTAAATTCACCACAACACCAAAAATCATAAATCAAGAATCATAAAAAAGGGTCAAACAGAAGAAGCTAAAACAAGTGTATGGAGGCGAGGGCATGGCTGAGCATTCGTCTGGTGAGAGAGGAAGTGATAATAGTGATTTATATGTTCAAAGATTTCTAAGTTTCTATGAAACTTCCTGTGGCCAGTTTCTTGCTCTCTCATTGGCTGTAGGTTAACAATGCAGTTGTGTACAGTCAAAACATATTTCACATTGCACGACTTGGAATCGCTGACGGGTCCAGGTATTTAACATCCTAGATATCTCCATATCTGTCAACATTTGGGTACCAAAATCCGGGAGACCTCTGAGCTGTATTGTAAATACATACAAATTGTGCCGTTGTGATTTAATGTGCTGAGTAACGTCATTTTTCCCATCGTGGCTGATATTAAAATCAGTGCAATACACATTGCTAAAGGCGTGGGCATTGTCGATATGGCTTTGAGATATGAAATTAAATTATTCCGTCCAGCTGTTGTCAAATTTACATGTATATTTAGTTTTTTTTCACCGGAGCCTGAGTCTTCTGCTCCCATATACCAGTGAAGCTTCATACAACTTCCTGCGTCTAGTACCTGCGCAAATGATGAAATAAGAGGGAAATACGGGAGACTCGTGGGAAAAACGGGAGTGTTGACAGTTATGGATATCTCACTGACATCGGCGACATGTCGGCGCTTCTTTTAAATCACGTCTTTGATAATTCATACATTGCGAACTTCACGCACGGGAGCGAGCTCCGATTTGCCTATGATTTCAGGCTTTTGTTGCCAATCTCCACAAAACTGTCGGCAAGTGAAAATCGGCTTAAAATCATGTAGTGTAAATTCGGCATTAGATAGACATCTGTTAATGATATGTCTCTCTTTATAGTCTTAAAATATTTTTCTGTCTTCCAAAACCAAGTGACCTGCCTTTCATGCTGCTGATATGTACAGCTATAGCTAAAGCAGAATCTGAAATAAAACCTCATGAAGCTCGGGCAAGCCCTAGCATTTTGGGGGCCCTTAACAGAATTTCAAAATGGGGCCCCTTAACCTACAAGGACACCTAACCAAACACACCCAACATCAATCACTAAGCAAGCTTAACATTTTGTTAATAAACAAGTCAATTTGTTCCCAAATGTAAAGCTTAAAAATGCTATAAACTATAGTTTATAAGCACAGTTATAAATGCTTCAGATTTACAAAAATGAATAAAAACAAATGAAATAATATATATTTTTTAAAACTATCCAAACACATCAATCAAATGCACAAATTGATTAATATCTATCTTAATCTGGGTGGAGGAGGACGAATCTCAATTGTCTCCACATCTGAGACTGTCAATCTGCCCATCTTATCACTTGGCTTGTTGAGCGCGTTACTGTGGAGGCTTCTCGCTATTCTATTCACTGAGAGCTACAACCACATTATAGCGACCACGAGGAGGTTACCCCATGTGAATCTACCCTGTCTAGCAACCGGGCCAATTTGGTTGCTTAGGAGACCTGGCTGGAGTCACTCAGCACTACCTGGATTCGAACTCATGACTCTTGGGGTGGTAGTCAGCATCTTTACTCGCTGATCTACCCCCTCATTAATAGCATTGTTAAAGATAATTGTTACTTAGTACAACCTTCACATTACATTCCTTCAAAGGTAAAGGGAAGTTTACTCTGAGAAAACAGCCACCCCACGCACCCCAGACTAGCTAAACTCCTACCTAAACCAAACCCTTCTCTGCATTGCCCAACCTTCAGTGAGCCCCCATTCACGGCATTTACTTTCAGTTATATCATACTTCACTTACACACTTTATTTATACCTTTAGTATATGACTCTGAGAGGGCATACAGCCACTATCTGTCTTCACTTACATGGTATGATATGGGGAGAAATGTGAAATTGCAAAGGGCAGACTCGAACTCAGGTCATCCGGACTGAAGATCAATAGTCATAATAATGTTGCGAGGACAATTCTTAGTTATGCAAATGTACATTTGAATATTTCTGTCACCAATTCTTTTCTTCAGTGATTATATTATATAGTTTTAACAGGTTCCATCAAACTATTGGTATGCATATAGCCAGGCTGTGTGTCAAGTGCTTATTAAACATAGTGCAAATAATGATTTGGCTATACTGAACCCATGGTAGGGGTCACCCTGGTGGTCACAGGGCCTTATGCAGCCACTTATGTCACTTATTATGTGGGGCAGGAATTGCTTACGGTGAAGTTATTTTTCATTCTTTGGTCAGAGCTAGAAGGAAAGTCAAGACAGCTGAGTAACGTATACTGTTTGCGAGCATTCAAACAACTGGTCACTGGTCGTTTTGATGAACATTTAAATACAAGATGCAGAATGTCCTGTTAACTGTATTAATGTTTATTGTGAAACATTAACCAAGGTGACATTAAAATGTGTTTTCATTTACTACATACCTCATTCTATAAATATAATTAATGTGAGATTGACAAAAGAATATGTTTTAACCACTCAATGATAATTTAAGTAATATACTGTATATGCAGTAGATAATGCAAAATTTGTTGAAGACCGTCTGTATTCACGGTGCTAATGCTAACGCCTTACTATATACTATGTACATAGTTATAATACCCCTTACAAAAAATCTAGAGTTCTAGCAATCTAACTGCAAACTTGCCACAAATTTGCAATAAATTTGCCATTCATTATTTTCATATGCAAATGAACTTGTGATTCACCACAAATGTTTGCCAGAAGTTCACCGATAGTGGTGAACCTGCAGCAAACCTTTGGCAACAATAGAACATTTGTAGCAAAGCTCTTTTGCATATTAAAATAATCAGTTGCAAATTAGCGGCTAGTTTACAGCAAATTTGCAATGAAATCTCAATTTTTGCAAGGGATGTACCAGTGATCCTCTTTTATTGTATTATATTATCAGTTTTGTGAAAAGAATTCAAGTAAGATCATGAAAATGCTTTTTATATTTCCTGTAGGGATGGGCGATACCACCTTGATCTGATACCAATAATTTCAAGTCCAATATCGTCAAAACCGATACCAATACCAATATCGATACTTATATTAAATTGTTTTTTATGTGATTTCCTGGGATAAAATGGGTAATTTAAAATATAATTTTAGTCAGAATTCAAGTCATTATATATATATATATATATATATATATATATATATATATATATATATATATAATTTTTTTTTTTTTTTTTTTTTACATTTATGAGCCTAAACAGAAAAGTATTTCTGTTTAGACGCCTATTATTATTTCTAAAGACTTCTGTTTTGTTTACCCTTACACAAATTAACATGGTTTCACTACAGTAACTTTAGTTTAACCATGGAATTTAGTTAAACCATAGTTACCACACAATTAACCATGGTTCCCCTTCTGTCACTCACTCGATGTTTTGTCGAATGTAGTGACAAAAGGGGTCTTTCTTGAGAGCCTTGAGTACCTCTGGATTTGAGAAAAGGCCAATGGGAATTTGGCAGGCAGAATTTGCATGTCCCGCCCCCGGACATACAAGTATAAAGGGAAGCGGATATGCGTCTGTCAGTCAGATTTTTACTTTGGAGTCAAGTGGTTGTGCAGCAGCAAGCTGAGTCTCACTACGGCTCCACTCACCTCTAACCAGAGCATTGCTGTTGGATCTACGGCGGGTCTCCAGAGGCTTTCTCCCTCTCTGCACGCTGTGCTGTCCACTCCCCTGGGCGCTTCGACAGCACTTTTGTAAAAGAGTGTATACCTCTAAAAGAGAAGTATTTTCCTAAAAGAGTTTATTTTCACTCACAAAAAGAGCAATACATAGCAGGCGTTTGAACAGCCTTTTCAGGACGCATCTTTTTAAAGATGCCCTTCCGCCTCTGTATATTTCCTGGATCGATACCTCTCCAAATCTGATGGTCATAGATGCTGCCTCGTGTGCCTGGGCAGCGATCACACCAGTGTTTGTGGATGTCATGTACACACTGCGAGAATATGACCATGTCAACGTTGCGGTCACGGCTTTTATTTATTAAAGTGAATGCCACTTCAGCTGACCCCCGCGTCACTCCTTCTTCCCATGGGACGATCCGGCTGACGATGGAGGCGATGGAGGCAGTGGGCTCGGTTTTGCCAGGTACGTCCCCACGAACCCTCCGCCCCCAGGCAAGCTCGCTTGTTTCCGTCCGGGCTCGAGGTGAGGGCGGCTCGCCTCATGACCAGCCCGTGTTCTCCCTCTAGCCCCCTGAGTTGGATGATGATGTCACCGCTGAATCGGAGAGCATTCAAGCATCTGACGCAGAAGACTAGACTGTGCTGCCAACTTCAGGTCAGCCCGCCCGGTCTGAGGCTGATGCGCAGATGGCCGACATGCTTTTCCGGGTTGCCATGAGCATCAGGTTGGACTGGAACTCTCCTTCTTCCCCACAGCCTTCAAGGTGCATGACGAGCTGACGAGGTCATGGAGGGCACCTTTTACTACCCGGAACTGACCTCCTCGCTCGTCCGCTCTCATTACCCTTGACGGTGTGGTGGCCCACGGGTACACGGAGGTCCGCCAGGTGGATAGAGCATTTGCGATACACCTGTGACCTGAGAACACTGCCACCTGGCGGGATTGTCCGGTAATGCACTCCAAGGGCTGTAGGATGATGTTGTCGCTGACCTCGAAAGCCTACAGCGCCACTTGTCAGTCCTCCTCCTCCCTGCTTGCCATGGCTCTCCTGCAAGTCCACCAAGCCAAGGCACTTAAAGATCTGCTCTTGGGTAGTCCTGACCCCGATGTGCTGCAGGAACTGCACTCTGCCACCAACCTCACTCTCAGTCGCGCTGGATGGCCAGGACCATTCGACTCGCGATTCAATTCGCCAGGCTCCCGCCTAGTTTCAGCAGTATTTGCTCCACTTCGATGCACAGCAAAAATGCAAGCACCTTACGTTCAGAGATTACAACTCTGCTACTCACGAACGCGATAGAGCCTGTTCCTCCAGCCAAGATGAAGAAGGGTTTCTACAGCCCGTACTTCATCATACACAAAAAAGGCGGTTGTTTGCGGCCAATCTTGGACTTGCAAGTTCTCAACCAGGCTTTACACAAACTGCTCACGCAGAAACAGATTCTAACATGCGTTCGGCATCAAGATTCGGCATCAAGGTTCGTAGTGGTAGACGTGAAGGACACGTATTCCACGTCTCCATTTTGCCTCAACATCGACCCTTACTACGGTTTGCATTAGACAGCCAGGCATATCAGTACAAGGTCCTCCCCTTCGGCCTGTTCCTGTCCCCTCGCGTCTTCACCAATGACACAGAGGCAGTCATTGCCCCGCTACGGGAAGTGGGCATCTGCATACTGAATTACCTCGATGACTGACTCATTCTAGCTCACTCTCGAGAGTTACTATGCACTCACAGGGACCAGGTGTCAGGCACCTCAGCCATCTAGGGCTTCAGGTCAACTAGGAAAAGAGCAAGCTCACCCCAGTTCAGAGCATCACTTTTCTCGACATGGAGTTAGACTCTGTCTCAATAACCAACGAGCGCACACAGTAGGTGCTAAAGTGCCTTGTTCTCTTCGAGCCCGGAACTATTCCTCTAAAAGAGTCCCAGAGGCTCCTGGGGCATATGGCATCCTCAGCCGCGGTCACGCCGCTCAGGTTGATGCATATGAGACTGCTTCAGCACTGACTTCAGACTCGAGTCCCAAGATGGGCATGGCGCCACGGCACATACCGCGTGTCAATCACCCCTTCCTGCCACCAGACTTTAAACCTCTGGACAGACCTCTGTTTTCTGCGGACAGGAGTCCCCCTACAGCAGGTGTCCAGACATGTCGTTGTCACCACAGATGCCTCTTAACTGGGTTGGGGCACCGTGTGCAACGGGCACACAGCTGCTGGCTCCTGGAGAGGGCCCCTGCTGTGTTGGCACATCAACTGCCTAGAGTTGCTGGCAGTATTCCTTGTCCTGTGGAGGTTTCTACCGCTGATTCGGGGCAAGCATGTCTTGATCCATTCAGACAGCACCGTGACGGTAGCGTACATAAATCAGCAAGGTGCCGTGCGCTCTCGTCATATGTCACAACTCGCCCGCCATCTCCTCCTTTGGAGTCAGCAGTGACTCAGGTTGCCCGGGCAACCTCAACACAGCAGCGGACACGCTGTCGCGACAGATCTCGCACAGCAGAGTGTGTAGGCTCCACCCCCAGGAGGTCCAGCTGATTTGGGACTGGTTCGGCATGGCACAGGTAGACCTCTTTGCCTCCCAAGACAATTCCTTCTGCCCGCTCTGGTACTCCCTAACAGAGGCCCCTCTGGGGACAGACGTGCTGGTGCACACATTTCCCCCAGTGAGCCTTCTAGCACTGGTGCTGTGCAAGGTCATGGAGGATGGGGAAGTCTGGCCCTTGGACGGGATGCGGAAGATCTGAGTGACCTACCGCCGGTGGTTGTAGACACAATCAACCATGCCAGAGCTCCCTCTATCAGGCTGCTTTACGCTCTAAAGTGGCGCTTGTTGACAAATTGGTGTTCTTCCCGGTCTGAAGACCCGCAGAGATGCACAGTTCGGTCAGTGCTTTCATTCCTGCAAGAGAGGTTGGAGGGGATGCTGTCACCCTCCACCTTGAAGGTGTATGTAGCCGCAATTTTGACCCACCACGACGCAGTGGACAGTAAGTCCTTGGTTAAACACGACCTGATTATCAGGTTCCTTATAGGTGCCCGGAGACTGAATCCTCCCCGGCCAAGCCTGTTCCCCTCCTGGGATCTCTCGGGCCTTCAAAGATTTACCAGATTTTCACATTTTTGCTCACCGACAATTTTGTGGAGATTGCCGACTAAAGCCTGAAATCGCACGCAAATGGGAGCTCGCTCCCGTGAGTGACGAACGCAATGTATGAACTATAAAATACGCAATTTGAGAGAAGCGCCGATACGTCGCCGATGTCAGTGAGATATCTAGATTGTTAAATATATGGACCTGTCTGCGATTCCAAATCACGCAATGTGAAATGTGTTTTCACTGAATACAAATGCAGCATTGACCTACAACCAATGAGAAAAATTAGTGGCACATTGGCAGAAGCGCCAGCGCCTATTTGATGTTTCATCTGAACTGTACCACAAACGGGTGGAGAAAGAGAAGAGTTGGAGATAAATTTCCAATTCTCTTGGACAGACATGTGAGCAAATAGGTAGATTTTTCAGTAGGAGGTACTTTTCCGTATTGTAACCAATAAAATATATGATGCCTTTAGGCGATTTTAAACATACATATCATATTCTGAAATGCATAACGTGGGATCATGCATTTGTTTTCATATATCGTTGTGAAACGTAATCTGGAGTCCAGGCAGAGTCGTCGGGGATTCGTCAATAGTGAAAAGTTTTGTAAAGCTACGACTTCCATGACAAGACAGACCAACATGAATCCAATGTCTTTGAAAGTCATGTAGTGTGTAGGACGCATTAGTAGATTGAAAAAGTTCTGGGTCAAAAGACTACTCATTGTTCTGGCGGCCATACGTATCATCACTTATTTCAGGTGGGCCTACGCCATATTCCTTCATATGCCCTAGACTACACTACTGTCCTGAAGCTGTTCCTCTGATTTTCTATCATTACCTCTACAAGACACTGATCCATCTTGTTTGAACAAGCCTTCTGATGGCGCAAGCACTTGTCTGCTTGTGTCTTTCAGCATGCATGTTTTTTGTTTCACTTTGAAGCTTATGATTATTGTTCATGTTCATGGTAACCAAATAATAATATCTCTACTTAAATTAGAATTTTTTTTATTTATTTAGAATCAATACTTTTTGGTGAGGACCTTTATTTTTGATACAACATCAGTATCGGTAGTATCGATACTTTAGGGTCCATCCCTAGTATCCTGTTAAAATGAACTGGAAAAGGTGTTGCCGTCAAAGTAGCTGGAGCACCGGGTCACGTTCACATATAACATGGACCACTGGCAGTAAGTAGGTCTTTAACAGCCAGCATAAAATTTTTCTGAAAGTTTGTGCCGGCAAGCTGTTTTGAGCCACCACAACAAATTCAAACATAACTTCTTTTTGTCCAGATTTTGTTCAAAATTACAACATAACTAGAAGTATATTGGCACCTTAAGTGACATATCTGGACTAATCTTCATTAAGCCCCTTTCACACATAAAGCATTTTCCAGAAAATGTACTGCAGTTTTCAGGCTAGAGCTCATATGTGAACACAAACCTTTTGAAAATACAAATTCCCTTAATGAGAAATTGAATCATTAGCACCTTTTAATGTCCATTTTGATGGAATGTGTGAACAGCACATGTGGTACATTAACCAGTAAAGGCAACCCATTGATTTTCCTGTAATTTACGTGGTCGCATGTGTGAAAGGGGCTATAGATATGGATATTCCA
Organism: Moxostoma hubbsi; assembly: GCA_032164185.1. Classification (NCBI taxonomy): domain Eukaryota; kingdom Metazoa; phylum Chordata; class Actinopteri; order Cypriniformes; family Catostomidae; genus Moxostoma; species Moxostoma hubbsi. The sequence continues at coordinate 6,736,909 of JAVLUX010000031.1, read as the reverse complement.
GATATGGAGTATTGTGCTTAGCTAATGGCACAATACTCCAATAAGCAGTAAACACAGTACAATACAGTGCAAAAAATATTTTTCTTACTAGTTTTGTCAGAGTAGTTCTATGAGTTACCGTAGCCTTTCTGTAAGGCCATACTCTGTTGATCTCTCTCAACAACAAGGCATTACCATCTGAAGAACTGTCGCTCACTGGATGTTTTTTTATTTTGGCACCTTTCTGAGTAAATTCTATAGACTGTTCTTTGTGAAAATCCCAGGAGATCAGCAGTTACAGAAATAATAAAACTAGCTCGTCTGGCACCAACAATCATGCCACGGTCGCAATCACTGAGATCACCTTTTTCCCCATTCTGATGGTTAATTTGAACATTATTTGAGCTCCTGACCCTTATCTGAATGATTTTATACATTGCACAGCTGTCACATGATTAGATAATTGCATGAATAAGTAGGTGTACAGGTGTTCCTAGTGCTCAGTGAATGTATTTATAATCAACTTTTCTGTCGCTTTTTATAATTCCTTTATATTTATTTTGTGATTATTTCCTGGGTTCCAGATTTTCTGTTTGTTTAAAAGATACTCCACATCTCCGATCTCACATCCCTACCAGATATTTCTGTGTGCAGACTTGTGACTTATGTGAGAATCTATTAAATTCCTGCGGTGAGTCAGAATGTCAACATGTTTTTTTTCCGCTCCGTTTAGACCAGATTAACTTGTCAAACGACTGGTCCTCCACCAGACTGGTCTTTCTGAATAGATCTGAGAGCCTGAGTCCAATTGCAGAGGCTTACCAAAGTGCAGAAGTGATCAGAGGGAGAGAAGGGGGCTGTGGATTTAGGAATATTTTACCTGGATATGGCAGAGTGCTGTACATGAATTAGCTTTTCAGGTCCTGTTGCACACTAGTCTGCAACCACATTTAGGCAAAGACTAAACTGCACTTCAAGTAAGGAGCTATATCACAAAGTATGGATGGGTGATATCACTACCTTTCTTTTTGTTTCTTCAAAGCCAATATCACTGATATAAATACTGATTCCCTTTTAAACAAATGTACCAACAGCTTTATATAATGTTTTGAGATTTCTGAGAAAATAGGTAATTATAAGCATTTAACATTAAAAGCCATTATTACATTTAATATATGTAAAATGGAAATTATGAGATTCCATTTTTGGTTTTCCATTTATTAACGACAATTACAGAACATGGTCAAACATTTAACAATATTTGTAAATTTATATCAAACAAACAAAAAAAAACATTAGCCTATAATATTTTTTCACCTCGAGGCTGATGGTGCATATTAATTGACATACAAAATAAATAACACAATCTTTAGCATATAAAACCCCCCACAATATTTACATATCAGGATATGTATCGATGTGTCAAATATAAGTATTTTTTGGTTTAGTGTATCAATTGGAAATATACATTTTAGATTCCCAAACATTTTGCAAATAGAATAGAATAGAACAGAAGTAGAACAAGGAGTCCTGCAACAGATAGTATGGCCCCCACATATCCCAGACCTCAACATCATCAATTCAGTCTTGGATAACATAAATAGACAGAAGATAGATAGAACTGTGGCAAATTCTCCAAGATACTCAGAACAACCTATCTGCCAACAACCTTAAAAACTGTGTGCAAATGTACCAAGAAGTATTGGACAGTTGATCCGGTTTTTTCTTTATGCGTTTGTGTTTCCCTTACCCTCATGTGTTTACAGGGCACCTGTTTCTCATTTCCCTTTCCCTACTTAATCTTTCTTGTGTGCGTTGTCGCTAGATTGTTTTGTGTGTAATGTGCATGTCACCTCATTGCAGTCTTGCCCCCTGTCAGTTTGTTTGTTTGTTTATTTTGTTAGTAGCTGCTCCACCAGTCCTGTTGGTTTCTTTTCTCTGTGGATTATACGTTGGTTCACAAACTGTTGCCTCTGTGGTACCCTAGCCCACAAACTCTGTGCATATCTCCTCGCCAGCTGCAGCATGTTCTGGCTCATCATTATTGCTTTTCTGAACTCTCTTTGCCATTTCTCTCATCTGTGTTCATCAATAAACTGCATCATCTGTATCCTTCATATTTGAGTCCTATCTTCATGTGACTTGACATAGTTTGGTCACACAAAATTTTCATTTAGATTTTTATGTTTAATGACATTTTATGTAGTTAATTGTTCAATAAATTATTCATGCATTTATTTGTGAAAACATGCTCACTATACAAAATGTTTCACAACTGCCTAAAACTTTTGCACAGTACTATATATCGATATATCAAGATATTTCAATATACTGTATATTCAGATTATAGCTTATAGTTGGAAATAAAGGGATAGTTCACCTAAAATGTTTAATTATGTCATCATTTACTCACCCTTATGTTCCAAAGGCTCAGTCACTATTCACTTTCATTGCATTTTGTTTCTCCATGCAATGAAAGTAAATGGTGGCTGAGGCTAGAATTCTACCTTATGCTTTCAACAGGGTTCCCACAAAGGGGAAACAAATACAGGACTGGAACACATGAGGGTGTGTAAACAATGAAATAATTTGCATTTTTGTTTAAACTATTGATTTAATGTTTATCAAGAGTCAGACCATATTTTCAGATGTTTTTTGTGTTTTGGGATTTAAGCATGTCGGCAGAGATATAAAGGAACTGGGGTCTGTGAGTTGATAGGGGCGAAACATATAAACATTTTTATAAAAAAAAGTCTGAAATTAAAGTACATCCTGCAAGAGCCCTAACATCATGTTGCACTCCTACACTTTCCATACCTGCTCCTGTTTCCATGCTTTGCTTTAATTAGTAATTATTTTTTAGGGTTAATTTTTCATTCAGTCTGTCAGGAACACAAGATTTCAAGCCCCGGGGAGACTCGCAGGCAGATGAGACACTGGCAAAGGGAGGACAGCTCGTTTTTACACAGGCAGAGAGGGAGGACAGCTCATCTTTGATCCGGCAGGGGCCTCGCAGGCCAGAGGGGTGACAGCTGCATATTCTTTAGCCCACATTTGAATTTGAATTCTATCTTATGATGCAGCTATGTGGTGGCTTGGCAGAGCAATGGGGTAATCTGCAGCACACAAACGCCCGGGCTTTCTTCCTGTGTGCCCTCACAGAGATTTAAGTAATTGAAGGTAAATTGAATGCATAAAAACCCCTCACTTGTACCAGTGGTTGTCTCGCTCGTGCCAGAAGTGAATAGTCAGGGCTGTCCTCCCTCTCTAATCCCTCTTACTATTTCTGCCCTCATGACTTTGGCTTGCCTTGTGCTGGAAGCTTGGCATGCCTCCCTACACATCTTTGCGAGCAGGAGAATGTGACTTCTGAACTTTCACAGTTCATTGGAATAAACATCTGAGTTGGTTGTCTGCCTCGATAGATTTATGCTCCAGCAGTTTCATACAGTGAAGTCGATTTTACATCAAATACAATAAATTATAATAATTTCAGCTATAACCCTGCTAAAAACAACAACAAAACAGCATAAACTGGTTTGCTGGTCTAAGCTTGTTTAAACCAGTTTCTCAATTAAATCTTCAGTTAAATGTAATGTATAATGTGGCTTCATGTTGAACAGCATCTTAAAAAATTATTGTGATGTAGAATAACAATGATTAGTTGTCTGCATTACAGTGATCTCTGGTTATATAATGTCTGTCTGTCTGTCTGCCTGTCTATCTATCTATCTATCTATACTGTGTGTATGTGTGTGTGTGTAGGTGTGTGTGTGTGTATGTATATGTGTGTGTGTGTATATATATATATATATATATATATATATATATATATATATATATATATATATATATATATATATATTTTTTTATTGATTCCCAGTCCTACAGAAAACACAACTCTCTCTCTCTCTCTCTCTCTCTCTCTCTCTCTCTCTCTATCTCTATCTCTCTCTCTCTCTCTCTCTCTCTCTCTCTATCTATACTGTGTGTATGTGTGTGTGTGTGTGTGTGTATATATATATATATATATATATATATATATATATATATCAGATTATAAATAAATACAATTATTGTTATAACCACTCATCACAAAAGTATGGAAACGCCTCACCCCAAAGTATACAAAGTATATTATTTCTGTATTATACCATATAACATTGCCACATATAGTGCAGATCACTGATTCCCAACTGTTGGAAAGTAAGCAGGTTCCAGGATGTAAGCGAAAATATTGACATTTTGCTATGTTAAACCTATAAAACAAAATGTATGGCTTAAAATAAAAATAGGGATTTGATATGGGTAAAAGTATCGGTTTCCAGATTAATCAAAATCTCCATTTTAATGATCCTGCTATCGAATCTTAAAATCCCAAGATGGATCTATTTATTCTCTCAATGCAATGTTCAGTTGTTTAATTGTCTTTATGCAAAGCCATACGTTTGCAGCCGTATAGTTGATTCGTCAGCTATATGCCAGTCCCAAGCCCAGATAAATGGGGATGGTTGGGGAAAGCAATGGTGAAGTACCCTGTAAAAAAATTCTACCAGAATACTTTATGGATTAGATTTCAATGTGCTTCAAATAACCGACAGTGGACCCTCCAGGCTTGAAGCCTATGAGTGACTGGGGAAGAGCAAGGGCCTGTGCCTAGTAGTCAGGGAGTGTATGACACAATTGGGGGAAATCCAATGGGAAGCCCATAAGCTGATGGTGCCCGTGATGAAAGGAGCAGCCAGTGCTGCACAAAGTATAATCAAACTTTGATTATACGTGGAACATCAGGGGCATGCACCTTGGCAAATTGGAAATCGTGAAACAGGAAATGTCAGAACTGACATAGACATCCTTGGCATTAGTGAACTACACTAGACAGGAAATGGTCAGTTTGACGAGTTTGTGGTCTACTATTCTAGATATGACAAAATCACCATCCTCACAACATTCTATAGTGGGACTATTGAGAGCATCCTGAGCAGCTGCATCACTGCCTGGTTTGGGACTTGCACCGGTTCGGACTGCAAAGCCCTGCAGAGGATAGTGAGAACAGCTGAGAAGATCATTGGGGTCTCTCTTCCCTCCATCAAAGACATTTACATAAAACACTGTATCCACAAAGCAACCAGCATTGTGGAGGACCCCGCACACCCCTCACACAAACTCTTTACCCTCCTGCCGTCTGGCAAGAGGTACCGAAGCATTCGGGCCCTCACGGCAAGACTGTGTAACAGGTTCTTCCCCCAAGCCATCAGACTCTTCAATACTCAGAGACTGGTTTGACACACACACACACATGTGTCCTGAGTTGCACTTTAATAACTGCCACTTTATAACTGTCTGCTACCTCAATAACTGCTATGTGCATAGAACACTATCTCATAGTATGTTATGTTTACATTTGGCATTTAGTAACTGTCATCTTTTTTGCACTACTGTGTACTGGTCAGCACTGCACTGTCTATCACTGTGCCTATTGTCCTGTTCATTGTTAGAAATTTATTGTACTCTCCCGTTCTTTTGCACACGTTTTTGCACGTGCACTTTATATAGGTATTTTATATAGGTATTTTATTTAGTCTGTGTAGTCTCATGTGGTTCTGTGTTTGTCCTATGTTATTTTATGTAGCACCATTGTCCTGGAGGAACGTTGTCTCGTTTCACTGTGTACTGTACTAACGTTATGGTTGAAACGACAATAAAAACCACTTGACTTGACTTGATCAGGGGGGAAGGGAGTTGCCATTATTGCAAGCAGGTGGCTAGATTTGTATAGAATTAAAGAGCATCCGAATCCATGGCAAACCACTTAACATCAACATACTACAAGCCTGTGCACCAGATTCAGATGCAAGCAAAGATGAGATTGAACAATTTTACAGGGAGGTCCAATGTGTGCTGAACCAAACACCAAAGAAGGACCTTCTTTATGTTATGGGCAATTTCAATGCGAAAGCAGGCGAAGGAGAAGATGCAAAGATCTTAGGCAAGTTTGGTTTGGGTGAAAGGAACGATGCTGGTGATAGCAATTCTGCAATTCTGTCAGGAGAATTGCTTCAGGATCACGAACATGTGGTTCATCCAACCCAAGCGACGCTTATACATGTGGACCTCATCAAACAGCAGCATCTTAACCAGATAAACTTGCAAGGCTGGAAAAGCTCCAAGAAGACACTCCCTGGCGCTGACTGTAACACAGACCATCAACTGTTAGTGGCCAAAGTGAAGCTCAAACTATTAAAAATCAAAAAGTTCAACATCAAAGACATATCGCCAATGTATGCTGTGGAAGTGAAGAACCGGTTCATCCTACTCAGCCTAGAAGGGAGAGATCCAGATGAGCAATGGTGAGAGATCAGAAATACCATCACAGAAATTGATGAGAAACATGCTCCATACCAAACACCAAGGAAGACTAACATGTGGCTATCCATCAACACCATCAAAATGGCCGATCAACAAAGGGTGGCCAAAGCCAGGAGCACCAAAGATGCAGTCAAAAAGCTGAGAACAGATTTCCAATGCAAAGCTAGGAAGGACAAGGAAAGACAGCTGGACAAACAATGTAAACATCTGGAAGAGGCCAATATGAAAGGACACACCAGAGCCATGTTTGCTGAAGTGAAGCTGATGTGGTCCAGTTACCCTTCCCAACAAGGAACAGTCAGGGATCGCGATGGAATTGAATTGAGCGACCAGCAGAATATCAAGAACAAGTGGAGAGAGTATACAGAAGAGCTATATGCCAGTCAGACTGAACACCAAGAAGACAATGATAATGTCCAGATGGACAGGGAACCCAACATTTTGGAAGAATTAATAGCATGGGCAACTACTGAGACAACTGCCAAAAAAGAATGCCCCCAGGAATCAATAGGATACCTGCAGAAATTCTGAATCTAGTGCCAGTCAGTGTCAACAAAGTCTTGTGCCAAGAGATATGGTCCACTTGTAAATGGCCAGAGGACTAGACAAGATCTGTGTTTATCCCATTACCAAAAAAAGGGGATGCCAGGGATTGCTCCAGTTATCGCACAATAGCGTGGATTTCTCATGCCAGCAAAATCTTATTGAAGATTATTCAACGGTGGCTACAGCAGGGGGAAGAGAGAGCACATCACCAACATCAGATGGATTATTGAAAAGACCTGCACATACCAGAAAAAAAGTACATGTATTTCATCGACTACAGCAAAGCTTTCGACTGCACTGAACATGACAAGCTGGAAGAGCAAAGAAATAACTCTAACTACCAAAAGGTACAAATTCCGTGGACAGCCAGGAAAAAAAAAGTTCTGGATCACATAAATCCAGGGACATCACTAGAAGCTAAAATCACTAGACTACTACTGACTTACTTTGGCCACATCATATGTGCAAACTCGCTAGAGAAGTCAGTAATGTTGGGAATGGACATTGGAACCAGAAGTAGGGGCTGGCCAAGAACACACTGGTTCGACACCATCAAAGAAGATACAAATATGAACATTAAGTAGTTTAGAGATGCAGTGCTCGATAGGATAGTATAGAGAACTTTTAACTATAAAGTCACAGAGAGTTGGACACGACTGAATGGATGAATGAAAGAGATGCAAAGTTCATCACTGAGATCCTTTAAATGCATGTTGAGCGGTAAAAGTTTGGTTTGACTCACTCTGTTTAATGTTTCCAAAGACAAGATCTATGCATTTATTAATACCCTTTCTGTTCTTTACATTTCCATTTATGCATTTGGCAGACGCTTTTATCCAAAGCGACTTACAGAGCCCTTATTACAGGGACAATCCCCCCTGGAGCAACCTGGAGTTAAGTGCCTTGCTCAAGGACACAATGGTGGTGGCTGTGGGGATCGAACCAGCAACCTTCTGATTACCAGATTACCAGTTATGTGCTTTAGACCACTACACCACCACATATGCTGTAAATGTGGCGTGCAACTCCACCTTTGTTAATATGCGCTCAACCAAAAACACTTATGACGCTTGGTAAACTGTCACATTTCTTAACCTCCTGAGATCAGAGCATGACTGCTGTGTACATTTTCCATTTCCCTTTTTGATTTGTAACTAGTTGCACCTAATAAACAAGCAAAAAACAAAACAAATTTTTTAGAGCAAATGTACAAATGTATGTCCACATATGTGACTAATTTGTGACATTTTAAATAATACCAAGCTATAGAATTAATGTTAATTAATTGAACAGTATTGTACAATGATAATGAAATAAAATATAACAAAATGTATATTAAAATTAAGAAAAATGACCCACAGATGTGTTAATGTTGAAAGTTTTTCAAAATAGCTTACGTTTTTTACACTTTTGAGGGAATACTGTCCCAATTTCCACATATGTGGACATCACGTTTATCACCGTGCTGACGTGTGGATGACGTTTTTAAGGTTAATACTCATATCGAGTTTTACATCAACAAAACCTTCCTCCCCTCCCTAAACCAATCCGATAAAAAATTAAATGTGAGATCAACAACAGATGAGGCTTTTAAGGTTAATGCTCTGTGAGATTTACATAAAAAAAACCTACATCCCTAATCTAAAACTTAAACCTAAATAACTGATATAAATTCAATAACATTGTCATAAACGCAAATGTGAGATGAAAAACACAACAGGTGAAGCAACCCCTTAATTCTGTGAGTCTGTTGCTTTATAAACTGTTAATTTGCCTTTTTTTGTGATTTGTGTGAAAGTAAATAAAATTTATTGTTGTAACACATCTAGTGTTTATTTAAAAAATGTAGGTATCCAATTCTATGATACCAGGTTAAAGAATGCTGAATGTTCTTATTGCAACAAAGATGTGGCATGGGCGATAGGGTGATATAATACCATAATGTTTCTCAATTCCATCTTCACAGTATCCTCAGATATCCATGCTGTAAGAACAAAGACCAGTTAGATAGATTTAGCTACCATTTTCCATAAAAAGCACACTCTGTTTTTTGGAATGTATAGCATGTGGCGGCAATTTAACTAAACAGACTGGAGGCCCCTCACTATTGGGTGGGGGGGGGTGGGGGGTGGGGGGGGGGGGGGGGGGGGGTAGGTGTTAAAACATCTAACATAAAATACTCCTGTGAAAGTCTGAGGCCTTAGGCGTAATACCTTTTATATGACCAAAATCTTTAGTAACCATACTAGTCCCATGGAGGCTCAGGTGATTGTGTTTAGCTAGATGGGTGACAGGATAAGATGAGATAAGGTCCGATCTGGCAAAGTCTTCCATAACAGGCGCCTTGGAGGGCCAACACACGGCTCCCACATCAAAGTCAGAGTGGAAAAAGTCTTGCGGGGATGACCTGTTACATCAAACGACTAATAAAGACACAAGACAGACAAAAACGGGGAATTGATTGTGCCCTCATATATTGAGCAGCATCACTATAAGGTAATTACACCCTATATGTCTCAGTGGGCATTATGTGTGTATATTTTCATTTACAACAGAGAGACCTCCAAGGCCTGGACAAAAATCCTGTTTAATAGTTACCTGTCAAGTGTAATTAACGCTGTTTTTCTCATCCAATGTAATTCATGTTGCCTGCAGCGAGACGTTCCAATTGGGTTGTGTCTGTCTCAGCGCCTTTGCCACCCAAAGCTCAGAGACAGTTTTAATTGCAACACATGACCACAAGAAACACACAAAATCCTCATAAAGTATAGAAAAGCTGGACGCAGTCCCAATGAGGGCAGCAAATAACGGCATAATTACAGGTAAGCGACTTCTCCATCTCAGTCAGCTCTGCAGGGAGAGAGATGTTTCAATATTTTACTTTAAGTATGCTCACAGCATGGTGTTTGATGGATTGTTTGAATGTTAGCCTACAGGCTCATATACTTACTAAGGTGTAGAAGTGAGTGATTACAAATTAATGAACACAAGCCTTATTGTCCAGATTTAAATCAGCATTTTTTATTTTGTCTAGCCTCTTTTTTTTTTCCGATATCCGAGTAGTCCTGTTCATATAAGGTTGGGCATAGAAATGCACTGAGAGATGCTTTGTAAGTTTGGTTCTTTGGTTTGTGTGCAGCTGTTTTGTGTTTTCTGTAGGGCTGAGAATAAATTAAAAAAATATCGAAATAATCGCACGATTTGCTGTGTCGCAATTCGCAATTAATAAAAAAAAATTCCCAAGCTTGTAATCATCACTATTTAAACCTAGAATCACTTAATGAAATTTATCAACACAAAGGAAGAATAAAGGAAGAAATTACATCTTGTTAACTGTAAACACTCTCCTCAGAATTACATAGTAATTCCCATCAAATATATTACATGCAGCAATATTATAAACAACAATGTGTAAGTTAGATATTAAAAAATATTAAGGTTATCAAAAAGACTTAATCATCTTAGAACTTAATGCAATAGGCCAAAAGAAAGGCAGTTTCTTCATATGCATCAACAAGAGCAAAAACAAACTGTTAAAGTGCAAGTTGACATTTAAAACCAAGTTGAAACACACGCGCACACACACACATGGAGAGAAAACAGAAGACAGATAGAGGTGATAAAACACACACACACACACACACACACACACACACACACACACACAGGTAGAGAAATCACAAACCCTAAAAAGATAAATATTAACTAATCTGCAAGGTTCAATTAGTTCATACAGCTTTTACAGTTTAGCGAGCTCCTGTGTGATCAACATGGCAATTTTGCGACATTTAGCCAGCAAACTGTCCAATTCACAGTCGTGAAGAGAAACCGTGACAGTACTTTGCACAATGTGCACCGTGCAGGGCAGATTTTCAAATGGTCCCAAGTGTTGTTAACTTTTGCTCTACTTTCCAATCTTTGGTGACTTCCAAAAAATGTTCAGTGCATGCCTCCGCAAAATGGCGCTCTGTGGTTTGACTCGTAGTAAGGGCAAACGAATGCAATCGCCACTCTGCTGTGATGCCCAAGTTGTTGTCATTGCTCACACTTGAGCAAAACTCCACCCTTGTCCTTCTTCATCATGCCAGGATGACTTGGCTCGGCACACTCACAATAGCCGCAGCAACAGGAAGTCATTAAAACAGAGGCTTTAGTGCTTGTGATTTAGGCAAAAAAAGTGCTACGTCATTTTTAATGCATTAATCATTTCAAATTAATCACAAAGATTAACACGTTAATTCCCCCAGCCCTGTTTTTCTGTTGTTAATAGCTCTGTGGTGGTCTCAGAGTACCCTCAAAGTGAGTTCCCATCGAGTCTCTCACTCGATGTTGTGTCGATGTAGTAACACTATGTGTCACTCTTGGTAGCCCCAAACACCTCTGTCGTCCAGCTATACGGGTATAAAAGTAGCTGGCTCCCAACCACTCATTCGGATATTTTATTTGGAGCAGAGCGGTTGATTCGCAGAGAGCTGAATTCCACTGCTGGTCCATTTACCTCACTAAGAAGCATATGCTGTTGGTTATACAGTGCATTTAAGAAGCTTTCTCTCCCTCTGCACGATTGATGCAGAGTACGACCCTGGGTGCTTCAACAGCTGAAAGTATATATTCTTGCAATTAAAAGAGTATATTTCCTTTAAAAGAGCATGCACTGATGGATAGCATCTTGTATGTCGGACGCAGAGGACTCGACTGGGCTGCCACCTTTGGGTGTGCCGGCCTAGTCTGAGGCTGACGTGGAGCTGACCGCCATGCTTGCCCATGCCGCTGGAGTGGAACCCTCCACCCACCCTCGAAGCTCGCGGCTTGATGATTGATTCCTGGGTTCGGGCCACAGCACACGGTTGCATGGCCCTCCTGCAAGTACACCTGGCCAAGGCACTGAAAGAGCCTCCTGAGGGTTTTTCTGATCCCAATGTGATGCAGGAGCTGCACTCGGCGACTGACCTCGCCCTCCAGTGAAGAAGGTCACTCCGTGGGCACTCGGGCTGGCGATGTCCACCTTGGTGGTCCAGGAGCATTGCCTATGGTTAATCATGTCAAGATGAGGGACGGCGACAAGGTTTGTTTCCTGAATGCGCCCATTTCTCAGAGTGGCCTATTCTGCGACACCATCGAGGACTTTGCCCAGCAGTTCTCGGTGGTGAAGAAGCAGACAGTGGCAATACAACACATCTTGCCCCATCGTGGCTCAAGATCCCATACCACATCTGCTTGCCGAGGGCCTCCCGAGCCAAGAGGACCTCCCGAGCCAAGTCCTCAGCCCCGGTGTAGAGCCACCCTGCAGGAAGCTGATGCCCCCCGCCTCACGGCCCGGCGCTAAGACCCTGAGGAAGGCTCCTAAGTGATGACCCAGGATGGAGATGGACGACCCAGGGAGGAAGACGTCCATCGGAAATCTGGAGCTGGAACAAAACCTGAATGAGTAGTTGCGAGCTAACTCCTTTTATACCCGCATGTACGGGGGAGTGGCATGCAAATTCCCATTGGCCATTTCTCAAAGATCAGAGGTGTTTGGGGCTCACAAGAGTGACCACAAGTGTCAATACATAGACACAACGTCTCGTTCTCTACATCAAGGAACGGAGGTTACTACCAAGACGTTTTTTGCTTGAACGCTCTATCTCACGATTGGGGTTAGCATAACAGCTGCTCTTGTGCACTCTCATGTACGTGCACAAGAGTGCAAAGGACGGTCAAGATTTTAACAAAATAATCAATTAGAATTCTGTTTGTTTCTCACCAAACCTTATTGTATGCCTTCAGAACAAGAAATGATTCACATTTAATTATTTATTAATCTTCTGGATTATACTTTTTCATCCTTTTGAAGCTTGAAGAAGTGGTCACCATTCACTGCCAGTGTATGAAATCTCTGAGCAGAATTTTTATCATATTTCATCTCACACATTCTCTTCACTGACACTTTTATCGAATTTGGTTAACAAGTACACTAACTTTAAAAAAAAAAAAAAAAAGGGGCTAAATTGTTTGGATTGGTGAAAATTACACACAACATTTGGACAGTGATAATTTATGAAAAAATGGAAATCACACACAATAAATGCTGAAATAGTTTATTCATTTCACTCTTTGTTTAGATTACCATATTTAAATGTTTTTTTAATTCTATATACATTTTTAATGACATATGCTGATTAATCGCATATGCAGAGAAAGCCCCCCCTCAAATTTTTATATATATATATATATATATATATATATATATATATATATATATAATGATTAAATAACTATAAATAATTATAAATATATGTGGCAGCGGGGGCGTGGTCAAGCGCCCGTCCGGGGAGAGAAAGCGGTAAGGGCGCTTGCACCTGAGCTAAATTATGTCTAACACCTGTCTCTAATTTCAGTGAGCACGGGGAGAGCAGCATAAAAGAGCCACAGCACTACCAGTGAGACAGTGAGAATGCCAGTCCAGTGTTGGCCTATGAGAGAGAGCCCTTTTTGAATAGCTATTGTTTTTACACCGTTTCCCCAATTATTAAAGTCTTACCTTTTGAGTTACGCCCCTGCCTCTGTGTCCTCCCTCCACGTCAGTCGTGTGAACCGCGTTACAGTGCATTTGTCAGACAGACGCATTTGGAGCATCTCACACTGGCACCAGTTGTCATGTGACTTGATCTGCAGCCACAGAAAAATTATGACCTCACAACACTTGCAATGAGTGTGGCCTTGGCGATCAAATTAGGCTAAAATTATTTAAATAAATAACAATACATTGCCAATACAATTTTATGCCAAACACTGAAAAGTAGCGTTTAGCACAATTAAAAGCTTAAAAAGTCATAAAAATGTCATCATTCCAGACTGATGTATCATGAACTTTGCATTATAAATTAATTCATTTTAATTCACTATGTTTTTTAACATGTTACTATAATCAATATTGTTTACATAACCATGACATGAGACTGCAAAATCAAGAGTTCCTGTTTGTATATTAGATAACAAATGCATAAGCTATGCACATGAAGTGTTGGAAACAGGATGTGTGAGTCAAGCTTGTTTCCAACCTTAAGGTGCAGTCACATTTACCTTCGCATGGCGAAATTCCACAGAGGAAATAGTCATTATGCTGCCATGGGCCTGAAAAAAATCTGCTCAACGCCGCTCACCACACCAGAGAGCTGCCACTTTGCAGCGTGTTACAGCGAAAATGGCTGTGTTTGCAATGGCATACTTCCCATACTACTTTTACTGCTTCTGCTACATCAGTCTATGGCAGAAATAGTAAGAGCAGTATGTAGTGTGCCATTTCGTACTCAGTCTATGGTTGTTTTCAATTCAAGGTCATTATAATCATCATAAACATTCACTGAGCACTTTATTAGGAACACTATGGTCCAAATAAAATGCCAAACGTGGTCTTCTGCTGTTGTAGCCCATCCACCTCAAGGTTCGAGGTGTTGTGCATTCTAAGATGCCAATAATATGACAATAACTTTTTGGCTCACCAGCCACTGTGGTTAGTGATATTCTAAAGTCACTAGCTACTTTGCATTTTCACAAGCCAAAATCCCTCACCCCACAAAAAGTGAGAAAGGTAACGAGAAACTGTATCTGTAAGCATTTGTTTGGACATTTTATTTAGCAGTTTAGCTAAATAAATAGCTAAACTGCTAAATGTTGGAAATGTTAAAAAAAAAAAGTTAATTGAATTGAAAATATATATGGGAAAAAAGTGTCTATTCCAAAGGGGTGTTATTAATTTTCTGTAGGCACTGTACATGTACCATTGATTTCAATGGAGCAAAGATCAGTGTTCGATCTTCGACAGATGCCTCGTACAAGAAAATTAAAAGTATCTTTTTTTCTCCCTTCAATCCAAAGGTGACATTCTGCTGTGTTTGGAGAAGATTTGCAGAGGACGATTCATTCCGACTCCACCCTGAACCATTCCTTGCTAGGACATCTCTGCCTACAGGGCTACATGAGAGCTAGCGCAGTGTGTGGGAACGCGTCCCTCCCTGCCCACTCTCCAAGATGCCTCACAGCTATTTCCAAAGTTTGCATAATAACTGGCTATGTGGGGATCTTTCTAGAAAGAGTTTCCTGGCAAGTGGAGCAGCGGAGGTTCTTTGGAGACGTGTAGAGATTCCAGCAGGAGTGGGAAAATCACTATAGTAATGAAATACTATAAAAAGAACAAAACAGTGGAGTCTTGCTGTTTTAATGATAATTTTAGGAACTTTTAAAAAAGAGGCTCATGTGAGCGCATAACAATAAGAAAGGGAATGCCCCAATAAGTAATATTTGTATTTCTTTTGTTCGTTTTAATAAGAAACTATCTTTGGTTGAATAAATTGTATTTGTATTGTCATTCTTGAAAAGAATCTCAAGAAAGTGCTGGTCTTCAAATCAATGATAGATGACTTTTGTGTTCATAGAAAATTATAAAACAAATTTACCCTGCTAAAAATACCAGCTTAACCAGTATGCAATTCCCATGCTGGTTTAGGTTGCTTATGCTGGTTAGTGCTGGCTTGGTGCTGGTCTAGCTGGTGGACCAGTATAGCCATGCTTTTCACCAGCAAAACCTAGCTGGTAAAGCTGGTTGACAAAAAAAATGTTTTTATGATGAAACTGGTAAAGCTAGTTTAAGATACCAACGGGTGGAGATACAAATGACTTGACTTGACACCAGCTTCCCATGCTGCCCCAGTTCCCAATAAAAATTTTCAAGGACTGTGCATCAACTCAACTTGGTATTGGAGGAGGGAGTGTGGGCTAGGATTCATAAAAACATTAAGTCTGCATCTAGAGATGCAAGGGTGCGTCTTCTGCAATTCAAAATTTGGCATTGATTTTATTGGACCCCCTCTAGATTGTATAATCTTAGTCTTAAAACACACCCACCTGCTGGCGATGCCAGTCGGATGATGGAGACTTATGGCCTATGATTTTTGGTGGTGTATCGAGATCATGTAGGTTACTGTTGTAACCTCCGATGGAGGAAACAAGACATTGTGTTGAATGAAGCGGCACTAGGGGACTTTCTTGAAAGCCTCGGTTAATTTGGCAGACAGAATTTGCATGTCCCTCCCCCAGACATATGGGTATAAAAGGAGGGAATCGTTCATCTGCTCATTCAGGTTTTGCACTGAGGAGCCTAGAATAAGGTTCGGCCATTACAGTGGCTTGGTTCAGCGTCGTGACCAGGGGGACACAACATCTCTTTCCCTCCATCAGGGAATGGAGGTTACATCAGTAACCTAGACGTTCCCGTCTGTCGCTCACTCGACTTTGTGTCGAATGAAGCGACCCTATTCAATCACGCCATGCTCTGAACCGTGTACGTGAGCTGCTGACGCAGGTGTGGGCAGGCAGTTGCGTGCCAAAGCATCAGACTGCGTCAGACTGCATGTACCCTTCCGCAACACCCCATAATAATCGTAAAAAAAATAAACTTTTTAGGTTCCCGGCATCCCGGAGGGAGGGAACAAAGTGATGTGCCAAGCATGGGAGAAGACCGCGCCAGCCACACCTTTTCTCTCTCTTGTTTCTTGAGTTAATGTGGCTGAGGCCATTTTAACGCTATCACATACATTCTTTTTCAACTTCTATTCTTTCAGGGGGAAAAGACCCTGTGGAGACCACCACCTGCCCAGGCTGGGGGGAGGTAAAGTGTGGCAAAATACGTCACATGGGTTTTCAGGCCACATGTGGAAATGGCACGGTGGTAGATCTTACCTGCTGTGAGGGAGGAGTTGCTACAAACACGGTGACCGGGGTGCAGCAGGAACAGCCAAAGGGAGATGCAGGTCCGCCTGTGGGGGGAAAATACACACAGGGGGATTAATCCACAAAGTCCCAACCTGTGGAGCACCTATTCCAGTACAGAGTCATTTTAGTACCCATAGTGGGTCTGGTCGGGGAATTCCTCTGCTGAATTCACAGAGCAGAGGGCTAGGGAGGAAGAACATCCAGGGAGCGTGAGTTTAGTGGACTCTCCTGGGCGAAAAGAGCGAACATGATCACCTCATGTGGAGGGGAAAGGCGCTATGTGCAAACAGAACACCCGGTCAGATGTTCCACATTCCCAAGTTCATGTGCTCGGACCTGAGAGAACACGGGATGAGATTTGACTCAACACAGATTGTAAAATCTCTTAAAGGTACTGAGTGTTGCCCAGCCCGCTGCTCTGCAAATGTTTGCTAGGGAGGTGCATGCAGGTTCACTACCTGGTCCCTGAAGGGGGTTGTAGGAATCTTGGGCACGTAGCCCGGTCGCAGTCTTAGGATGACATTGGTGTCTGCCAGACTGAAATCCAGGAAAGTGTCGCTGACAGAAAAAGTTTGCAGGTCCCCAACTCTCTTGATGGAAGTGAGCGTGATCAGGAGGGCCGTCTTCAAGGAGAGGGCTCTAAGCTTGACTGATTCTAGTGGCATGAAGGGGGGTCTCTGAAGGCATGAAAGGACCACGGAGAGATCCCATGAGGGGAATAGGCATGGCCTGGGAAGGTTCAGCCTCCAGGCGCCTCTAAGGAACCTGATGATCAGATCATACTTCCTTAGGGACATACCGTCCACTGTGTTGTGGTGAGCCAATATGGTGGCTACATAAACCTTTAAGGTGGAGGGGGACAGCCTCCCCTCCAGCCTCTTCTGCAGAAATGAGAGCACTGACCCGACTGCTCAAATCAGCTGGACCGCCTGAGTGTGCCCTGTCATGACAGCGCATCCTCTGCCGTGTTGATGTTGCCTGGGATGTGAGTGGTGTGCAAGGACCTGAGTCACTGCTGGCTCCAAAGGAGGAGATGGCAGGCAAGTTGCGAGAGCGCACGCCACCTTGGCGATTTATGTATGCTATTGTGATGGTGCTGTCTGTGTGAATCAAGAAGTGTTTGCCCCAAAGTAGCGGGACAAACCTCCGCAGGGCAAGGATTACAGCTTGCAACTCTAGCCAGTTGATGTGCCAACCCAACCGGGGCCCCGTCCAGGAGCCGGCGGCTGCGTGCCTGTTGAAAACAGCCCCAACCCTGTTCCTGTAGGGGAACTCCTACAGGAAATTCTGGCGGCGGGGGGGTGATGAACACACGTTATGTGCCGCGGCGGCATGCCCATCTTGGGACTTGAGTCTGAAGCCAGTGCTGAAGTGGTCTCATATGCATCAACCCCAGTGGTGCGACCCCCACTGAGGATGCTATATGCCCCAGTTGCCTCTGGAATTGTTTTAGAGGAACTGCTGTGCCTAGCTTGAATAAGGTGAGGCATTTCAGCACCGACTGCACATGCTCATTGGTGAGGTGCGCTGTCATTGAGACTGAGTCTAACTCCATGCTGAGAAAAGAGATACTCTAAACCGGGGCGAGCTTGCTCTTTTCCTAGTTGACCTGAAGCCATAGACGTCTGAGGTGTCTGAGCAACTGGTCCCTGTGGGCGCACAGTCACTCTCGAGAGTGGGCTAGGATTACCCAGTCATCGAGGTAATTGAGTATGTGGATGCCCACTTCCCTTAGTGGGGTAAGGGCTGCCTTTGCGACCTTTGTGAAGACGCAAGGGGACAGGGATATGCTGAAGGGGAGGACCTTGTACTGATACGCCTGGCTGTCGAACGTGAACTGTAGGAAGGGTCGTGTCGAGGCAAGATAGAGACATGGAAGTACGTGTCCTTCAGGTCTACTGTTGCTAACCAATCTTGATGCCGGACGCATGTTAGAATGTGTCTTTCCATGAGCATTTTGA
The DNA here is from genome assembly GCA_032164185.1 of Moxostoma hubbsi. Classification (NCBI taxonomy): domain Eukaryota; kingdom Metazoa; phylum Chordata; class Actinopteri; order Cypriniformes; family Catostomidae; genus Moxostoma; species Moxostoma hubbsi. The sequence continues at coordinate 6,718,301 of JAVLUX010000031.1, read as the reverse complement.
ACAGGAGTTTGTACAAGGCCAGGTTGAAAACTCGCAAGTCCAAGATTGGTGGTAAGTCACCGCCTTTCTTGGGTACGATGAAGTAAGGGCTGTAGAAACCCTTCTTCTCGGCTGGAGGGGCAAGCTCTATCGTGTCTTTGAGTAATAGGTCGCAATCTCCACATGTAGGGTGTTGGCGTCTTCGGCGTGCACCGAGGTAAAGTGGACGGCGACGAAAGGGGGCGGGAGCCTGGCAAACTGAATCGCGTAGCCGAGTGGGATGGTCCTGGCCAGCTAGCTCGACGGGTTGGGAAGTGAAAGCCACGTGTCCAAGGGGGACGATCGCTTTTGACGTACCTGCCGAGGATTCGCAGTGGTGCGGAGCAGGTAGTGTTGTGTCGGGTGGCAAAAGCGTGTCCCGAGGCTTTGGTGCTGAGAGAAGGCTCGAAGCACTTACATTGCTCCTTGCACCCGGCAGGTGGCTGGTTAGTGACTGAGGAGGAGGACTTGTGTAGGCGTCCTCTAGACTCCTCAGAACCGGCCAGCTGGGGGGCAGCAGTCATGGGTCCGGAGGCAAGGGGTCCACATCCAGGGTGCCAGGACTGCTGGAGTGTGGAACTTGGTTACCTTGAGAATGGCATTTGCGTGCCAGATGACCCAGGAAATGAGGAAATCGTACTTTTATTGAGAATGTGGGTACCGCAGCCCAAAGGGACATGTAAATTCTGTCTGCCAAATTTTGTGTGTGATGTGGTAGGCACTTGGATTTCGTTTCGCCCCAGACTTTGTGTTCTGGGCGATGGGGCATTCATTGATTTAAGGGATAGTTATATAGAGAACTGGGTTCTGACCTGTGTTATTTTGAGAGGTTGGAGGTCAGCTGGTGCGCCCCCATATCCGGAGTGCTGCACAGATATATATATATATATATATATATATATGTTTTGCTTTTCTTTGTTATTGTAACATTTGATTAAAAAATTACAAAAAGAAATTTGCACCATCAAAAGCATAGTGTCCCTGCAACTGATGTGTAAATTACTTTGGAATAAACACATTAGCTGATTGAAAATGAACAAGGACAATAACTTGTTTATTGAGTGGTCTAAAAAGAGTAGATTTTAAGCCAGACAAAGTGATCACACACTCAAAGGTCATGGGGTGAAAGCCAGAGTTTGTTTACACAGCCATTAACCCAGAGAAAGTGTTTTAAGAGCTGTTAGTCAGGGCAAGGTAAAGTGCACAGCAGTGTGATCCTAAAGCAAGGAAAGGTCTATTTCACTTCACTGATACTCAGGGCCATAACCACCATAGACACTGAGGGTGACATGTCCCCCTAATATTCATAATAGTGCTCTATTGATATGGGGTTATCCCCATATTGATATGGGGTTATTTTTCTCACACAGCTATCAGGAGGCTGTGAGCTGTGTAAGAAAAAATAAGAAAGACATTCTATCGCTTCCAACTTTCTCAATGAGTGATCATTTTACATGTAAATATAGCCAAAATCACTGCACAGCCATTGTCTTTAACTTGTGTGTATTGACGATGATGCGGTTATAAAATCAGGATTTCATGGCTTCTGATTAACATGTAGTCATAATGGGCTACATTTCAGTCACTATTTCACACTTGTTCCATTTTCTGACAACAGAAACAGAAACATATGTAAATGAGAACAGCTTTATTTTTAATTTGGCTGTATTAAAATACAGTATGTGAGCACAGAGAGTAGGAGAGAAGCAAACAGAAGTAAAGGGCTGACACTTGCTGACACAAGGCAGAATGCAAGTACAAAGCAATGACGTCATGAATATGGAAATTATCACATGACTTCATCTAGCGACATTTAGTGACTTTTCGAGCAGGCTTTAGCTACTTTCCATAGAAGGTAGTTGACAACAGTGGCACACTCACACAGTTCCAGACAGCATCGCAAAAATCTGGATGGATGTTTATCTGCTATCCATTTGGCGAAGTTGTTTACCTGCTTAATATGTTGTATGATAGGGTTGTTGAAGCTTATACTGCTTGACATGCTTGCATGAATCGAACATTACTTGTGTGTTAACCGATCGCAATGTATCTATGTTGTCAGGGGGAGTTACTGTCACCTGATTACTAATATTTATGAATTCAGAAATTCATTGTTATATGCAATTTAAACCATAGTATTTTAATGTTTAACAAAATATATTTGATCATCATCATTATTGAATCATTGTTTTATGTTTCTAGTTTACTTTGTTATTGTGTGCATTCATAGATATACTATTTTAGCATTACGGTTCATTTGCATTTCCAACTGAGGCTGTACAATATAATATAAAAACAAAGTTTTCCATTGAATTTGTATCAGCCATATTCACCTCTTAAACTGATAAGTGTAGTACAATACAAACATTAATAGTAGATGAAGCACTTGAAAAATTGTATTAGAATATACTGGTAATGATTGAGGTGATTGAGTCTCCTGTTCTCTACGTAAAAGCGCTTTGAGTGTGGTGTCAGAAAAGTGTAAATTTCATTCATTCAACATATGTAATTAAGAGTGTTGTTTATCTTCATCAAGGCAAGTCATTTTCAGTTTTAAATTTTTCATTGTATAACATTATATCAACATGAAAATAGCATTTTATGACTCCAACTCTGAATATCTCCAGTCATGATCGCACACAGGCGATGTCCGGGTCAAATCATGAGATTCATCCATCAGAAGAGCAGTGCTGAAACACGAATCACAGTTTAGTGTTCTTCTGCAAAGTTCTTGCCATTTTAAGTTTCAACCACAGATGTCGCTAGAGAGTACAAAGTTACATAGTGCAGCTTTAAAGTGAAAAATTCATTTGTCATCTATACCCACCCTCATCTAAATCAACTCATATGACTTTTCCCCATAGAACACAAAAGGAGTTACTATAAAAATGTCAAAATTTTCAAGCTGCCAACTAACAAGGACAATGCATCTGCGTGCACTTGCGCAGTTATTTCAGGATGGACTTCAAAGACATTTAGTCAGTAATCTTACAGTTCATACACATTGTTCAAGCCAAATCTACGTCCTTGATTAACTAACATTTTATGGAGTTTTGTGTTCCTTGCCACAATCATCATTGCTCACTGGGGTCCTAATGACTAATAATATTTTTTAAGGCACAATCTACAACCACGTTTTTCATCAAACCGCACAATGATGTCTTTAAAACATTACAGACATGACAACTTCATTTTCTTTTACAGCTTCATTTTCTGTAAAGCTGATTTGAAACAAAGTGTGTTGTGAAAAGCGATAAACAAATAAAAATGACTTGACTAATATGGTGTTTGAATGCTTTTTTACATTACCTTATGGCATCACTGATGAACAGGTCTGTGCCTTTCATAGGAATGGCCACTCGCCCACCAAACCATCCTTAATTTATTGTATGAGAATTTAAGTAACCATAACTGACCATGATGAATGCAGTTGGTGTCATGTAATTATTGTCTTAGTTATATTTTTCACTGCTAATAGCTTACGTCACACAATTTTCTGATTAATAACCACAGTTGTGGGAATACATTAAGATCATTTAGCCTAATAAAAGAGCAGTGGTCTGTGTTTGAGATATGGGCCTCTCACCCACTAGAAGGCACAGCTACACTTGCCAGCTCTGACCTAATGGTCAGAGGCACCATTCACAATCAAACTGAGGGGGCTATATTTTAGAATGCAACTTAAAAAAAAATATGATTTGATGCTTAAGTTAGCGTTTGTCTTTAGTGTTTTCCTTAAGAACACAAAAGGAGTTATTGTCAAAATGTCAAAGGTACTCTTTTCTATAGAGTGTAATTGAATGGTGATCACTGGCTGTCAATTTCAGATGATTTTATTATTTAATTAAAAATAAATAAATAAATAAAACAGGATTTAAACCCTTGCAAACAAGAACAGTACAGTACAGTGTTCAGGAAGCTACTTTGAAACTGTAGCTTCAAGAAGTTAATCTGTTGTCAAAATACCATTTTCAAAAAGCATTTAGTTACACTACAAGTTGCTAAAAAAAAAAAAGAAAAAAAAAGAAATCTAAATACATTGAAGCTATTTAAACAAGAGAATCCTCTTAATAATATAACAGTCAGGTGAGGTGATATTATATAATTCTGCAACCAAAACAGTGTTTATCTGGGACAAAAACAATGAGGACCATAATTAGGGTGACATTACACAGTTAAATTACACAGTATAAATATTACATCATGCATAATATAACATCTTTTTATACTAAATACAACTAAATACATCTTAAATTAAATTGAAAGTTGAACCTAAATACATTTAGACTAACTATACATCTAATAAAACTAGAAAACCCAAATGTACTCAAAAATATGGTAATAAATAGCAGCAATTTTTTTTTAATATTTTGCTTCAAAAAAGAAAATGCAGTGCCATATGCCCAAGGGCTCAAGTGATTTTGTAAAAAATTATTATTATTATTTTTTTTATATTTTTTTTTTAAATGGCTCAGTTACATGAACCCAGAAATGAACTGAACCACCCTTACAATGGCGTAACTGATTAACCACTATAGTATAATGCTAATTTTTTAAAGTTAAAGGACAGTTATGACTGATTATATAGCATCTCAGCTGTGTTGCTAACACATATAATGATCTTCTAATTCTTTTAATCATTACCAACCTGGTCTTACTGTACCTATATTTTTGCTAGATGATTTTTACATGCCCAGGTTCCTGGTGAATTGAACACCAGATCCGCTAAAACAGCATTGCTTTTCATTTCCTTTCACAAATCACAAATAAAATGGCAGAAAATCAGTTTATAAACATTTACTTTTCACTCTATTCCTTACAAAATGTTATCATATGACAACAAAAACACATTTACTATAGCGCATTACTTGTAAGGTGATACATTTTACCTAGAGCTGTCAAAATTGACACGTTAATGCATTCAATTAATTAATAAATGTTTAAGTGGGAGGTTGACTAATTGAAATAACTAGTCTATAGGTTGCGTATAAGTCGCAATGCTCATTAAATTATCCTCTCATCCTCCACAATATTAATCGGCCAGCAAGCTTTGGCGATTCACTTTGCTACAACAATCATGAAAAGCAATTTTTTTTTTAATTAATACGATTAACGCATTTATTAATTTTGACATTTAAAAGATTCTGACATTTAAAAATTATTGTGATTAATGCATTTACAATTTTAACATTAGATTCAGATCTTTTATTCAGCTGCGTACTAAATAAAGTACTTTGAGTCCTTTGAAAGTTGGAATATAATAATCACAGAAGCAAGGCAAGTTATCACCTAAAAGCCAACTACATGATACATGGCACTGATAAGGGACCATGACGGCCGGCAAGCTTGTTGGAGTTCTCGTGTGGAATGTCTGCCTATGTGCCGCTCAAACTTCAAACAATTTAAATTTTGACTAGCTAATGATTACTGACAATTCAAATGAAGTATCATTACTTGGCCAGTGCCAGTGCAAAAAGCAGAACAAGACATCAGATTAGATATGACAGTAAGTATAATATGGTTAGTATGCCATTCCGAACTTGGCCGTTCTCTGCAGCACTTTTCATGTGGAGATTACATTTCAAAGCAGCACTTGACACTGAAGTTGAGTGGTGCATTGACACCATGATGTAAATCATGTGAATGCAGCTTCAAAATTAAAAAAACTTAACTTAAAAAAAATGACTCATTTTGTTTGGTTTTCTTTCCTGAGAAAAATACATCTTGACAGGAAAAGAAGTATATACAGAGTCCAAATTCAGCATTAATTGTGATTAACTCAGAAAAATAATGATTAATCAAGACAAAATATTTAAATCAACTGAAAGCACTGATTTTACAAGCTTGTTTGTGAGTGATCAAGTTGCACAGTAGCTCAACTGATCGAGCATTGCACATGTGGTGAAGAGGATACAAGTCCTGAAGAACATATAAGCCGAAAGTGTCATGGAAGCACCACAGAATGACGTGGTTGCTTTAGCAGTTATGGTTTCATCTCAGATTTTCGTTTTATTACAATATTGGTTAGATTTAGGTTTAAGGTTTACAGTAAAGAGGTTGGAGTATGAGATTGACAGGCGAATTGGTGCAGTTGCTGCAGTTATGCGGTTGTTATACCAGAGCATGGTGATGAAAGGGGAGCTTAGCCTAAACGCAAAGCTCTCAATTTGCCATTCAATTTATGCTTCAACCCTCACCTATGGTCGTGATCTTTGGGTAGTGACTGAAAGTATAAGATTGATACAAGCAGCCGAAATGAGCTTTCTTCGCAGTGTGGCTGGGCTCAACCTAAGTGCTGTGACGATATCATCTACAATTATAAAAACACTGAAACCAGTCAGCTCATCTCTTACAATAAAACAGAATTCCATGACAGAGGCACTGCTAATCCTCTAAAACCTTTAATACATCCACTAATTCATCCACTGAATCTCCATAAAGTTGCAGGAGAACAAAGATGGAGTCGATCTTGGCTCCACCCCTAATTCACCTTTAAACTAGGAAGTGTTGGATTCAAGATGAGAGTGAGAGTGAGATGAGAGCGGCAGTGAGAGTTGGAGAGACAGGTAGCACATGTTAGCTCTTCCTTCTAACTCCTGTTGGCTCTAAAAGTAGTGTGTTGTTGTTTTTTTAGAACTTAAAATCCAGAATTAATCAAGAAGCTTTACCACTATCCTGTGTCTGCCCTGAAGCTACTGTAGTGGAAATGAGGTTCACTGTGCATTAAGTTGTATTTGGAGTGTACCTCTGGTTTTATGGACCAGCACTGTGTGTGTCAAACTCATCTGTTGCCCAGCAAAAGAGTCCAGTCTTGAAGAAAACAGCTGGTATAGTGTGTTAAAAACAACTCACTAACTAGTGGTTGACTTTTTTGATTTTCTTTTCTACTTTAATGATCTGTTCTTGAACTGTGCATCAACAATTTTTTTTAATCATGAAATGACCTGCTTTGGAATTATATGGTGGTTATTGAATATGTTGGACTTTTGTGATGTTTAATTAAGTTTTTGCTTTGTTTGATGATTATTGAATATTTTGACTTGTGTGATGCTTATTGAAATGTTCTGAATTTTCATTATGAAAATACATGAAAAGACCGCAAATAAGTGTTTGGAAGTTTTATTTTGTTTATTGTGAAATATAATCTTCCAATATCAGCAGTTTGTGTGAACATTTTGAGGTTTTCTACATTTATCCTTATACATTTTACCTTCTTTATGGATTAACCACTGACTTGACCTTCCCAAACAAAAAGTCAAACATTTGACAAGTGGTCCCTTTCTGGCCCCCCAACTCTTAAAAAAATAAAAATAAGGAAAAGCTATTAAACGTGGCAGGGCATAGTGTGTGAAGCTTAGAACCTTGCCTGGGAACGCCTTGGTATCCTCCACGATGAGCTGGAGGATGCGGCGAGGTAAAGGACATATGGAATGCTTTGCGAAGTCTGCTGCCACCATGATCCGGACCTGGATAAGCATCAGAAGATGGATTTATGGATCATATTGAGGTATGTTTTGTTGATTTAAACACAATAGTGCATTTATGTTGAAAACCTTCCATCTATTAGAAAGAAAATTTACCTCACTTTTAGTACCACAGTGGACATTTCACCTCCGAACTGCCATGATATTAGCAAGAAAACATCTTGGAAAGCAAGTCAAATCAGTTTACCTTCATCATATTAAAAAATTATATGAACATATAACTGGTGAACACAGAGTTAAATGCAGGGTGAACATAGGATATATGATTAATACTGTTATTCCAAAGATCTCTATCTCTGCTGGTTATCTGAGTTTGTCAGTTACCATCAGTGCATCTGTCTGACTTGTGTGTTTCTTTGTCATCTCTGCAGATAAGATGTCACATCTCCAAACATGGGTCATTGAAAAAGACATGCTATCACCTCTCACTATAGAGATGACTAAGATGTTTGCACTCTCAGTTAGGTGATATGGTCACTCCACTGAATACTTTTTTTTTGTGCTCTCTTTATTCTACTGCGGTGTGAAATGGCATACTGGAACCCTTGGGACATGCCGTGACATGACAGCTAATGAAAGGGGACAGGGGCCATTAAAGATAAATAAATTACTGGTTCTAATGAATGTTTAAAGAAGAACTCTTCTCTTGCAAGTTCTTAGATCAAGTTCAGGTCACATGCCTTACTCAAGCTATTTGCTAGATTTCCTATTTATCACAATGGCAATTGCTTAGCTGGCACATGCAACCCCAGAACTGTGTGACCTAGATGATGCTATCTTTGCTCATGGGCACCAAGTTCTTGATATCTCCAATCTCTGAGCATAAAGGCATTTCACTGCCCAATCTTCAGAAGATGACATGAGGAAACAAAACATGTAATGTTGGAACTCTTGACTCATTGCTACTTTTATTTGCCTTTTAAAGTTAATGTTTATCATCAACTTTGTACATCTCCCTGGGTGTCGACCTGTTTGTGTGACATCATGCACCTGCATCTGCCTGAATTTCCAAAATGAAAGTCAGACTTCAAGTGGTATATTGCATTTTTCCAAGTAGGAAGTTCTGATAGGCTATTCCATATTGTAGCGTGCATCTAAACGCGTACAGTGGGAGACGCAGGACTTGACATTAACACCCGCCCACCTGCCAAATGCAGATAGAATCTCAGTCACTCTTACTTGCCACTTTGGACAGCGCAGAGTGAAACTTGCATGTTTCAGTCGGGCTTTACGTGATATCGCGTCTTATGTGATCTATTTGAATTATAAAGAGAATGTTCTAGTATAAAGCTCTATTTGGATGACTTTAAACTTCTCAAACTGATAGACAGCCAGACATAAACAGCACAGATAAAGTAAGGAAAGAACTGTGTGAAATGCATCAACATTGATTACCAGGTTTATAAAATAAACACCAACACCCAAACTAAAATGTTTTAACTGCAGTAACACTTACTGGTATTTAGATTCATATTAAAATGATTAGGACAAGTCTGTAAGATGTAATTTTTTATTATTAATAATTATATAATTTACTTACCTTTATATCGATCCAAACGCGTAGGACTTTCTTCCATGAATTGAAATATATATATATATATATATATATATTTTAATTGTTTGTGGAAAAAGATGCAAAGGAATTGAATGGTGAATTTAGCACCATTGAATTGAGTTTAATCGACCCACTATCACCTTTTGTACTCCATGTAATTATTAACTGTGAAGTTGTAGTTAAAGGTTTCTAAACATGTTTAGGCCATTAGTTTTTCATATGAAATACTAGCCTATAGTTTATTTTTGGTAAGACTATGTACATTAGCCTAACTTCAGTATTGTGGAGCAGTTCATGGACTGACCTGTGCTTATGGCCTTATTATAAATGTCACTGTTAAAAAAAAAAAAGAAAGAACTATGGTAAACTTTAATGAAGGCAATTATAAAATCTTGGGGTGAAATCTGGACTTCCATGGACAAATTATTGAAAACATTTTTCCCTTGCTCCTACTCCAGTTCTTACTGGCCATGTTTGCCATCAGATATTCTAAAGGTGACTTAAATCATTAGGTCAGTGTCCTGCTGAACTTTATTCTTGTTCAAATAAAATGTCCAAACAAATGCATACAGTTACAGTCTCCAGTTGTTTTTAAAACTTTTTATGGGATGGGGAATTATGGCTAGTGAAAATGCTGAGTGGCCAGTAACTAGCCACTGTGGCCGGAGAGACAAAAAGTAGCGCAAATATCAATCCCTGCGGAAACATGGATATAAGCATGGAGACGGCGTGCAACCACGAAAGCCGTTCGAGTAGCGCACTTTGGACAAGGGACTGGAGGGGGGGCTCACTGAAAAGATTTTGTACCAGACCCAAGAATTCCTAACTGCATCCCTGTATATACATGTATGCATACTGCTATTTTTGAATACCCCGCTACTTCTGAATGGCTCTCAAGGGAGACACATGCTTTTTGCCTCAACAGTGGTGTAGTTATGCATTTACTATACCAGCAAGGACTAACTGGTGATGCTATCAAGCCTAACATCCTTTATATTTCTTCCATATCTTTATGCTGCAGAAATGGTAAGAGTAGTAGTTGGCTATTTCAAACATAGCATAAATATTTCACTGCCTCTGTTTCATCTTCATACCAATTCAAGCTTTGGAGAAAAATGGCAAAAAAAGAGAAATTTAAGTTGTAAGAAGTGCTATTTATTTCTATTAAGTCTAAAAATTTTGAAGAGAAAAGACCATTATTGCAGCTGAAGATATGATTTTCTTGGTTAAATGCCTTGATAACACAGTATGATGGTATGTTTATATTACAACGATGTACTAAAAACTGAAAATGTTTTCCTTTATGTTTTTTTAAAAGTTTCACGGTCAGATGACAACATTGTCAAAATGATCACCATTCACAGGGATCTGTGAAAACAACAAGAAATGCTGTATTATGCATGCCAGGCCAGTAGTTGGCGATGTCACTTTGTAAAGAAACACTACGTGTCTGCGCATATAAGCATTCTTCCATGGAGCGATGAATACAAACTTTGAAGATGGCGAAAGCATTGAGCAATTTTATCTGTATGGACAATGAGGTTGCTTTATTATTACAATTGACCCTGGACTATAAAGCACACCACCTTTTTAAGTACTCCAGCTGGTGATCTCATGTTGGTCTGTTTGCCCTGGTGGTAAGCATGAAGTTCTCAAAGTGCATGCCTATAGACTGAACAGGTAATATGCGTGCGCATGACGTCATAATTTTCACATATTTTTGTATGTTTACACAGAGACAATAACAACATCGTTTTCAAAAACTTGCACTTTGAAACTTTCAGGCCCCAAAATGCATACAAAGTTTTTAGTTGAAAACGTTGTTGTGTAAACGGCCCCTTATGGCATTTTTCCACTGCACGTTACGGTTCGACTCGCCTCAACTCTACTCGCTTTACTTTTTGGAGCTTGCATTTCCGATGCAGTTTAGTGCCACCTCAATGTGGGTGGGATTATAGGCTGATTGTCATAGTTGTGCCACCTCTACTGCTGTGACATCATCTTAAACACGACACAAACTGACCAAAACAAAAACATGACCGCTAGCTGTTAGCTACTAGCTCATTTTGCTGCATAAAGCAGTTGATCCATGGTGATTTTACACAAGTGTAACATTTGAATTGGTCTGGTTGTTTTTGAAGCAAGCTTTCCAGTAGCTGGTCAACTAAATAAAGTGAAGCTTTGAAGCAGAGTATAGAGTTAATCTATCAAAACATACCATCCTCCATCATGGATCAATGTCGGTCCAGGGCACTCTCCATCCCATTGCACGCCGGGATGGAAACACTTTTTATAATGGTTCTGTAGTCACAAGTTTTTTTTACTTTTCCTTACACTGTTGGTAGGTCCGGTGGTAGCCGTGTGCGGCCAACAGCTTAGACACTTCCTGAGAGACTTTCATTTCGCTCTTCACTAACAAGTGGACCGTCTGCACCTGGTTTATTGAACACGGTGTGGTTTTGCGCTCGGCCATTTCTTCCACAATTCGAAAGTCGCGTGAACGAATGATACTTTTATCGCTGTTGCTAGCTTTAAAACTAGTGGGTTGATGTCACGTGTCGTAAATCCAGTGACGCTGATAGTGACGATTCTCACTAACCAATCAGTGATTTTGACGTCACATTTAGTATTGGCTCGGCTCGCTTGGCATCTCGACCGAGGTGGTACTAAAAAAAAAGTGCCAGGTACTATCCACAGTGGAAAACCCTAACCTTAGATTCTACTCTGAAAAGAAGGAAGCTGGGGGGGGGGGGGGATTAGAAGAGCTGTTTATGAAGAATGAGTCAAGCTCTCCAGCTGGCAATATATTTTCTCATGCTGACTACTGTTAACACTCACCTCTGTTGGCTCATCCTTGCAGTACGTGATGACAAGTACTGGCTACTATCCAGAGTATTTTCAGCACCCAAAGAAAGTGGACTGTAAAAGGGGTGGAAGTAAACATTCACCAGACAAAAGTGTCAAGATGTCTCATAACAACAACTCAAGACTTGGTTCACTTGACTCACAGGTATTTAAGTGAATGTACTGCATCTCATAGAAGGGCATACAGTGGAACAAAAGAGCTGTAATATTTGAGATGATTGAACTGTCCAGTAACACCAATTCACACATTTGATTCACAGTTTCTTCCTGCCATTCAGAAGTGGAAAAACTTTTACTTCACCCTGCTCGTGCGTAGCAAACCAACAATCCTTGACTTGATTCTTGATCTTAATGACAGCGTAAATCTCGCTGCTAATATCGAAACATATTCGCAGGCTTCAAGTCACAAGAAATATCAGTGTTTGAGGAGTTACTATCTGAAAGTAGCTACTAAAATAGTTATTTAGTAGTGTAACAGTAGTGCAGCTGTTTCCAAAATACTATTGTTTTTTTTAGTAGCAAGCAATATTATTCTTATTCATTTATCAAATTGCATTTTACTCTAGTAATAAAAATAGTGCATATAATTTTAGTCAACAAAAATAACAGCTGATGATAATGTACAAATAAATGTATTAATGCAAATGTGAGTTACACATTCTGACTACTACATAACTTGGCTTAAGTCATTTCTTCATACATTTTTCTTCTACTAAATACATAATTAGTGAATTGTATCTTGCAATGTCATTTCTTTCATGTCACATTTTATTCAGCAGTATGTTTTGATTAAAATTGTTTACTGTAATTATCCTTAATGATGCATTGTTTTTGTCTCGTCCTTGTTATCATTGATGAAATAAGCTTTTTCAATAATTCACTGATCCCATGTGCAGCCTTATAGGGACTTCGCCTGAAGTCACTTTTTTTTCTTTTTTAAAACTAAGCTCTGAATGTGTTTTTAAAGATTTCCTGTTTCAGTAGTATACACAAAATTAAAGGCTTATAACTCGAAAAAAAATAAGGAGGGTCAAGTTTTTGGTATTGAGGTAGGGGAGAGAGAGAGAGAAAGAGGAGGGCTCTTCTGCCCATATTTATGTTTCAACGATTCCAAATATGCCACAAACCAGAAGAGAGCACAAACGAAGACAGTTTAGAGTGATTGACATTGGGTTTAGCCTGCGCGATTTCACGGCTCCCAAAAGCTATCTTGTGAAATACAAAGAAAGAAATGTGTTATATTTCTTTTAACAGCACAAATCGAGCACAAATGAATGACACCGGTTTGGAGTGATTTGGAGTGACGTCACTGCTCCCGAAAATTGTCATGCTATTTCTAAGGAAGACAAATGGTTTCAGTTTCACTTTTAACGGCACAAATCAGCACAAATGAACCGCACCGGTTCAGAGTGATTTGGACAGCAAGGGGTCGAGAGTGACGTCACTGTCAAAGTTATTTATTTTATTACATGGGGTGTCAACTTCACTGAGGTGGTTAGTTTCTTACTGAGCATGTTAAAAATTACAAAGCATTTAACACTCATTAAATCTACTCATTTCTTATGAATTTATATTAATCACAAAATACATTTAACTTTTAAACCTAAGATCATGTGATAAAAAATTATTGAAGCTCTGGAACAAACACAAACATTAAACATGCATATATCCAGAAATATTAACAATCTATTATGCGCATGGGTATTCTAACATCCATTTTTCATTAAACCAGACATAAACGATGACAATTTTACCAAACAAAAACAAGATTTCGGTGCCATTGAGTTCAAACAATCATGATGTCACCAAAATAAACTCCAGCACATGTGTGTTACAACATCCAGTTCATATTGGATCTAATCCAGTATGTCATCATGTTACAGGATGCATTGAGGACCTCTTGGAGCTTGACTGTCTTCTGACCAATGGAGCTTGGCTGTACACTATTGGACATTTCTGATACTGCATCTTAGCACTTTGTCACTCGATCTCTGATTTGGAACAGAATTGACTTTGACTTTGTAGTATTTTTACATTTCAATTGATATTTTTATTACATTTTATTTATATAAAATATAAAAAGTTTGTGCAGTACATTTTTATTAAAATAAACTTTTTTGTTTCACTTTAAAAACTGCTTTCACTTGCACAATAAATTGTAATGGCAACAGATTTTAAGATATCAAATATCCATTTACAAATTTCCATCAGCAGTGTCTTGACATTATTCTAAAGAATTTTGAAGCAATTCAGGTAAACAGAAGAGGGCTATTTCAAAGTCTGATTAAATTGCCTTCCTGGTCCCAGATGGTGGTGCTATGACCGTGACCCATAAAAAGCCACATACTGTAAATGTGATGAGCCCCCATTACAAAACCTACAGCTAAATTTTCATAAAAATCATACAATGCACACATAAGTTATTAGGAACTATCTGTTTGACATTTTTGCCGTTATTTTTTTGCCTTGCCATTGCAACACTGTTCAAAATATCAAAAATCTGTTCGCAATTTAGTATCTTCAATGTCTTAGTATAATATTGGTGCCAGTCACATGAATCCCCTAGGAGGATTATTTAAAAGTTCAGGGCCTGCACACAAAATCCAAAATAGCCAACATCCTGTTGGGTGGAGCTAATGACGCTATTAGATTTTTAAAGTTGTCTGACTTTGATGAGATTGATGGTGAGTGTAGAAGAAATTGATTATAGAGAAAACTTTTCATTATTTTTTAATGATATAGATTATGATACATTCTGAGACTTTCAGCCTAAGATACTGCTGAAAAATCTAAAAAAATAAATAAATAAATGTACTTGTTTGACTTTATATATGTATATGTATATTTATATATTACACATATATAGGTGTAAATTAAAAAAGACAATTGTATCTGAGAAAATGTTTGTGTTGATGGAAAAAAGAGATACACATTTTTAGCATTACAAAAATAATTAATCATAGTGTCCAAAACAGCCCCATGTGTCCAAAAGCCTCTCCAAACAAATAAACATAATAATTGTACCTACGTACTAATCACAGATGCAAACACAACAACGACTAAAAGTATGCATAGCATAGAGGCATCATTTTAGAAATAAGATTTCACAGAATGAATGTTTTTTGACTCGAGTCTGCATAATTGAGTTTGTGTTATTTACATGAATCCATCTCCTGGTGGCCATATGTAATATTGTGCTTCATGTGGATTATCTAATGATCTATGCATCCGATTACCTTGTGTGTGGGCTCCTTTGAAAGCTGATCCTCTAAATAATGTTATGTGATATTTTATGTTCTGTTTATGTTTCGTGAAGTTATAAGCAAAAACGCAGCACATAAGCAACACCAACATAGTTGTCAAAGACATATACTTAGCTATTAATTGCTATATTTTTTGAATAGACTGTATAATAACAAATAGGCTGGTTGTATTCTACTCTTTGAGAGCTTTCCAATAATATATGACACGTGGCTATTTGATAAGTTTGATGTTTTTACGATTCCAATAAATTCTACTGTGCAATTATTATGATTTTTTTTTTTAAATATAAATGATCAAAATGGAACTCTTATAATTTTTTGATTATAAATTCAGATTTGGTCATAATGCATTGGAAAGTAAAGCTTCTAAGCTTACCAATTTTGTGTAGGTCATGGCTGTAGTTAATGTAGTAGTTGACGATTTTATATATATATATATATATATATATATATATATTTTATTATTAAATTGCTGCTGTTAATTACTATATTGTGACTCAGTTAAATACAATAAGGTGTTTTCTGATTTAAATAGTTTAAATTTAGTATAAATTTATGGGCTCAATTGAATGTTTTCACCCTAATTGTTTAATGTCACACTAATTAAATATATAAATATCAGGTGATATTTTTTAAACAAAGTAAATAATAATAAATTATTGAATCTGTTATACATTTAAATATATTTTCTTCTTGAAAGTCACCTTATATTTCAGCGAAACAAGGGTGCCACGATTATCAACCTTGAATGTGGACCACGTCCGGTATAAGCAATTTCCAGCTATTTTAGTTATACAAAAATACTACATTATGCTGCTTTATATTACAGACTGGCAATATATGTCATCATATTATTATCATTAATTACGAATTTCAGAAATTCACCGGTTTTGAGTGCATATAGTTTTACCATTTATCGCATTTATCCATTGTTTAATCATACTGTTGCACAAGCAGAATGAATGAGAGATCAGGCATTGACATAGACAGTACTCCATGCCATCTGACATGCCTCCACAAACTTTACACAACCAGCAGAGAGGAGAAAGCCACTGGGCAAATGCTGCTTCAACTTTCTTTGCACAAAAACTGCATCTTGTTTCATCTTGGCAAATTAATAAACACATTTTACTCTACGTTCATGTCAGAGAGCATTCTCTCTTTCTTAGAGGTGTATAGTAAACAGACAAGCAGATCATGCATTAAGCATGGCTCATGAAACATTGCCTTTGGAAATAAATAAATACAGGCATCATCTGAGGTATGCAGGTACATATGAATGGAGATTTACATGGAAACAAGAAACACTGCATTGTCACAATCTCTGTAAAGTAAGAAGCAGATATTATTACAGATACAATATTACTTCAATACAACAATACACAGCAATAAGTGAATGATTTACTTTCTCTTTTACTATAAATGCTGACATTGGACGATTATATGATGATGGCACATTATTCTTCTGTATATCCTGTGGTTGTGTGAAAGTTTATAAACTTGTATTACTAAATTCTGGTATTATTTCCCATCTAGTTATATAACTGTAAATATATTGCCGTCAATGTCACATTCGCCAGAAATTGCAGCCTCTGCTTACTTCCGCATTGCAAAATAAGGAGGATAGCTTTAATGTAGTTAGCTTCTTTTTGTTAGTAACTTCAAATGTAGCAAACTACTTGACTGTAGTTTAACTAATTTTAGTCATGAGTATCTTCTAGCTTGGGAAACTATGCTTTTCCAACACTGAAACATATCTAAAAGGCAGTGAAAATTAATCTTAACCTTATGTCTTCCATCACTATTTTCTCTTAAGATAAATTATAGTATAAAGTTCCCTAAGAAGGCAGCACTCAGGTTAGTGTATATAGTCTCTCTGGGGTCCAGCAGCAAGCTGCTCCAGGCATTAAACTCCCTGATACTAAAAAAATTCCCCTTTATCCCATCTGTACAAAAACTGCCATCCTCTGCTGTCATTCCCACCATTAGGCACTAGCTGAACAAAACCCACCACAGCAACACCCCCACCCCCTGCAAAGACGACCTTTATGTTCACATGTGTCACTGCTGCTGGTTTACTCTGTCAAAATCCTGCCACACAATAGATGTGTAAAAAGATTGACCAATAGCTCTTTTTCATATGCAGCCACCCAAAGAGACACAAAAAGACCAGGGTAAAAACACACCTGCACCTGTATTTAGTGAAAGCAATGCCCATTGCCTGCAGTTAGCGGGCAGACCAACTAGTGTGTGAGCTTTCCGTAGCAGCAGCATGCAATATTAGCTGTCACAAAGCACAAAGAAAAGAAGGCTTGCTGAAATATGAGAGCACAGAGAACATTACCATGAATGTAAAGTGTGTCACTTGGAGTGCAATGATGTTTACACAAGCAGTGAATGTTGGTCATTATTAGACGAGGTCATTTTCCTAATGAACATATATGTTTACAATGGTGCTCAGTGTGGTGCGGTGTTAAGTGCCATTATCTCAATGACCTGTGGCTTCTTGAAAGTCCTTTTCACATCATAGTAATGTACACTACAGAGGAAAAAAATTTCAGTGACAAAACGTTTATTTTTAGCAATCATAAGCATGATGCAATGCTGTTTATGATACACACTCTCAAAATGTTAAAGAATGTGAAAGTGGAGATTTACAGTAAAAAAAAAAAGGACTTGCAGTATAGTGATCTGTCTCTCACCCACACATATCATATTGCTTCTGAAGATATGGATTTTACCACTGGAGTCTTCTGGATGACTTTAATGTGTCTTTTATGTGATTTTTGGTGCTTCAAAGGTCTGGTCACCATTCACTTGCATTTTAAAGGCAAACAGAGCTGAGATATTCTTCTAAAAGTCTTTGTTTGTATTCTGCAGAAGAAAGTCACACCCAATATAAATAAATTTAGCACATTCATATGAAGTTGGTAGTGTAAATGGACTGTGTGCAATGAAGTGGGAGACTAGAAATATGGACTTACGTTCATTTGTGCATTAACTCCGTCACTGTTAAATGTCAGGAATTTTATATACATGGAAAATGCGGTTCTCATTAGGATTTGGATTTAAGATCCATTAAATTATAGAGAATGTAAGTATTATTAATTATTTTCATCTACTGACACACTTCAAATCTACTGGTCGATGTTCATTTTGAATTAATTTATTGAAACAGGAAAAATTAAACAAAAATATTTCTAAATTCAAATCGCACTTCAAACGAATTGAAAATATAATCAAAATAGCAAGGTGCTCATAAAAACAGAAAAACAAAACAAATCCAACTTCTTCCACCAGCCCCTTTTTGCAGATTAAAAATCACTCTACGACAACAGGTGAAAAAAGTCCAATATAAATTAGATCATAGTTGCAATTATAAATATGAACATACTACTACTACTACTACTACTACTACTACTACTACTACTAATAATAATAATAATTGAAAAATAAACCATGACTTAAAGATAGTTTAACACACATCTCATAAATATTTGTTTCATAATATGGCTACAAAGGTGATCATCTAGGTAGGACATAATTGGACGTTCAAGTATATTTTCAGTTTGGACATGGACTTTACTACCACCTGCTTGAGGAGTCTCCAAACTGCAAAAGTCTTAGTGCAATTAATTATTCCTCAGGAAATCAGAAAATTGTGCTTTGCGCCACTTCATGTACATACAATACACCCCCAGATAGCACAAACACTCCCACCCATGACCACACGAAAATTGTGTTTAGAATAAGCGCTTTCATTAATTGTTTATAAGACGTTGTACGTTGTCGTAGCACGAAGCGTTGCCCTTTGCGCACACATGAAAAGCCTGCAGCGTCTTTTGCTGTTTGGCTGGTAGAGGCTTCAGTTGGTGCTATTTATTTAATAGTCATATCGACGTATTTAATTTTAAGATATGTGATGCAAGCAGTGGTAAGACAAGTATTATTCGCTGTTCGGTTGGATTGTGCTTGATAGCAATATATTCTCTGTAGAATCCATCCTACAGTAAGACCAAGATGATGCTGGCAGTGGTCAGTGAGGTGTGGTTTGCAGTCTGGCTGGAAGCTTGTGGAGGGTTATTTTTGGGTAAAGTCCATCCTAAGTCTAAGGTGCAGGCAGTGTCCAGTGAACTATTGTTGTCTGGCTGGAGGTGGCAGCAGTTCATCCTCCAAGAACAAGCCTTTAGTCTAGACTGAGAGGGTGTGTCTGAGTCCCGAATAATGCTAGGAAGACTATTTCAGTCTTAAGTCAGAGTTTAGGAGCCAAACAGGAAAATGATCTACCTCCTTTTGTGGATTTTGATATTATAGGTACTATCAACAGGCAGGAATTTAGCAACCGTAGTTAATGTGATGGATTATAGTGTGATAGAAGGTCACTTAAAGCTACACTATTTACTGTCCCTTATGATTATGGTTTGAGCAAGGATTCTGGAGATAAACTGCAGAGCGGATTCATGACAATTTGGTAATCTCGAAACTGCAGCAATGTTATAAAATATCCAGAAGTCATGAATATTAGTACAAATGTACCAGTAACTTCACTGAAAAAAATGTAACTTATAAACACATTGTGATTGGTACACATGAGTAATGTTTGATTCATTAAAGCATGACAAACAATATAAGCTTAAACAACTATAAAATATCCAAGCAAGATAAACAACTTCACCAAACATTAAAAAAAAACAGTTAAATCCATTAGGAGATTGATTTCACTCCACTGCTGTCATGACTCCTGAAACCGCTACTGACTGAACTGCTGTCACACTCGCTTCTCGAGACACAGCCGGAGCTTCTTTCTCAGCTTACGGATATGACATAAACACGCACGGATGAATCACATATGTCTGCGCTTTCGCTCCAAATCTGACCTGACGGCTCAAATTCCCTCAAAATAAAAATCATTATTGTAGACTTACTGTAGTGAATCGGGGTAAGATAAGAACATGGTTTTGAACATGGATTCTTTATGTACACACATAAAAATTAACTTTTGTTAATTGTCACCAAAAAAAATCTTACAGGGTGCAGCTTTAAAGGGATAGATCACCCAAAAACGACAATTATCTCATCATTTTACTCACCTTTATGCAACCCCAGATGTGTATGACTTTCCTTCTTCTGCTGAACACAAAGATTTTTAGAAAAATATCTCACCTCTGTAGGTCTATACAATGCAAGTGAATGACTGTAGGAACTTTGAAGGTCCAAAAAGCATATAAAGGCAGCATAAAAGTAATCTATATGGTTCCAGTGGTTAAATCCTTATCTTCAGAAGTCATATGATAGGTGTGGGTGGGTATGTGATTTTTCTACTATAAATCTCCACTTTGACATTCTTCTTTTGATTTTGACGATTCAAATTATTTGTGCATATCACCACCTACTGGGCAGGGAAGGGAATTTAAAGTTAAGTACGCACTACAAAAAGTGCCTAGTTTAAGAGGACAAACTAAACTAAAAAAAAAGTGCTTTAATGACAGTGTGTAACAGTTAAACATACTTTACTTTTGGGGAACATAACTTTGCTTTTGTCTTTTTGTTTCTTGACTGAGACAACAATCACCAGACCACGGTGAAAACTTCACTCTATTTGGACTGCATTTGGATCAGGAAACCGGCTTGGTCAGTCAGTGAGAGAATTTCACCTGAGAGTGTCTTTTACCTCTTGCACAAGAGCAAACCTGTCCTCTGGTTGGACAGCGGCCAAGTGAACATGCCTAGACTAACATTGATCCTCAGTGCATTTCCCCTTAATCTGTAAACCCACCACCTCTGGCAGGCATTGATAGCACATCACTGTATAATTACAAGGGACCCAGAAGACCACAGCAGTGCAAAGCCCACATGCTCAGTTTAGGCTGAGGTCATGTCTGAGAAATATGTGTGAAATGTACATGTGCCAGTGACCCGATATAGGTATTATGCAACACTGCCTGTTTAAGGTGATGTGATTCTTTTTTAAGTAGATTCTCTGATCCCTTAATTATATTCTTAATAGTTTATATGCTTGCGCTTATTAGCTTATGAGCTGAAATATCCTTTAAAAAATTAAACATTTAAAGTAATCTTTTGATATACACTCAAAGTGTAAACGTGACACAATCAATGCATTGCTCTATTTCTTTGAGCATTCCAAACTATCTAGGACTAACCAATTGCAGACAGGGAGAGAGAATTTCCAGGCAACCTGCTTGAAAATTATAATTATTTTTGCCATTTCTGTTGGTGCTGCTGGTTGTACTTAAATTACATACTTAAGCATTAAAATGCATTGCTTAGTTTAATCATTGATAAGGTTTGCCATTTTGGACACATGCTTTAAAATGAAAGCATATTTCTACAGTACAGTTTCTTACAAGAATGAAAGAGTGCAGTTTCTTAAAAGGGCGAGAGAGAAAGTTAATGTCCAGGCTTCCAACACAAGCAAAAATGTCCCCCCCTACTGGCCCAAGCCTCCATACCGTTGCAATTAGAGTTCTGAGCTCCAAAACTTTGGAACTCATTCACTCATACAGCAGTACATTCGATTTACATTAAAGCTGGATGTTTACTGGAAATTAAAGTTGAATTTGGTCTTAGAGAGAGAGAGAGAGAGAAAGAGAGAGAAAGAGAGATTAGTCTGTGTGTTGGAAAATGACTCTTTAGTGAAACAACCTCTTAAGATCAAGAACTGAAGGTGCTGTAAACTACTGTAATTTTGTTTTAATGATCTTATTCTACTTCTACTTCTTTATTATTATTATTATTGTTTTTCTGCCCTCACACACACTAGTCTACTACTACACTAAATCTTATACGGTGACACGCACCTCCATCAGACACTAGCTGGTGCTATAATAGGCACATTTAAGTTTTCAAAAACCTTACGTTCTAGAATAATAATAACAAATATTAGTCCAGGCAAACAAAACGTATATCTACAATTTAATTTTCATCTATCCCAGTTGTTCTTAACCTGGGCCGTGCACCACTAGGGGGCCTAAGCAAACATTTAACAGGGCTCCAAGAGGGGTTGTTGTAGGGTTGTCAGGCAAAAAACTATTATTAATAATAATACTTATACTGTATATTTTAAACATTTTAATGAATGAAATTGGTCTGATAAATAAGGGTCTCAAGATGATGCATACATTACTGTGTGCGAAGAGGACCAACGGTCTAGGTGTTAGAAATAATATGTTTTTCAAATAAAGTAAAAATGGCAGGTGAAAATTGAATCAGATATATACATTTTGTTTCGCTAATACTTGTAAGTCTGCTACCACCATACCTACATAGTAACTTGAGGACTTAGTAATGAAATCAATTTGCCCCTGATAGATCTGTTCTTTTAAATTTGGCAATTTTGTTCCATTACAGTGGTTCTCAACTGGATTGTGATCTACCTCAAGCTCCAGAGGATAGGCAGGCCGGCAGAGCTGCACCCGCTGCCGTCCCCAGATTGCCTCCATCGCCAGCCGCATCGTCCTCAATCTCGTGGGAAGAAGCAGAAATGCAGGGGGGCGGCTGGAGTGGCATGCTTTCGGTTGAAAGCGAGCCGCGACCGCAACGGTGCCATGGTCATGTTCTCGCAGTGAGAACATGAACCATCCACAAACGCTGCCTCGGTGTGATCGCAGCCCAGACACACGTCTGAAGCGGAGAGCACTCTACCGCATCCAGGAACTACACAGGGGCGGAAAGGCATCTTTATAAAGGCGCGTCATGAAAAGGACGTTCAACTCCGCTGTGCAATGCTCTTTTAGAGGAAAATACTCTTTTATAGAGAAAATTACTCTTTTAAATAAACTCTTATATTTTTACACTGTTGACGTGCCCAGGGGCAAACTGCACTGCCGTGCAGAGAAGGAGAAAAGCCACTGAAGTGCACCGTAGATCCAACAGCAGGCAAAGCGTCAGAGGAACAGGAAGAGGTGTGTGACTCGCAGCTGACTGCATGCATGACCATTTCCTCCAAAGAAAATTCCTGAATGAACTCAACGTTTTTCCCACTTTTATACCCGTATGTCCGGGGAGGGGTATGCAAATACTGTCTGCCAACTTCTCATTGGCCTTTTTTGATAGGTAAGAGGCATATTCGGCACTCGAGAGACCCCTAGTGTCGCTTCTTCGACACAACGCCGAAGTGAGCGACAGGCGGGGAACAATTGCTACGAACCATATAAGCAAGTCGAGTCAAGTTTTTTTTTTTTTTTTTGTGTAGTGCTCTTCACAACTCATCGTTTCAAAGCAGGTTTACAGAAAATCATGCTCTAACAGAAAATTAAGCTATAATGTCTGTAATATCTTAAAGTCCTAATTTCGTGGTTTAATTAAATAAAGTGATAGTAGATAATGTCTCAATAAATTATTTGTCTTTTGGCCCCCAGTGAGCAAGCCAAAGGCAACTGTAGCAAGGAACACAACACTCCATAAGATGTTAGTTAATGGGAGAAAATTAACCTTATGAGAAACAAGGCTCACCTGGGGAGTCAGTTCCACTCTGGCTATATAGCGTGAAGATAATGCCAATATTAGTTATCCAAGTGTAATTAAATTATTGCTTTTAATTAGTAGACCGAGAAGATTTTGGTTGACAATGTTAAAAAAAATAAAGGATTTTGGACTTCTGGTTCCCCGTCTGTCGCTCACCTCGACGTCGTATCGAAGAAGCGACACTAGGGGTCTCTCTTGAGCACCGAAAGATGCCTCTGATCTATGAAAAAATGCCAATGAAAGTTGGCGAACAGTATTTGCATACCCCTCCTCCGGATACGGATATAAAGGCAAGGGAAATACGCTCGTTCATTCAGTAATTTTCTTCGGAGCCGATGGTCGTGTGTATGCAGCCAGCTGCGAATGACACAACTGATCCTGCTTCTATCCTCTGACGCTCTGCTTTGCTGTTGGATCTACGGCGCACTTCAGCGGCGTGCAGTTTGCCCCTGGGCGCTTCGACAGCGCAGAGTTAAAAGAGTTGAAAGAGTGATTTTCTCTGTAAAAGAGTTTATTTCTCTCGGTCATAAAAAGCCGTCTTGCATGCCTGGGCTGCGATCACACGCAGGCAGCGTTTTATGAATGGTTCATGTTCTCATGTTCTATGATGGGCACTGTTCGCCGGGTAAACCCCCTCGAACCACCCGCCTCCCCGGCACGCTTGCTTGCTTCAGAATTGGATGACATCACCGCTGCATCGGAGAGCGTTACAACGGCATCGGATGCTGATCACTCGCCTGGGCTGCCACCTTCGGTTCTGCCGCCCAGCCCCAGCCTGACGCACGGAGATCCGCTATGCTTTCCCGGGCTACTTGATCGGTCCTGCAGGCAGGTGTGGCGCTCACAGCCACGCCCCCCCCCCCCCCCCCCCCCGGTTCCTTTCTTCTCGGACGTGCATGAGTTGAGCAAAGCCAAGACTTCTTCGCTCCTCCGCTCTCACTACCCTCGTGGTGGAACGGTCCCAGACCGCTTCCAACGCCACGGCCCTTCCTGCAACCAACGCCAGGCCAAGGCACTTCAAAACTTGCACCTTGGGTAGTCCTGTTCTTGATGTGCTGCAGGAACTGCGCTGGATGACCAACCGCGCCCCCGGGCCACGGAGGTCAGAAGCGCCGGCACTCAAACAGGCGATGGCCACCATTTGTGGTCCAGAAACGCATCTGTGGACTGGACCTGGTCGAAATGCGGGAGGTAGACAAGGCACACCTTCTCCCACACCCCCGTCTCCCAGCTCCGTCCATTCGACGCCACCATTGACGACTCTGCCCAGCAGTCCTCAGCGGTGAAGCAGACGGAGGGCATCCTCCGTCTGCTCGCCAAGGGCATCCTCCTGCGGCTATGAAACACCCTGCTCCGCCTCAACCCGGGCCCGAGCACTCCGCAGGAAGCAGACGCCCCCGTCTCATGGACCCCCTCGAGGACCCGGAAGGCTCCCAGGCTGTCCGTAGACACTCAACCCAGGGACCAAGATGTTAGCTCCGGAGGTGGTAAGCTCCTCCCGGTGGAGGGCCGGGAGGAGAATTTTTGGTCAAATTAGTTTTCACATTCTCATATTCTCTGTAACGAGCTATTTCCTTTTGTCTCTGGGTCACCTGGCCCACAAATGCCATTCTCAAGGCACTCTGCCACCAGATCTCAGCAGTCCCAGCTTCCTGGACACGGACCACCCGTCTCCAGCCCCACGACTGTCCCCCGGCCGGCCGGTTCCGACGAGTCTAGAGGACGCCTACCCTGGACCTCCTCCTCAGTCGCTAACCCGCCCCCTGCTGGGTGTGCGGTGCAAGGTAAGTGCTTTGAGTCTTTTCTCAGCACCCCAGCTGTGGGTCGCCCTGTCGCCGCCCAACGCTGCCCTACCTGCTCCGCCCCGCTGCGAAGCCCTGCCGGGTACGTCAAAATACGTGTGGCTTTCACTTCCCAACCTATCTCGCTGGCTGGCCCGGACCATCCGACTCGGTTACGCAATTCAGTTTGCCAGGCCCCCGCCCCCCTTCATGGGTGTCTGTTTTTCTGCAGTATACAGCGAACATGCCCAGTCCCTGCGTGCGGAAATCGCGACTCTTCTGGCCAAAGACGCGATAGAGCCTGTCCCTCCAACCGAGATGAAGGAGGGTTTTTACAGCCTTTACCTCATCGTACCCAAGAAAGGCAGCGGCTTACGACCAATCTTGGACTTGCGAGTTTTCAACCAAGTGTTGCACAAACTCCCGTTCAAAATGCTCACGCTTAACCTGCGTCCGGCATCTAGATTGGTTCGCAGCGGTAGACCTGAAGGACGCGTACTTCCACGTCTCCATCCTGCCTCGACACCGCCCCTTCCTGCGGTTTGCGTTCGATGGCCAGGCGTGTCAGTAAAAAGTCCTCCCCTTCGGCATGTCTCTGTCCCCTCGTGTCTTCACGAAAGTCGCAGAGGCAGCTCTTGCTCCGCTCCGAGAAGCCGGCATCTGCATACCCAATTACCTCGACGACTGGCTTGTTTCTGGTCCACTCGCGAGTGACTATGCACCCACAGAGACCAGGTGCTCAGGCACCTCAGCCGTTGGGGCTTCAGGTCAACCGGGAAAAGAGCAAGCTTACTCCAGTCCAGAGCATCTCTTTTCTCGGTATGGAGTTAGACTCGGTCTCAATGTCGGCATGCCTCACCTACGGGCGTGCCCAGTCAGTGTTGAAGTGCCTCGCCGCCTTCAGGCCGGGCACAGCGGTCCCTTTAAAACCTTTCCAGAGGCTCCTGGGGCATATGGCGTCCTCTGCGGTGGTCGAGCCGCTGGGGTTGATGCATATGAGACCGCTCCAACACTGGCTTCAGACCCGAGTCCCGAGACGAGCATGGCGCCACGGCACGCACCGGGTAACGATCACCCCCGCCTGCCGCCAAGCATTCAACCCCTGGACAGACCTCTGTCTCTTATGGGCAGGAGTACCTCTACAGCAGGTGTCCAGACGCGTCCTGGTCATGACCGACGCCTCCAGATCGGGTTGGGGCACCATTTGCAATGGGCACGCAGCCTCAGGCCATTGGAAAGGGGCCCAGCTGCGTTGGCACATCAACTGCCTCAAGTTGTTGACCGTCCTTTTGCCCCTACGGAAGTTTCTCCCGTTAATTCGGGACGAACATATCCTAGTCAGGCTGGACAGCACCACTGCGGTCACGTACATAAATCGCCAAGGCGGCGTATGCTCCCGCCACATGTCACAACTCGCCCGTCGTCTCCTCCTTTGGAGCCAGCACCGACTCAAGTCGCTGCGTGCCACTCACATCCCCGGCAACCTCAATGTGATAGCGGACGCGCTGTCACGACAATGCTTGCCTGGTGGAGAGTGGAGGCTTCACCCCCACTTGGTTCAGCTGATTTGGGAATGGTTCGGCAAGGCCCAGGTAGACCCCTCTGCCTCCCAAGAGACCTCCCACTGCCCGCTCTGGTACGCCCGCTCAGAGGCTCCCCTCGGGGCAGATGCACTGGCACACAGCTGGCCGGTGGGGCTGCGCAACTACGCATTCCCCCAGTGAGCCTTCTTGCACAGGTGCAGTGCAAGTTCAGGGAGGACGAAGAGCAAGTCACTCTCGTGGCTCCTTACTGGCCCACCCGGGCCTGGTTCTCGGACCTTGTACTCCTCGCGACAGCCCCTCCCTGGTGAATTCCCCTGAGGAAGGACCTTCTTTCTCAGGGACGGGGCACGCTCTGGCATCCGCACCCAGACCTTTGGAACCTCCACGTCTGGCCCCTGAACGGGACGCGGAAGATCTAGCTGGTCTACCACCCACGGTCGTAGCCACGATCAACCAAGCCAGAGCCCCTTCTACCAGGCAACTCTACGCCCTGAAATGGCATCTGTTCGCGAATTGGTGTTCTTCCTGGGCAGAAGACCCACAGAGGTGCGCAGTTAGGTCGGTGCTCCTGTTCATACAGGAGAGGTTGGAGGGGAGGCTGTCCCCATCCACCTTGAAGGTGTATGTTGCCGCTGTCACAGCTCACCATGACCCAGTAGACAGCAAGTCTCTGGGTAAGCACGACTTAATCGTCAGGTTCCTAAGAGGTGCCCGGAGGTTAAACCCCTCCCGGCCAAACCTGTTCCCCTCCTGGGATCTCTCGGTGGTCCTCGCCGGTCTTCAGAGATCCCCCACCCCCCGAGCTGCTAGAATCAGTTGGCTCAGGACCCTCTCCTTAAAAAGACGGCCCTGCTGATCGCGCTCGCTTCCATCAAGAGGGTCGGGGACCTGCAAGCGTTCTCTAATAACGACACTTGCCTGGAGCTCGGTCCGGCAGATACTCATGTGATCCTAAGACATCGACCGGGCTATGTGCCCAAGGTTCCTACCACGCCCTTCAGGATCAGGTAGTTAACCTACAAGCACTGCCCCGGGAGGAGGAAGACCCAGCTCCCTCACTGCTGTGTCCAGTACGTGCCTTGCGTGCCTACCTGGAACGCACCCAGAGCTTCAGGTGCTCTGAACAGCTCTTTGTCTGCTTTGGAGGACAGCAGAAAGGGAACGCTGTCTCCAAACAAAGGTTGTCCCACGGGGTGGTGGACGCCACTCTGCTGGCCTATCACACCCAGGCCGTGCCACCCCCTCTGCGGGTTTGAGCCCACTCTACTAGAAGTGTGGCATCCTCATGGGCACTGGCTAGGGGCACCTCCCTAGCAGACATTTGCAGAGCTGCAGGCTGGGCAGCACCTAACACCTTTACGAGATATTACAATCTCAGGGTTGAGTCAGTCTCGTCCCGTGTTTTCTCAGGTCCGAGCCCGTAGAACTCGGTATACGTCGACGGTCTGACTGGGTGAATCGCTTGTTCCAGCGCCGTTTCCCTCTGCCGAGGCAAAACAGTGCGCTTCTTTCCCAGAAGACCTAGGTCCCTGGTTGATTCCTCCCTAGCCCTTTGGGCCCAGTCCACTACAGGTACCCCAGGCTACCCCTACTGGAATAGGTGCTCCACAGATCAGGCCTCCTATGGGACTCCTCCTGTGTGTACTTCCACGGTACGGTCACCTTACGAGCTGATCCGCATCTCCCTTAGGCAGTCCTTTGCTGCCCTCCGGTCGCCGTGTTGTAGCAACTCCCCCCTTCTCGAGGTTGGATCTTCCACCGCGCCATTCTTCCCACATGTGACCCAAGAGGCCATGTGATGTATTTTGCCACCTCTACCTCCCCTTTTGGGTGGGTGTGGCCTCCGCAGGGTCTTTTCCCCCTAAAAGAATAGGAATTCGGGATAAGACCCCCTTCCCTCGATGCGGTAAGGGCCCCGGCTGCTCTTGCTCTATGCCGAGAAAACATAGAGAGAAAAGTGGCCCAGCCAGGCTTGGCCCGTTCCCTAGTTGGGAGCGTCACCTTGTTCCCCCCTAGGGTAACCAAAAGGATTCTGACGACTTTTTTGGGGCATTGGGGAAGAGTACGTGCAGCCTGAACACAGTTGGTCGCTTGTGCACGTAGAAATACCTGCCCGCTTCTGTGTAAGCAGTACACGTACACGGCTCAGCGCATGGCGAGTTTTGAAGTGGACCCCTAGTGTCGCTTCGACACGACGTCGAAGTGAGCAACAGACGGGGAACGTCTCGGTTACATATGTAACCTTCGTTCCCTGATGGAGGGAACGAGACGTTGTGTCTTCCCGGCCACGTCACTGAGCCGAGCCGCTGAGGTGCCCGGAACACTCCCGGCTCCTCAGAAAAATCCTGAATGAACGAGCGTATTTCCCTCACCTTTATATCCGTATCCGGAGGTGGGGTATGCAAATACTGTTCGCCAACTTTCATTGGCCTTTTTTCATAGATCAGAGGCATCTTTCGGCGCTCAAGAGAGACCCCTAGTGTCGCTTCTTCGACACGACGTCTCGTTCACTCCATCAGGGAACGGAGGTAACCGAGACGTTATGGAGCGGTGCTGAGATGACGCGAGTTAACGACACTCTTGTATTTGTCGAGTAGTAATTCCTCAAGCTCACTTAAAACTTTAATACATCCTTTGCAATTGGTGCACAAAAGACCAATAACAGAAATGGCACTGAAAAAAGAACAAAATTCAAGAAAAACTGACTAACAAAGTGCAAAAGATGTCACAGGATTCTGATCACGCGGGCAAATTAAAAGAGATGGAGGAAGATGATGGCAGTGAATCTACCAAAGTAAATGAGTTGAACCCCAGCAATGCAGATTTTTAAAAGCCATTAAAGTAATGGACAAACAAGATATGAATAAAATTGACGGTGTCATGTCAGTGATTAAAGAGGTAAAGGAGAGAATGAACAAGGCAGAGAAACGCATTTCGGGCGCGAAAGACAAGATTGTTCAACTAAGGGCTCACGAACTTTGAATCTCAAATTAAAAAATTGACCGAGAAGTTTGATGATATGGAAAACAGAAACAGATGGAACAACTTGAGGTTGGTGGGTTTACTGGGAAAAAAGGAAGGGAATGATACGTGTGCGTTTTTAGAGGCCTGGCTTCCAAAAATACTGGAAATGGACTTGAGTACATCTTTAATTATAGAACGCACACATAGACTGGGTCCACAGACAAGGCAAGGAAAGATACTAATGCATCACCAAGAACACTAATTATGAAGTTCCTGAACTTCAAATAAAATTAACAGGTGCTTAAAGCAGCCAGGTCTAAGGGATGATTTCACACAAGGAGCACTCTCTTCATTTCCATCCAGATGTTGAAGTTCACAGGAAAAAGAGAGCCTATGATGGAGCGAGACAGAAGCAAAGAGGAATCGGTAAGCACAGGATCATCTACCCTGCTCGTCTATTTGTTACACACCAGGAGAAATCTAGGGTGTTTGATACACCGGCTGCAGTAAAGAAGCTTAATTGAAGAACTAGATAAGGAATAAAGGTGGGCTCAATTCAACCAGAATACCAAAGTCTTGAATGAATATTGCTTTAAAATAATTCAGATTAGATACCACAACTGACGTCTTTTCGTTGTGGGGACTGAATTAAGAAGAACATGTTTGATTGCGTGGAAATGTTGGACAAATTTGTAACATAATTACGAATTTTCAGTTGTTATCAATTCTATGGGGATGTGAAAATATGTGTTCGTACTTTAATATAATAAGTGAGAGTAGTTATACCAACGGTGTTGACCCACATGGTAAAGAGTGAGATAATTAGGATTCGTCTGAGATGGCAAGGGCAAGTATTTGCTGCCTGTCATACTTCTAACGTGAGAGAAGTAATTAATTTAATTCATCAATCAATCACAATACAGGTTCAAATAGTAGCTAAAGAACCACTAGCAAGATTTATTATTTTACAATGCACCATTTATACAGAAAACATAAATCTGATTAATGTATATTGTCCAAACAATGATAATCCCCAATTTTTTTGATGATCAGTTTCTGTTAAATGCTAGCTTGCTTGGGCTTATTGCAGAAGATATTAATTGTGTAATAGATCCTACTAAAGATCGTTCTACAGAGATTGATAGTGCGCATAATAAATCTAGGAACTTGATACAGGAATTTATGAAAGACCTTAATTTATTAGATATTTGGGAGAGATCTTAACCCAAGAGCAGTGTCATATTCATACTACATCAAATATACTCGTTTATTGATTACTTTTTAATTTCTGCACAAATGTTTAACAAAATAACAGATTTTATGTATCACAGCATATTCATCTCTGATCATGCAGAGGTCTCCTTATTATACACCATTACAAATTTTATGAAGGATCCTCCTAAAAGGTGCTTTCATATAGGATGGCTTCGGGACCTAGAGTATATAGAATATTTGGGCAAACAAATTGATCTGTACTTTGAAATAAAAAATCTGAAACCTCTTCTTGTATTAGATGGGAAGCATTTAATGCTTTTATTCAAGGTCATATTATTCGTTTTTGCGGTTCAAAAGTAAAAAAAAATCCAGATAAGAAATTAAACAATTATAGATCAGATCAAGAGATTAGAAAGTGATATTTTCCATAAAGTTACAGATACAATAGAGGCTAAAGAAAAATGACTTTTACTCTGGTCCCAATATAATGAAATATCATCAAGCAAGTCAAGTCAATTTTATTTTTATAGCGTCTTTCACAACACGCATCGTTTCAAAGCAGCTTTACAGAAGATCAGACATTAACAGAAGATACAACTGTAATGTCTATAATGTTGATGAATCATCATTGTGTAATTAGATAAAATATTGTGAATCGCGTTTAAAAATAAGTCATTAAATAATAATTGTATTTATATCCCCAGTGAGCAAGCCGAATGCGAATGTGGCAAGGAACACAAAACTCCATAAGATGTTGGTTAATGGGAGAAAAATAACCTTGGGAGAAACCAGATTCACTGTGGGGGCCAATTCCCCTCTGGCTAACATCATGAATATAATGCCTATATTACTTAAGTATTGTGCAATTCATGGTTTAAAATGATTAAACTAAGTAAGTGTTAAGGGACAGTATTTAAACATAGATTTTGTTTGAAATGTAAGATTTATGACCAATGTCTTTGAAGTCCATCCTGGATTAACTGCATAAGTTCATAGATGCAATTGTCTTTGTTAATTGGCTGATGAAGGCTTTTGTTGGTAATTGATAGTCTATGTATTCCATTTCAAGAATGTAATCCATCAATATCAGGATAGGAGTCCCGAGGTTGAGACAGGGAAACAAATAAAATAATATAAGCATAGATGGCATTCAATTTATTGCAGACTTATAGATCATGATCAATGTTTCTGGTTTCTGGTTCCGGCATACTAAACTAAACTAAAGCAGCCTAATTGTGGGTTGAAGGATAAATTAGGTGTATGCCTGGAGTCTTTAGTCTAGACTTAATCTGAGGGAGTGTATATGCATCTCGAACAGTGTTAGGGAAACTATTCCATAGTTAAGGTGCCAAATATGAAAAGGATCTACCTCCTTTTGATGATTTTGATATTCTAGGTACTATTAACAGGCCAGAATTTTGTGATTGTAATGAACGTGATGGAATATAGCATGGTAGAAGATCAGTTAAGTACTGCGGAGCTAGACCATTCAAAGATTTAAAGTATGTAGTTAACAGACTTTTAAAGTTAATACGAAATTTAACAGGTAGCCAATGTACTTAATGATAAAATTAGTTTTTGGTCCAATAATTAGTACCTCTGTTTTGGCTGAATTGAGTAGAATGAAATTTCTGGCCATCCAATCTTTATTTCATTGATACACTCTGCTAATTTGGAGAATTGTCAAATCTCTTAAGGTTATAAGAAATATATCATTCGGTATCGTCGGCATAGCAGTGGAAAATTATTCCACGATTCCTGATAATATCTCCCAGGGGAAGCATATAAAAGTAGAAAAGAGACCATAAAACTGATCCCTGTGGTACTCCATACTTTACTTTTGTTTGGTTTGACAATTCCTCATTTACAGAGACAAAGTGGTAGCGGTCTGCTAAATATGACCTAAACCATGCTAATGCAACTCCACAAATGCCAACAGAACTCTCTAGCCTATTCAAGAGAATATTATGATCTATCGTGTCGAATGCAGCACTAAGATCTAAAAGCACTAGAAGTGAACTGCAGCCGTGATCAGATGAAAAGAGCAAGTTATTTATAACTCTGATAAGTGCAGTCTCTGTACAGTGATGAGGCCTAAATTCTTCGTATATACTATTTCTCTGTAGAAATGAACATATTTGGGAGGATACTACCTTTTCTAGTATTTTAGACATAAACGGGAGATTTAAAAATTGTCTATAATTAGCCAGTTCTCCAGGATCAAGTTGTGGCTTCTTAATAAGCGGTTTGATCAATGAAGCATTTAGAGCAGAGATCAATGAAGCATTTAGAACTTATTATGAAAAACTTTATAGTTCAGAGTGCTCATTAAATTTTGATATCCAAATGAAATTTTTAGATAATCTAAATCTAACCCAGATTTCAAATGAAGGATAAATTAGAGAAAGACCTCACATTAAAACAAATTGGAGAAGTAATTGATTTTATGAAACCAAGAAAATCTGCGGGCACAGAAGGCCTTCCCATAGAAATTTATAAGAAGTTTAAAGAAAAGTTGTTAATCCCCTTTTTGGAAATGATACTAGAGGCATATCATCAAGCCCTTCTTCCTACATCATTGAGAGGAGCATTAATTACATTACGACCAAAACCAGGAAAAACAAATAGAAGGTGTGAAAATATGCGGCCAATTAGTTTGTCAAATTCTTTCCAAGAGGTTAGAAAGTGTACTACCAAATTTTATAGGAGAGGATCAGAATGGTTTGGAGAATGGAGAACGGGATAGTGCTCCACAATCACTGGATTCCGAAAAAAGGCCTTTGATAGGGTTAAATGGTCTTATTTATTTAATTTATATTGATCTAGATTTGGCCAATTATTGCAAATGGGTTAGACAACTTTATTATAGTCCCGTAGCAGAAGTGCTGACAAATAATATGGTCTCAAAACCATTCAGTATATCTAGAGAGGGTGCAGACAAGGTTCGCCCCTCTCTCCTCTACTTTTTGCCATCTCCATCGAACAATTTGCAATAGTGGTAAAAAGACATGTGGAGTTAACAGGTATTAAGATTGGACAGATAGAACATTAAATAGCACTATTCGCTGATGACGTCATTCTCTTTCTTAAACATCTTGATACATCAATACCTGCTTTTTTAGACCTTATAAATACATTTGGAAAGATTTCTGGATACAAAATGTATAATTCTAAAAGTTATATTATATTTCTTAATGAGATCAACAGACAACAACCTAGTAATTGGGCTGCAACTTTCAATATAGTTGATTGTTTCACATACCGTGCATACACATACACAAATTCACATACACAAATTGTACCAGAACTGGAAGAAGTTGTGCAAGCAAATTATGATCCGCTGATCAAAAGTGTTAGTAGCTCTATAGAAAGATGGATGTCGTTACCCATATATTTAATTGGCCAGATAAATGTTTTGAAAATGAATGTATTGCCAAAAATTTTATATTTATTCCAGAACATCCATCTGCCACCCCTAAGCATCTTTTTCAAAGACTTAAAAAGATATTGTAACGAGGGCAGACGAGGAGTGAGAATCTAAATGCAGTTTTTAATGGAAACACAAAAGATGAACAGGGTAACTAAAAACACAGGGAACAAATGAAACATCCACGATGGGAAAACCAAAATATAAACAAGAGAAACATCCACGAAGGGCACGGGCAGGATCACAGTCAAGGACATACATTACATTTAACAACTGACCAAGACTGATAAAACAACAGGGCTTTAAATACACAAGGGATCATGACTAAATGAACCACAGGTGAGGACAATGAAGGAACAGCTGGCAGTTATGAGAAGTGTAGTCCGGGATAGATGGCAAGGGAGAAACACAGGGCAGACAACAGGGAATCGTGACATCGACTCGGGGTGGTCAGGCAGACCAAGGAGGGCACAAGGGGAAAACAGGCAGTCCAAGGGGGGCACAAGGGGCAAACTGGCAGTCCAAGGGGAGGCACAAGAGGCAAGATGAAGCCGAGGACCAGGGAGACCAGAGCAGGTCAGGCGGACGGCTAGGAAACCAAGGGGATGACCTCAAGGTGGAGACCGGGTCTGGAGGCCTGGGAGGTGGCCACAGGACGGGAACCAGGTCAGGAGGCCTGGGAGGTGGCCACAGGACGGGGACTGGGTCGGAAGGCCTGGGAGGCGGCCACAGGACGGGGACTGGGTCAGGAGGTCTAGGAGGTGGCCACAGGACAGGGACTAGGTCAGGAGGCCTGGGAGGTGGGCACAGGACCACAGCCAGGGAGAACTCAGAGGGCAGAGCCGTGGAAGGCGGAGCCATGGAAGATTCAGGTGGCCGAGACATGGAGGGCGGAGCCTTGGAAGACTCAGGAGGTGGAGCCGTAGAAGGTTCTGAAGGCGGAGCCGTGGAAGGCTCTGGGGACGGAGCCGTGGAAGGCGAAGCCAGGGAGGACTTTGAGGGTGGAGCCATGGTAGGTGGAGCCATGGAAGGCCCAGGAGGCAGAGTCATAGAAGGTTCCGGAGACAGAGCCGTCCTTTCCTTTATCTTGCTTTACTCCCAATTGAGGCAGGGCGTGGGTTTCAAGATTTGGGCATCAGAAAGATAGCAGTTTGTACAATAACAATGCTCTTATATCATTTGAGGAAATAGTCAATACAAACAATATTCCTACAAAACATTTCTTTAAGTATCTACAAATAAGAAATGTACTATTCAAATCACAAAATAATTCTCTTGATAAGTCACCGGAAAGAAATTGTTTCAATAAAGGTTTAGTTTCATCATTATACAATATGCTGGTGTCAGGATCAAAAGAAGCTTCAAACTCTAAATTAGAGTCTTTGAAATTGGATCTTAACAAGGATATTCAGATGGAGGACTGGATGG
Organism: Moxostoma hubbsi; assembly: GCA_032164185.1. NCBI lineage: Eukaryota > Metazoa > Chordata > Actinopteri > Cypriniformes > Catostomidae > Moxostoma > Moxostoma hubbsi. The sequence continues at coordinate 6,682,273 of JAVLUX010000031.1, read as the reverse complement.
AAGCTTGTAAAGAAACACAGTCACAAACAATGAACACACGTCTAAAATTGCTACAATATAAATGGCGGACTTGCATAACTTCAGTTCCCCTTCTGTCACTCTCTCGACATTGTGTCGAAGGAAGTGACACAAGGGGTCTTCTAGGACGCCGATTCGTACCTATGAACCTGAGAAAAGGCCAATGTCAAGTTGTCAGAAAATTTGCATGCACCGCCCCGGACATACGGGTATAAAGGGAAGCAGGGCAGTGAATGCCAGTCAGAATTTTTCTTTGGAGCCGAATGGTTGTGCAGCAAGCAGCTGAATCTCACTCCTGTTCCACTCACCTCTACCAGCGAGAAGCGTGGCTGTTGGATCCGCATGGCGCATTTCCAGCTGGCGTTTCTCTCTCTGGCTCTCACGGCTCCGGCTGGCAATGAAGGTGATATGGGGATATTGACGGGCTCGGTTTCGCAGGGTAAATTCCCACAAACCACCCGCCCCCCAACATGCTTATGTGCTTCCGACCGGGTTCGGGATGAGTGCGACTCGTCGCATGGCCAGCTGGCATTCTCCCTCAATCCCCTGGGCTTGGATGATGACATCACCGCTGCATCGGAGAGCGTCCAGGCGTCTGACACGGAAGACTCGACTGGGCTGCCGCCTTCGGGGCAGCCCACCCAGTCTGAGGCGGACGCGCAGGTGGCCGACATGCTTTCCCGGGCTGCCGTGAGTGTGGGCTTGCACTGGAATCCTCCCTCCTCCCCACAGCCTTTGCGGCTTGACGACTGGTACCTCGGCACCCAGCGCCCAGCTCTCAGCCCTAACGTCGAGCACCTCGCAGGCGGCGTACGCCCCCCTGTCTCCAGGTCCCCTTCCCAGACCAGAAAAGCTCAGAAGCTCTCCTGAGATGGGCAACCCAGGCAGTCGGATGTTCGCTTCGGAGATGGTACCAAGACCACTCCGTCCCCCGGTGGAGGGCCGGGAGGAGAATCCTTGTTTTCCTTATGTTCATTTGCCACGTCCTCTTCAGGTTGAGGTACCCAAATGTTCAATATAAGACCGATTTCCCCACACCCTGGGTCATCCAGTCAGTGTGCGCTGTTCTCACGGCACCCCAGCCTTACAACTCTCCAGTCCCGCAGCTCTCTCGCCTCCGGCCCTGCGACTGCTCAGCCCCGGCAGGCCAGCTCTGACGAGTTCCGAAGACGCCTCCTTAGGACCTCTTCCTCAGTCTCTAACCCGCCCCCTGCCGGGTGCGCGGAGCAAGGTAAGTGCTTTGAATCTTTTCTCAGCACCCGATTCTCGGGACGCTCTTTTGCCTCCTGACGCATTATTACCTGCTCCCCCTGCCGCGAAGCCCTGCCCGGTACATCAAATATGATCATCCCATTAGTGCCCCTCGCATGGAGTTTGGATGTGTGGCTCTCACTTCTCAATCCGTCTTGCTGGTTGGCCAGGACCATCTGACTTGTTTACGCGATTCAGTTTGCCCGGCTCCCGCCTCGTTTCAGCGGTATTCACTCCACTCTAGTGCGCGGCCAACAAGCCAGTGCCTTACGAGCAGAGATTTCCACCCTGCTCCTCAAGAACGTGATAGAGCCTGTCCCTCCAGCCGAGATGAAGAAGGGTTTCTACAGCCCTTATTCATCGTACCCAAGAAAAACGGCGGGTTGCAACCAATCTTGGACTGCATTTCCCCCAGTGAGCCTTCTTGCATCGGTGCTGTGCAAGATCAGGGAGGACGGTGAACAGGTCATCATGGTGGCCCCCTACTGGCCCACCCGCACCTGGTTCTCAGATCTCACGCTCCCCGCGACAGCCCCTCCCTGGAAAATTCCCCTGAGGAAGGACCTCAGAAGACCCCTTGTGTAACTTCCTTCGACACAACGTCTCGTTCCCTCCCTCGGGGAACGGAGGTTACAATAGTAACCATGATGTTGTATTACATAAATATAATGAAAATATCCCTTACACTTGATTAAGATGCAGTGAGTTTAAAGGTATGCTATATCATTGCATATGGGAGTGTGAGGAAATCAAGATATTTTGGAAAGATGTGAAAAAGTTGATGGAGAAGACCCTTGATGTTAATATTCCACTGTCACCTTTACTTTTTTTTTCATTTATATCTTAAGGAGATTAAGTTAAAAAAGAAGGAATATGTATTTACAAACATGGGTTTACTGCAAGCACAACAGCTTATTTCCTTGAAATGGAAGACCATTTGTGCACCAAATATAGGGCTTTGGTTGAAAGAAATGGTAACAAATATGTCGATGGAAAATATAACTTATATTTTAAGGGATAAATATAAGATCTTTGATGGAGCCTGGGGACCTTTCAAATAGTTTCTAAAACATGGTGAACTGGGAGAATTGTTAATAGAAGATGTAGGTAATATTGAATATTAATATAAGGTACTGAGATGTGTTTTTGTTTCCTGTGTTGTTTTGTTTCTGTTTGTTTTTTGCTCTTGTTCTTTATGTTATATGGAAATGCATATGTATATGTCCATCCATCCATCCATCCATCTATCTATCTTCAACCGCTTATCCGAAGTCGGGTCGCGGGGGAAGCAGTTCCAGCAGGGGGCCCCAAACTTCCCTATCCCGAGCCACATTAACCAGCTCTGACTGGGGGACCCCGAGGCGTTCCCAGGCCAGTGTGGAGATGTAATCTCTCCACCTAGTCCTGGGTCTTCCCCGAGGCCTCCTCCCAGCTGGACGTGCCTGAAACACCTCCCTAGGGAGGCGCCCAGGGGGCATCCTTACCAGATGCCCAAACCACCTCAACTGACTCCTTTCCACGCAAAGGAGCAGCAGCTCTACTCCGAGTTCCTCACGGATGACTGAGCTCCTCACCCTATCTCTAAGGGAGAAGCCCGCCACCCTTCTGAGGAAGCCCATTTCGGCCGCTTGTACTCGCGACCTAGTTCTTTCGGTCATGACCCAACCTTCATGACCATAGGTGAGGGTAGGAACAAAAATTGACCGGTAGATCGAGAGCTTTGCCTTCCGGCTCAGCTCTCTCTTCGTGACAACGGTGCGATAGAGCGAGTGCAATACCGCCCCCGCTCCCCCGATTCTCCGGCCAACCTCTCGCTCCATTGTCCCCTCACTCGTGAACAAGACCCCGAGGTACTTGAACTCCTTCACTTGGGGCAATACCTCCTTCCCTACCCGGAGTACGCACTCCATCGGTTTCCTGCTGAGAACCATGGCCTCAGATTTAGAGGTGCTAATCCTCATCCCAGCCGCTTCACACTCGACTGCCAAGCAGTCCAGTGAGAGCTGAAGGTCACGGACCGATGATGACATGAAGACCACATCATCTGCAAAAAGCAGCGATGAGATCCCCAGCTCTCCAAACCGCACACCTTCCCCACCCCGACTACGTCTCGATATCCTGTCCATGAATATCACAAACAGGATTGGTGACAAAGCGCAGCCTTGGCGGAGAACAACCCCCACATGGAACGAACTCGACTTTGTGCCGAGGACCCGGACACAGCTCTCACTTCGGACGTACAGGGATTGGATCGCCCTAAGAAGAGACCCCCCCACCCCATACTCCCGAAGCACCTCCCACAGTCTCTCCCGGGGGACCCGGTCATACGCCTTCTCCAGATCCACAAAACACATGTAGACCGGATGGGCATACTCCCAGGCCCCCTCCAGAATCCTTGCGAGAGTAAAGATCTGGTCCGTCGTTCCACGGCCAGGACGGAACCCGCATTGTTCCTCTTCAATCCGAGGTTCGACAATCGGCCGAACCCTCCTCTCCAGCACCTTGGAGTAAACTTTACCAGGGAGGCTGAGAAGTGTGATACCCCTGTAGTTGGCACACACTCTCTGGTCCCCCTTTTTGAAGAGGGGAACCACCACCCCGTTCTGCCACTCCTTAGGCACTGTCCCAGATTTTCACGCAATGTTGAAGAGGCGTGTCATCCATGACACCCCCTCCACATCCAAAGCTTTCAGCATTTCTGGTCGGATCTCATCAATCCGGAGTTGTTTGACTACCTCAGTGACCTCCCCCAGGGAAATAGAATCTGATCCCCCATCAGCCTCTGGCTCTGCCTCTGGCATAGAGGGCGTGTTGGGATTTAGGAGTTCTTCAAAGTGTTCCTTCCACCGCCCAATAACCTCCTCGGTTGAGGTCAACAGCGTCCCATCTTTGCTGTATACAGCTTGGATGGTTCCCCGTTTCCCCCTCCTAAGGTGGCGGATGGTTTTCCAGAAGCACTTTGGTGCGGACCGAAAGTCCTTCTCCATAGCTTCTCCGAACTTTTCACACACCCACTGCTTTGCCTCCCTCACGGCTGAGGCCGCAGCCCTTCGGGCCTGTCGGTACCTTGCAACTGCCTCCGGAGACCTATGTATATGTGTGAAATTAAAATGTAATAAAAAATTAGGAAAAAAATAAATAAAGTAAGATTAATGAGTAGTGTCTTTGAAGTCCATCCTGAACTAAGTGTGAAAGTGCACAGAGATGCATTGTCCTCAGTTGTTTGTCTAATGAAGGCTTTAGTTGGCTTTATTTTATTGTGGATATATTTTATTTGAAAAGAGTTTAGTCCATCCTATGACCATGATGATGCAAGCAGAGATCAGTGACATATATCGTAGTCCGGGTTGAAGCTTGTGGCTGTTCTTTTCGGTGAAGTCCATCCCAAGTCCGAGGTGCAGGCAGTGGTCAGTTAAGTATCCAATGTCTTACAGTTGGGCTTGGCAGTAGATCATCCTCTGTGATGTCCAACGTTGTAGACTGAAGTGATGCAGACAGTGATCATCAAAGTGCCCCTCGCTGTCTAGCTGGCACAGGCTGCAGTTAGTTGTCATCTCTCAGCAACACATAAAGCCAGAGGGGAACATCAGGCAGCGGCGGAGCTGGACCTGGCATATGTATTCAGAGCATGAAACAGAAAAACAAATTGAATAATAATAGTGTAGATATAATTAACTTTAAAACATATGATCTTTTGTTGTTGATGTCAAAGGCTGTGCATCCAATTAGACTCTTGGTGCAAATTCATCCCTTAGTAATATGGCTAATACTAAAACAACAATCTGGCCTTTGTTCCATGTGATAGATCACAATTCTGTGGTTATTTATTCATTTACAAAATTAACTTGGGAAATTTTGCATTTCATTTTAAAAATACTTTTGTCTGATAAACATATTTAGTACTGAATTGGGTTACAGCTTGATAGGTTCTGAAGCAAAACCAGTTAAAAACCCCCGTATTACACCAATGGCTCCACAGCATACTTATAACTGCCTCATTTACAAAACAGTCTTTTCATTATTACCATGGCAACTTGAACAACACTGCACTATATGCAGTATAATTACAGTATATGCGTGTTAGTATTGGATGCTGAAAATGTAAAGCACACAAACAAAAAACAAACAATTAAACAAAGGACACCGGACCACCTCTGAACTCAGGACCACCTAAATGTTTTCTGGCACATGGTCACAGAAGCCATAATGCTGTAATGATTTAATTGCATTGGGACTGCAAGGCTAATAAGGTTTCTAAATCAGTCTGCTTTATTTGTTTTCTTTTTTGACTTTCAGCAAAAGGAAAAATCCAGTGCGTCTAATTGGAAAACTGTCATTAAGAGATTTGCACTATTAAAGTTTCTTCCTTTAGTAATAGTTTTGTGGATTTTTTTATAGTAGACTTGTGTTCCACTTCTCAAAGTAACTTCAAGAAGGAAGTTATTTAAACCCACTATAACTGTATCATAAAATAAAGTAGTTCCTCTGCAGTACACAGGTCCTGAGAGATGTGGTGTATAAATGGAGACCGCCGTCATCTTATTGCATCATGGATACCTCCAGTGAATGTTTGTAATAAAGAACAGATGCCCATATTGTTTGAACTCTTGATATTGTGACAAAGAAAGGTGTTTTGTTCACCAGGAACAATCCAGGTTTGTAAGCCTAGCTGGGAGAGAAAGGAACTTTGTAGTTGGCACCACAAAACATGCGCTAACACAGTAGTTTTAAACAGAGCTTGAATGAAACTAGATTTTTACATTTTTTGAAGAAAATGTGAGTAATGCTTTCTGGTGCAAAAACTTGCTACCATGATATTAAGGCAGTGTTTAGGAAGCTTCTTTGAAACTGTCCCAGATAGCACACATACATCTCCAAGATGTCTGTTTTAGATCTATTCTACTTGAAAGCGCCACAATTTAAGCGGCTTAAGAGCCAGATACCAACAGGTGATCCGAGCGTTGGTATTTTTCATGCGGAGGAGCAATTGGAGTGGGCCGTGATCCGAGCTGAGGTTGAAGGCCCACCCCAACAGGTAGTACTGGAGAGTAGTACCAGCCCTCTGTCTGAAGCATCTGTCAGCAACACAAAATTGATAGAGAAATCGGGTGAATGCAAAGTGCAACTTTAACCTGCGTAAATGCCTGTTGACACTGCTCTGTCCACTTGATCGGGTCTGGAGCTCCCTTTTTAGTGAGATCAGTCAGCGGGCTGGTGACATCCAAATAATTAGGCATTGACCTGGTCGATAATTCCCTCGAAGCCACGGTTTGGGAGTTGAGTTTCAGTCCATCTTCAATTCAAAAAGGTCCAACTACCATATCCTTAATGATAGTAGACCATACCAGTAGTCCTCCTCCAACTTGCTGGCACTTGACTTGAAGTGGTGCCCTATGTCCATTAGTAATCCAGCCATGGCCCATCCATCTGGTCCATCAAGAGTCACTCTCATTTCATCTGTCCATAAAACCATGAAAAATCTGTTTTCAGGGATTTCTTTACCAAATCTTGACGCATCAACATGTGAATCTTATTCAGTGGTGCTCATGTTTCACCCTTCTTGACCTTGGCCATGTCCCTGAGTGCTTGACACCTTGTACCTCTAGACACTCCAGGTAGGTAAGCAGTTTTGGAATATAGTGGCACTGGAGGATAATGGGTTCCTGGTAGCTTCAAGTTTAATTCTTCTCAATTCTTTTGCAGTTAATTTGTGCCTTTTCTTCTCCATGCGTTTTTTGCACCCCAGTTGAATATTCGCAACAAAACGTTTGATTGTGCGGTGGTCACGCCTCAATAGTTTAACTATTTCAAAAGTGTTACATCTGTCTGAAAGGCATTTTACAATATTTTACTTTCCAGTGTCAGTTAAATCTCTTTTTTTGGCCCATTTTTCCTGAGGTAATGAAGCTGCCTAATAATTATGCTCACCTTGATTTAAGGTGTTAGTCACTTTCTCCACACCCTCCCTCATTACACAAATACATATTACCTGAAAATGATTGAATCCAATAAGCATTCACATTGATTTGGTTTGGAGTTGGAAATGTGCATGGAAATATTGATAAGATCAGAATACTCACTTGCCTAATAATTGTGCACGCAGTGTAACGCCATCATTATCCAAATAACTAAGGACAATGCATCTATGTGGACTTTTGCAGTTAATTCAGGATGGACTCCAAAGACACTACTCATTAATCTTACAGTTCATGCAAAATCCTTTATTTTCATCTTCCAGCCACCTTGGCTGCGAAGTTAAAAAGTTAATTTTGGACCCTGACTTTATTACATCTTTTACAACTTTAAACACCTCCACGTTGGCCACTGGGGGCAGTGCTTTAAATTTAATCACAGACAGATTTTCGTTGAAGAACCTACTGTCAGTGAATTCACAGTGAGATCAGTCTGAAAAGTTACATACAAAGGTTTTTGCACTTCTTCTAAAAGAACAAAGTGATGTTGATGAGTTTGAGGTTAGTGTATGAAAAAACAACTTTGCAAACAAAAAATGTTTAGTTAAATTGGTTAAATTACTTTTGCTAGGGTGTTGTGAATGGTTGCCAGGATGTTTATATGTAGTTGCTACAGTGTTCTGATTGGGTGCTAGGTAGTTGCTAGGGTGTGCTGGGTAGTTACTTGGTACTTGCTTTCTAACCCATGTCAAAAGAACACACCATAATTATCTATAATATCCAGCAAGAAATCCAAGACTAAGGGATTATTTGGACAATTGTTATTGTCTGATCACTAAGAAAAGTTATAACACACCTCTTCTCTTCAAGCCACTTGCCATGAGGTATCATGTACGATCGTAGCATAATCTGTGAGGGACAAGTTTAATGCCAAAGTTTTATACTTGATTTGTTGAAATCTTTAACCCTTATGAGCAATAGTACTAGTGATGCTTGCCTTAGCAAGCCCCACTAACTAGTGTAATAATAGTAGTTTCTGTTGTCATTTGAGTTCAACAATATCTTTCAACTTATTTGTTGTGTCTTAATTTAACTTGTACTAATTGGCATTGTCACCTCACTAGAAGTGTGACAGGTAAGTTTTGACTTTGACACCGGAGGGAAGGTCTGGATGATGGTACCTGGTTTAGAACACAATACCATCACTACCTAATTATCACCTGCTATATATACACATGTTTCATCAAGGGAGGGCAAAACTGCAAAAAACAAGACCTCAATCAACACAATGTTTCAACCGCATGTGAGAAAGCCAAAGAGAGGATTGTGTCATTTTCTCACAGGTACTTTAAAATGAGCCTTTTTTTTTTTTTTTTACACAAAATCAGCAGAAATTAATTTTAATTGGAAAAGACTGTCATAGCCTAATGTGTGGGACAATGCAGATGTGTCATTGACCTAAACATTACACGAATAGTTGATCCAGAAATTAACTTTCTGTCATTGCTTATTCACTCCCATGTTGTTCCAAACACGTAAGCTATTATTTTTATTCTGTAAAACACAAAAGGAGACATTTTTGAAGAATTGCAGCACTTGTTATATATTAAAATATTATAAAATATGACTGATGTGTTATATAAATCTTCTGAAGTAATAAAGTTTGTGCGAGGAACAGACAAAAATGTAGATTGTTCGCTAATAATCTTGCCCTTCCACAAAGCTCCTGTCAAACACATGTTTGCAACCTGAAAATTGGCACATTGCTTCCAGTTACTACACGTGTCCTCCTGCGCCATTTTTGAAATCTTGATGCAAATGTGGGCTCATTACAAACTTTAGCAGAAGTGAATATTATCAGTGAATAATAACTTAAATTTCAGCCTGTTCCTCACACAAAGCTGGTCAGGGGTGGAATTATACACTACACTTCACGCTCCATTCACAAACGTGGGAGACCAGAAAAGTAACCTCATGCGAAGAAATTTCATACTATGCTGGGTGTTTTATAATTGCAGAAAAGTGAGTAGAAAATATTATTTATTTTAATTTATTAAAAAAGTAATCTACAACAAATTACAAATTACTTTGATGAACTGGTAATCATATTGCTTTAATATTACTTAAAAGTAATCACATTACTAATTACTTTCCTTTTAAGTTATTTTATGTAACCATTATCACAGAAAGGTTTTTGGTATTCTGCTCAACGAATTCTAAATAATATTGATATTTTAGGGATATACAATATATTATTGGCCGACAATTGGGAAAATAAAAATATTATTATTGTTCCGATAACCGAATTACCACCGATATTTTATCAGAAAATTTGTAACGGTTTATTTTTTGTGTGGCTTCTTTCCTTTAGGTTCCTCAGGCAGCTTCAAGCAACAGTGCGCTTGCGCACACACCGTGTCTGTGTGAGAGCCGTCCTATGTTGCTCTGTTAGGATAATTTCAACATCTCAGCACCTTGTTACATTGTTTTGGGGCTGTTGTTCCAAACAATGTGTTGAATGCAGGAGAAATCGGCAGGATTAGACCTGAGCAATGTTGTGAGCAATGTCGTGAAGGGTCAAATTGATATGGCCAAACAACTGGGTCAAAGCATCTCTGAAATGGTAAGGCTTGTGGGGTGCTCCCAGTCAGCAGTGGTGAGTACCTACCGAAACTGGTCCGAGGAGAGACAAACCACAAACCAGCGACAGGGTGTTGGGCACCCAAAGCTCATCAATGCAGGAGGGCAACGAAGGCTGTCCCATCTGGTCCGAACTGACAGAAGGTCTACTGTGGCACAAGTCACAGAAAGAGAAAGAGCACGTGTGTGAGGAGGCCAGAAGATACCTGCATTTCTATAACTCTATTCTGATTCAAGCACTATTAAAGACATCTATACGAGAAATAGCCAGATGTCTCATAGCAATTGTAGCGCACATGCCTGTGTATGTGCATACGGCAATATAGAGTGTACTTTGACAGGCTTGCACTAAATGAGATGTGTATGAGCACATTGTCTGCAAATAGATAATACACAAATCTGCTTTGCTGTCTCATGACCCTTCCATTGAACTACCTTACAAATATATTTAATAATTAAGAATTATCGGCCACAATGAGCTGTGAATTATCGTCTATTCGTATCGGCCCAGAAATTCCATGTAGGTGCATCCCTACCATATTTCCCTTGTTCATAGTTGCACACAACTCAGCACCACAAGTTTCTCCCTTGTTAAGGGGCGATCACACTAGGTTTTGAGCATGCAAATTTTTTTTGGACAACGCAACTGACCAGGATAAGATGTCATGAGGGAGGGCTTCTTGTATAAGTAAATAATGCATCACAAATAACAAAAAAATATTATATTCTAAATGTTAAAATGTATTTTCTACTCTCGTTTCTGCAACAGTAAAACACCCAACGTAGTATAAATTTTCTTCACATGAGGTTGTGTTTCCGGTCTCCCGCGTTTGTGAATGGAGCGTGAAGTGTAGTGTATAATTCCGCCCCTTTAGGAGGTGCAAACCCTTCAACTATCACAGAAATGTAAACAGATATATATATATATACACACACACACAAATATAATTAATGTTTTAAATGTATTCTGCATAATATTATTATATCATCTTAAAAGTTATTACCTTAATTGAAAGTCTGATTACAAGAATTTAAAATGTAATGTGTTACACTACTTTTTGACTAAGTAATTAGATTCCTACATAATTAGATTACTCATGGGTTTGGAATGGCACAAGGGTGAATAAATAATTACAGAATTCTAAACTGAGGGTGAACTGCTGCAAAAAGTGTTTTGTTTTTTTAATTTATAATTTTAATACTGAGCATGTCAAGTTTTAAAACTCACTGTCTCATTGACATGGATGCTCTCTCAGCTCCATTCCTCTGATGAGTATCACTCTTATTCTCCCAGTTTCAGGACTCGATCCTTTTGTTTAATGATTGGCTGAATCCTTTCTGATGATTTGTCCTCTCCTCATCTGCATGGGCCATAGAAATTCCCCCCGGAGCACTGGAGGAGCTATTGTTCTCATCACAGGTTGGGTTCCTCCGCCTGAACCTGCTCTCGCTGATGAGTCGGAGCAAGAAAACGCAGGCAACAAATAAAAGACAGAGCTGACAATGACTGATGCCTGAGCTCTCTCCCTGATTCGCTGATTAAACCCATCAATCTATATGCAGAAGAGTTGTCCAATTCAAATGGATCCAATCTGTTGAAACAGAGCAGTATTGTCAGCGTGTTGCGGAGAGTGCCAAAGCTGGAGGTTAGTGTGATTAGCAGCTCCAGTCTTATGGATGGAAACAGCGCAGTGCTGGTGTCAGAGGTTGTTCTGTGTTAATAGAAAAAAACTATTACACCTGATTGGATTTCTTTTTGAATAGGGTTGGGTTTTCTACAATAGCAATTAGTCAGAATTTCTCATGTGCACAGAAAGGGCGAGATGTTACAGTAACTTGAGAGGCTCGAGCCCTGAATGATTTTAATTTAGCCCAAATGTTTCATACTTGGAACTGCCCAGGTGTTGCAGTTTTAGGTAAATTTTGGTTATTGCAGGTGTAACCGAATAAATGAGATGAGTGGTGGTGATTGACATTTGTCAGCACCTATCAGCAAGGAGTTCTTCCTATTTAAGAGCTGGTTGGCTATGGCCTGTGATGCATCACGTTCGGCTCCTCCCCTTTTCTGTTGTTGACAGTAGCTACAATTATGTGCTATTAGCATGTAGCCAGTTCTGTTTTTAATTGCTGTATGTGTGGCATTAATGATTCATTGTTGCATTCTAGCTTGTCTTTTCCCCTCCCTGGTTTCTTCGGCTGGTTTCATTAAGTGGATTCTAAGACTGCTCACTTCTCAGGTATGTGCAAACTTTTCTGTGGAAAGCAGATTGTTTAGCTTCGTTTGGGGCTTGGAGATTGGCTGATGTTGAGTTATGTGCAGTATCCCTGTATCTCAGCTAAACGGCGGTTTATATGAATAACGTGTACCCGTGCCTGTGAAGGGATAATCGAGTACATTGTCCTTTCCCGGTAAGTGTCGTCGTGCACATAGTTATGCACTGAGAATTTTAGCAGGCGACGCATACATTTTAGTAATGATGTTTTTCCTTTTTTGTATTTGGCTCAGGATTCTCCCTCTTGTTCATGGCGATCGGTTTGTTTCTGCTGTCGCTATAGTTACAGCCCTGTTGCTTCTCTGCTGCCATACTTCGAGAACGCCGTATCGTCTAACTAATCGGAGATTGTTGCTGTCTGGTTTTATTAAATTATAGTTTATTGTACTCTGGGTTTGATGCTCACTGATTTCTGGAACAAGGAGCATAAACCTACGCGTTTGCTCCGTGCGAGCTTCCCCTATTGTCTGAATTGAGTTGATTTTGTTTTTCTTTTCTATCATTCTGGTATTTGTATATTGTTTGGTATTCGTGTTATTTTATTATTGTCTGCTCTGATCATATGTTGCTACAATCAAACTGTGCTCATTGCATCATTTTTTGAAGTTTGTTTTTGGTCTTCTTTGCAGTTGCTGGGGTCCCACTGGTGAAGGGTCTCTTGTGGTGGTGGTGCTCCAACGTGTGTGTGTGTGTGTGTGTGTGTGTGTGTGTGTGTGTGTGTGTGTGTGTGTGTGGTGGTTTTTTTTTTTTTTTTTTTTTTTTTTTTTTTTTTCTAAATGTAGTTTTGTATTAATAAAATGTTCTACTTTTTATGATACCTACTTTTTTGCCTACCTTCTTAAGAGTCGAACCTGTGTGACCTAAATTTTTAGGTATTATTCAGATTTCCCTGGGTGAAATTCCCATGGGTGGCGTAGTCGAAATTCCTTGTGTCTGAGACCTGTACTACCTCGCGCCACACAGGGTTTCCCCTGCATTTTAAACTAAATTAATCTCATGTTCGGGGCTTTACACCTGCTAATTATTCAAATAAAATGCATTTGTGCAGCGTGATTTGTTTGTCTGGTTTTCATGTGCAAGACATCATAACCACAAGCTCAACCCTTTGCCCCTGATGTTGTAGCTTTAGCCCCTGATATTTTCAAATCCTAGAGATGCCCCTGCAATAACTGTTAGAAAGAACATAGAGAGGGCCGGTCATTTTGTTGCAACTACTAACTATTAAAACAATAAACACAAGAGGAATGTCATGGTTCAATGGTGGTAGTAGCAGGTAAGAACAATGTGATCTGCCAATCGCATCCAGTTGTAATAACCTGGAAGGCAAGAATGACATCTGGCATAGTTACATATTTCATTAAATTTAACACAACATTTTCCGCTTTTGTTAGGGACAGCTTGCTAAGTAACTGAGCAACAGTGGGTTGCCATGATGACAGGAAAGAGATCATGGTCTCAGTAGAGATAGTTGAATAAAGCAGACCTCAGGCCACTTACTGTAATAGCCAATCAACGTTACAGCATACCTGCTGTCAGATGAAGCAGTGTTGAACGAGGACAGACTCAGTGACTGCTGAGTAGAACTGTATCAGCAGCACCTGTGGCAGGTTGAACTTCCTCAACTGACGAAGGAAGTACAACCTTTGCGTGGCTTTTTTCACAATGGAGTCAATGTGGGTCTCCCACTTCAGGTCCTGTGAGATGGTAGAGCCCAGGAACCTGAATGACTCCACTACTGCCACAGTGCTGTTCAAAATGGTGAGCGGGGTCGATGCTGTGGTGTTCCTCCTAAAGTCCACTATTCTCTCCACTGTTTTGAGTTTGTTCAGCTCCAGGTTATTTTGACTGTACCAATGAGCCAGCTGTTCAACCTCCCTTCTGTATGCAGACTCATCATCATCTTGGATGAGGCCAATGACAATAGTGTTGTCTGAAAACTTCAGAAGCTTGAGAGAGGGGTCCTTGTCAATACAATCATTGGTATAAAAGAAACAGTGTACTGGGGAGAGCACATATCCTTGGGGGGCACCAGTGCTGATCGTACAGGTGCTGGAAGTGAATTCCCCCAGTTTCACTAGATGCTGGCTATCCATCAGAAAGCTGGTGATCAACTGATAGATAGATGTGGGAACAGAGAGTTGATGTAATTTAGTCTGGAGAATAGCTGGGATGATGTGTTGAAAGCCAAACTGAAGTCTACTATAATTATCCTTGCAGATATCCCTGGTCTGTCCAGATGTTGCAGGATATGATGGGATTCCATGTTGACTGAATCACAGACCTGTTTGCTCAATAAGTAAATTGAAGGGAATCTAGAAAGGGTCCATTGATGTCCTTCAGGTGGGCCAATACCAGTCTCTGAAATGACTTCATGACCACAGACATCAGAGTGATGGGTCTGTAGTCATTATGTCTTGTGATTTTGGCTTCTTTGGGACAGGAATGATTGTGGAGTGTTTGAAGCAGCAGAGAACTTCTCACTGCTCCAGTGATCTGTTGAAGATCTGTGTGAAGAAGGGGGCCAGCTTGTCAGCACAGGATTTTAGACAAGTGGGTGAAACCCAGTCTGGGCCCTGTGCTTTCCTTGTATTTTGTTTCCGGAAGACACAACACACCTCCTCTTCACAGATCTTAAGTGCAGATTGAGTAGCAGGAGGGGGGTTGATGTTTGTGTGACGTGAAGGTCAGAATGGGTGTGGGTTGAGAATGGGCCTTTCAATTCTACAGTAAAACACATTCAAGTTGTCTGCCAGTTGTTGGTTCCCTACAGTGATGGTGTCTTAGTTATTAATGTCTTTCAGGCCTCTCCAAACTGATGCAGGGACATTAGTTGAAAAGAGGTTTTCAGCTAATCAGAATAGCTTCTTTTAGGCACTCTGTTTTCCTTATTCATTGTGTTCCTGGCCTGACTGTACAAGATTTTATCGTCTCTTCTGTAAGCATCCTCTCTGGCCTGAAGTAGCTGCCTGAGTTTTGTGAGCTCATCCAGATTGGTGTCTGCAGCCTCAAAAACACTCCAATCAGTACCGTCAAAGAAAGCTTGTGGTTTCAGCTCTACTGAATTGGTCCTTCTCTTTAAAGTCTTTTCTCAACGTTTAGCTGATTTTAGTTTCTGACTGTAGGTTGGAAGAAGATGAACCAGACAGTGATCTGAGAGTCCCAAAGCTGCTATAGGGACGGAGTGATAGGCATCCTTTATTGTTGTTTAGCAATTATTCAGTGTATTTCTCTCTCTGATGGGATATGTAATGTGCTGTCTGTATTTTGACAGTTCACAGGTGAGAGTGGCTTTGTTAAAATTACAGAGAATAATAATAACTGAGTCAGAGTTTTGTTGTTCCGTGTCTGTGATCTTATCATCCAGCTGTTGCAGTGCTGCATTCACGCATACGTGCGGAGCAATATAAACCACTCACCAGAATAAATTAGGAAAAATCCCATGGCAAGTAGAATGGCTTTTCCCTGTTAACTCTGTAATGCAATCCGGTCTGAACAGCTGAAAGCCTGGTAGATGTAATGTGCTGTCCGGAATGGCTTCACTCAGCCAGGTTTCTGTGAAACACAAGGCAGAAAAAAAATCAGAGTTTGAAAAGTATTTGTATGTATGGGTGAGGAAATGTAGTTTGTCTTTTTTTTTTAGGAAGAGTGCAGAGATTCGCTTTGATAAATACTCGGCAGTACTGTTCGAAAGCCGTGCTGATGGAGCTTGACCAGCGTGCCGCTTGCTTCCCTTGCCTGCGTGAACCGGGAAAAGATTTTCTGGAATTTGCTGACAAATGTTCAGCAGTTCGTCCATGATCAGAAAATAATTATTAAACAAAAGATTATTAAATTATTATTATTAATATTTGAGAGCTCCACACCAAAGCTGCCATCTGCAGTGCCAATTTGGCGTCCAGTGAAGCAAGACCGCTGTCCATCTTTCATCTGACCAAGAATCCCGTGTAGCATCGATGACCAGTAGATAATTAAAAAAAATCCACAGCCATTTGTCAAACAGAACAGCAGGCTTACAGGGGGCAGGAAAAAAACTCAGAAAAGGCAACTTGGCAGTAGCCATCTCCGTAAGAATTCACTGAAAGGGTTGGAATGTTAACATGAATCCCAAACATGAATGTCAGCAATTTGTTGCAACTCCTACTAACTATTAAAATTATAAAGTTGAGAGATGGTCATGCTTTAATGGTAGCAGCAGGTAAGAACAATGTGAGCAGCAAATCACATCCGGTTGTAATAGCCTGGAAGGCAAGATTGACTTCCGGATAATTTACATATTTTATTAAATGAACACAACACGTTGTTCTCAGATTGCTCTCTAAAGGAAAAATGCTTATTTTATCATTAGAGGTGTTTGTGAAGGCAAGCGTCACTATTATTTTTTTTACCCAGGTACTGAGACCTTCCTTGTCATACTTCCAGTGAGGTGACAACCACAACACTCAACATTTCTCTCTTGTGCCAATTTGTTCCAGTTCAATGAAGACAAAACAAACAAGAAGAAAGATATTGTTGAATTAAATGGAAACAGAAATTACTATTATTAGTTAATAGTGCTTACTATTATTTTTGCAAATTTTTAGGGTTGGGGATTAGAACAAACTCAGAGCCGGTATTCCCATGTTTTCTCTAGTAGCTTACAGTTTATCAGTTTTGGTTTAGCTATTTCTTTCTGTTGAGTTTTTGGTACCTTAAGTACATTTCTGAGTTCAAATCAAATCACTTTATTGTCACACTACTGTGTACACGAGTGCAACAGTAGGTGAAATTCTTGTGTGCAGTTCCGAGTAACATAGCAGTCATGACAGTGACGAGACATAAACCACTTTACAATAAACAACATATTTACACAAAACAATTTACATAACAAATGTACACAATACACACAATGTAGAATACACATACACTAGATACGGGTATAAATATATATAAACACTAATTGAATTGGGAGAATATATTGACAGAGTGATGATTAATAAAGTGCAGTGCTGATTGTTGATCGTGAGAGATCATGTGTTCAAAAGTCTTATTGCTTGTGGGAAGAAGCTGTCATGTAGTCGGGTGGTGCGGGTCCTGATGCTGCGATACCGCCTGCCTGATGGAAGCAGTGAGAGCAGCCCATGACTCAGGTGACTGGAGTGTCTGATGATCCTCCGAGCTTTATTCACACACCGTTTGTTATATATATCCTGGAGGGAGGGAAGCTCACCTCCGATGATGTTTCTGGTCGTTCGCACCACCCTTTGCAGGTCTTTGCGGTTGTGGGCGGTGCTATTGCCGTACCAGGCGGTGATGCAGCCAGTCAGGATGCTCTCTACAGTGCTGGTGTAGAACCGTGTGAGGATGTGGTGGTTCATTCCGAACTTCCTCAGCCGTCTCAGGAAGAAGAGGCGCTGGTGAGCCTTCTTCACAACGGCCTCAGTGTGGACGGACCATGTGAGTTCCTCAGTAATGTGGACACCGAGGAACTTGAAGCTGCTGACTCTCTCCACCGGTGCTCCATTAATGGTGATGGGGCTGTGTTCTCTGTCTTTCTTCCTGAAGTCCACCACAAGCTCCTTGGTTTTACTGACGTTGAGGGAGAGGTTGTGCTCCTGACACCAGCGCGTCAGAGTGTGCACCTCCTCTCTGTAGGCTGTTTCATCATTGTCAGTGATCAGACCTACAACCGTCGTATCGTCAGCAAACTTAATGATGGCATTGGAGCTATGTGTTGCCACACAGTCATGTGTGTAAAGGGAATACAGGAGTGGGCTGAGAACACAGCCCTGCGGGGCTCCAGTGTTGAGGGTCAGTGATGAGATGATGTTGCTGCCCATTCTAACCACCTGACGTCTGCCTGACAGGAAATCCAGGATCCAGCTGCACAGCGAGCTGTTTAAGCCCAGAGCCCGGAGTTTCACATCAAGCTTGGAGGGCACTATGGTGTTGAATGCTGAGCTGTAGTCTACAAACAGCATTCTCACATATGTGTTCCTTTTTTCCAGGTGGGAAAGAGCAGTGTGTATTGTAGATGCAATGGCATCATCAGTGGAGCGGTTGTTGCAGTAGGCAAACTGCAATGGGTCCAAAGAGGTGGGCAGAACAGAGCAGATGTGATCTCTGATCAACCTCTCAAAGCATTTGCTGATGATGGGGGTGAGGGCAACAGGACGCCAGTCATTTAAGCAAGTGATTTTTGATTGCTTCGGTACAGGCACAATGGTTGATGTTTTGAAGCATGTGGGGACTACAGACAGGGATAGGGACAAGTTGAAAATGTCCGTAAAAACACCAGCCAGTTGGTTCGCGCATGCTCTGATGACGCGGCCCGGAATGCCGTCTGGACCCGCGGCTTTACGGATGTTCACCCGTCGAAAGGATCGGGTTACATCCGCAACAGAGACGGAGAGTGAACCAGCCTCTGTAGTATCGGCCGCGAGTGCTCTCTCTGTGAGGGCGGTGTTGTTGTCCTCGAAACGAGCATAAAATGTATTAAGCTCGTCCGGGAGAGAGGCAGCGGTGTTCATGGCGGAGTTTTTATTCAGTTTATAGTCCGTGATGGTGTTAATTCCCTGCCACATACTTCTGGAGTCAGTGGTGTTAAACTGTTCTTCAATTTTGTGCCTGTACTGGCGTTTGGCTGCACGGATGGAGTTACGGAGGGCATAACTGGCTTGTTTACGCTCCTCCGCGTTCCCGGAATTAAAAGCGGTGGTCCGCGCAGTAAGTGCCGCGCGAACATCGCCGTTAACCCAGGGTTTCTGGTTGGGGTAGATCCGTATATTTTTTTTGTCGGAACAACGTCCTCTACGCACTTTCTGATGAAACACGTTACGCTATCAGCGTAAACCTCGATGTCGTCATCGGAGGCAGACCGGAACATCTCCCAGTCCGCGTGATCAAAACAGTCCTGTAGCGCAGAGTCTGATTGGTCCGACCAGCACTGGATCATTCTGAGGGCGGGTGCTTCCCGTTTCAGTTTCTGCCTGTAAGCGGGCAGAAGCAGAACGGAAGAGTGGTCAGATTTGCCAAATGGTGGGCGGGGGAGGGATTTGTAGCCATCCCGGAAAGGAGAATAGCAATGATCCAAAACCCGGTCCCCTCGTGTGTTGAAGCTGATGTGTTGGTGGAATTTTGGTGCTATTGTTTTGAAGTTGGCTTTGTTGAAGTCCCCGGCAACAATGAACGCAGCCTCAGGGTGCGCGGTTTCCTGCTGACTTATACTGCCATACAGTTCCCTAAGTGCCCGGTCTGTGTCGGCTTGTGGGGGGATGTACACAGCAGTGATAATGACCGCTGTGAATTCCCTCGGTAGCCAGAATGGTCGACACAGAAGCATGAGAAATTCCAGACAAACAGAGTTGCTTGCCCAACACTGAATAGATACTAGTAGGCCCTATTTTCTCTGATCTGTAAAACGTAAATCTAGTGTGTAGTGATATATAAGAAAGCCTCTTACATGATATTGATCTCAAACTGCGAAGATGTTTGTTCACTTCAGATGCTGGCCTAGCAATTAGATATAATGGGTCCGATTTCAATGTGCCCTTTAATTTAATGTCACTGCCCCCCTATTCTTTAAAGTCTAGATATGGACCTGTCACCTGCCCCTAATCCTAAATATTAAACAATAGTGTGTAACTATTAACTGTTCATGCAACAGACATGAATGACACCTCAAAAGCTATGTTTCCATCCAAGTGGCACATTTTTTTTTATGCGAAAAACCATAATATTGCAAAAACAATATTGAGTAAAGCCGCGTTTCCATGCCATGTGTTTAAAAGGACAGAATCGCCACTTCCGGAGAAATTGGAGCTTTTACTAATAAAATACTTGTGGTTTAGAGCACACAGTCAAAACACTGTAAATAACTTTGTCTCATATCTTGGAGTGACAGCTCAATAAGTAATCCAAAATAAATCAGATTATTTTACCTACAAATTTTTTATATAAAAGAATGTTACTGATTACAATTTTAGGTAGTTGATTTTTAATCTGATTACATTTCACAAGTAATCTACCCAACAACCTCTTTTACTCATAGCACTGTGGAGAGAGGACAGAAAATGTTATGAGCCTTATTCAAAGTTGCATTTTCCCATATGACTACTACAGCTCAATGTATCAATGTAAACGTCTAACCGTTGACCCATGGCTCCGACAAACATTATTACATTTTTATTTAACGCCAGTAGAGAAATGTGTAAAGACAGTAAGGAATGAGGTAGCCATAAAGCAGTACAACCAGTAAAATCACATGCACAAAAACGTCTATGTTTTTTCCTAGAAAAGATGAGAGGAGACGAGCAGAGGAAGCCATATGGCAGTATCCTCCTCTCTGGTTGGTGAGCAGCAGTTATACTAACTGTGCTTCATGAGAAGCAGTCATGTCATTTTTCCTTTCCTTCAGGCGATACCTCACAATGACACCAGCAGGAAATTATGTTTTGAAGAGAAATTGTGGCGACGCCATTTCAGATGGGAATCAACCATTTCTTGCCATTGCAATATTGTAGAGTGAATTTGAAGGAATAGTTTACCCAAAAAATAAAAATTATCGAATTATGTCGTTCCAAAACCATATGCTGTTAGTTTTTCAGTGAAAATGAAAAAGACAAATTATTGAAGAATCTTTGTGCAACTTTTTTCCATAAAACAAGCTCAAAGTGGCCATGTCTGTGACGATTCAAAATGGAAAAATAAACCTTTAAAATAGTCCATATGACTCAAATTTTAAGTTTCTCACCTGAAATCGGTCTATGCTTATCAAAATTAGAACCACTTCCCCCAGTGGCCGAGGCTGGCACATGTGAGCTTCAGTTTGCTGATGTGGTGTCCACAGCGAGCTGGCAAAAGCTAGCTGTTTTTAGACGTAAAAGAGGTAAAACAGGAAACAGGAATGCATATTTTATTAACCATAACCTAAAGCCCAGCCCTTAACCTAACTGTCAGATTATATTACATTTTAAATGTAAATGATCAGATTACAATACTTTTTAGGATTACATAATTACCGATTACATTTTCAAAAAAATCATAGAGGGAAGGGGGGGCTCATGAATTGTTGAACATAGGGGGGCACATGTGAGCTCCAGTTTGCAGATGTGGGGTCCACAGAGATTTGGCAAAAGCTAGTTGTAAAGCAAGTTGTTTTTAGTTGTAAATGATGTGAAACAGTCAACAGGAATGCATGTTTTATTAACCATACTCCATGACCCAAAGCCCGGCCCTAAACCTAACCATCGGTGGAGTACAAAATGTAATCTTAGAGGGAAAAGGCAATAACTGAAGATGCTTTTGGTAGGAGATTGTCAGGAACTTGGTTGAATTGGGTCAATGTCAGGGTAACGAAACATTCAATAGCAATATGTTGAGTTCCCCTGTGATCATGTCAGTTATTCATTAAATCTTTGAAAGTTTTTATATATATATATATATATATATATAAAGTTTTTTTAATTGTATTCCCTTTTTGCCCCAATATGGCATGCCCAATTCTCATTGCATACTAGGTCCTCGTGGGGGCGTTGTTTCTGTCTTTTGTTGAACACAAATTAATATTTTAGAAAAATGTTTCTGCTCTGTCAGTCCATACAATGCAAGTGAAAATGAAAGAAAGTCATAAACATCTGGGATGACATGAGGATGAGAGTATTTGAATTTTTAGGTGAACTAGGCCTATCCCTTCAATCCAAGGAGGTCTATAATTAATCTGCACATAGACATACACATTTTTAATAGGTGAGTAGTTTGATCCAGTATTTTGTTGTTTCATTAAAGTCTATATTGCTAAAATATTGTTTATGTACAGTAGGCCTATAGTCCATTTTCTCCATATTTTCTGCTGAATTCATTGTGCTACTTGGGGCAAAAACATAGGCTCAGCAGCAAAACTCCACTAGCAGCTATATTTCTGCTACACAGGGCTGCACTACTTAGGCACGCAAGGTGAATGCTCTAACATATAACCTATTAATATTGGAATATGCACTGCTTTAGCATGTGGTATGAGACAGTGTGGTGTAGTTACCGTTGTTTCACCCTCACATAGTGACAGTGACCTCTGACCTACCTGAAATGCAGTGTGCTGTGTCAAGACGTTTGGTGAAACCCACTTGACCACAAGTAAATAATCCTCCTCCCTACCCATCCCACAGCGGCTCTTACTGACAAACAATGACCAAGCCAGTTAAAAGGAGCAATATAACTACAAAATAAATAAATGAGTTAAGGAGAGAGAAAAAAGAAATGGAGGAAGCTAAAGCGGGCAGGAACTATGCCAGGGGGACCCCATCTCCCATAATCACCAGGGCGATGCTCGGATGCCTCCCCTATTTGCATAATGCCATCCTGACACTTTTACTTCCTCCATCCATCACCAGCGGCGTGAGTCCTGCGCCCGGCTTCATGCCTCCGTCTCCCCCCTGATTGCGTCCTGTGTTTATCTGCCCAAGCACAAAAGATTGATTCCCTGCTGTCTCGCAGCCTTATGTTCAGCAGATAGGGATTTTCACTGAATGATGAAGCACCCAGTCAGCTAATGATAAACAGAAAACACATATTCAAAAGGACAGTCCCTCTTTCTTAGAGACGTCTTTTTTTTTTTTTTTTTGCTCTCTCTCTTTTTCTTCCAGGATGTGTGTGGGAAAACGGATGTCAGGTTAAGGAACTGAACATACTCTGCTGGGACTTCAATTTGAAATACAATTGTTTTGCTGTCAGTTTGCCCCCCGTTTTCCCTTGATTTGCTCTGGGGGTGAGAAACCAAGAAATGGGAGGGAAGGAGATAGCAATTAAAATAAAAAATGGCATTTTGATGGTTGGCCTTGTTTCTCGGTGCGCTCGCAAGCAGTGGATTTGACAGCTTAGTTTTTGTGAAGCTGTTCCGACAGGGAGATAAGAGAAAACATGCACATGCATGAAGGACCATTAAGGGAACAAGCATTGAAACAAGGTCGTCATATCACCTTTTATTGTGGTGATCTGCCACGGACAATTACTGTAAAATCACCTTAATACAAAAAAATTAAATAAATGCATCACACTTTTTGTTTCTTGTTTATTTTAAGTGGTTTGCACTGTACATTTATTTTACAGCGGGTCTCTGTGAACGCATTTTGTCATCAGCAGAATTTAAAATGTCCATCCATGTGTGCAGTACAGCCGAAACGGTGACATGATGGAGAAGTTTCAGTCTAATGATGACAAAATAGCATTAGCTGCTGTCACTTCTAAGAGAAGAGAGATTATTTTATTTATTGAAATGAGATTGAAATGATAAATCTCGCCCCTCCTGATAAAATAGTTGGCCTCATAATCCTCAGCGTGGGGATAGGGATTTGAGAAGATGAAGGGCGAGAAGGAGAAATTCATAATGCATAATAAAACAAAAGGTGTCGTGGGAAACATCACTGATATTAAAATCAGTGGCAGACAGATCTATATGAGAAATGCAGATTTGCCAGTTGTAAATAAGCACTGCCAGCGTGAAGACTTTTGATTCAAAGATAGACTGACAGCAAGCACAAAGGAAGGAAAAAATGGCATTTACCCTAGAAAGAAAGAAGAATACATAGAATGAATACTTCACCTGAGTATTACACTGCATACTACTTATTTTTAAAATATTAGGTAGGGTGTCATTCTAAACATATCCAACAAAAGAAAGCAATACTGCATTTAGTTTATACTGCACACTGTGGATATGCACATATCACATATACTTCCATCACATATATACTGTACATTGCCAACTATTATTAAAACTGCAATATGAAGAAGTATGCATTGTAATTGATTCATGGTTTTGCAATTTGAATCAAATTTACATTTTCTATAAAACATTTTAACTTTTGTGGTCTTATCAAATAAGATAAATAAGATTGTGTTATAAATTGCTTCCGTTTTATTTATCACACTAAAATTTAGTGCATTACTGTACATTGTGAGATTGACTGTTCCATGCATTGGTCATATACTGTTCATTTTGGCAAAATTGCTAATTAGTTCAATGGTAAATGAAAATGTTCAGAGCATATAGTACATACTGCATACTCTATTATATTTTCATTTTATTTTAGGTAGTATGTCATTCAGAACATACCAAACAATAGAAAGGGCAGCTGTGGCTCAGGTGGTAGAGTGGGTTGTCCACTAATTGCAGGGTTGGTGGTTTGATTCCTGGCCCACATGACTCCACATGCCGAAGTGTCCTTGGGCAAGACACTGAAACCAAAGTTGCTCCCAATGGCAGGCTAGCGCCTTGCATGGCAGCTCTGCCATCATAGGTGTGTGAATAGGCGAATGAGATGCAGTGTAATGTGCTTTGAATACCGCTAAGGTTAAAAAGGTGCTACTGTATATAAGTGCAGACCATATACCATAGAAAGAAACAAAGACTGGTAAATACGGACTGAAAATATTTGGAGAAAGACATTTGGGCAGCTCTATTTTAAACATTTCTCTGGTCTTTTTCTGATGCGTGTTTATTCAATTTAGATTTTTTTTGACAAAACTCTTGCCCTAAAAAAAAGTCCTCTTTGCGAGAGGCAAAAACAGACCGCATAATTTAAGATGAATGTCTCTGATCTTCCAGTGTAATCTCAAGGTGCACAAAAGTTTCTAATTTAAATCATGGTAACCATTAGAGTTTTGGTAAGGGCTTAGACTTAATGGTTAGGTTTGGGTTAGTGGTGAAACTTAGGAAAAATCATAAGAACACTCATTCAAAACCGAGATGTTTCTCATTTTTCCGTGGTACACAACAATGGTTTTCCTATTGAAATCATGACAAGGTTTATGGGTTAAGGTGTAAGACTTTAGGTTTTACTTTGGGTTAGGTGTTAAATTTAGGGAAAATAATAACATTGTTTGTTGGTTTTAGTTTTCAGTATGGGAGTAAAAGATGTATTTTTTTTGTACAAGCCAACTCGTAGGATTTCTTACAATTTGTCCATTTCGTACTATTATTTCCTCTGTTGTGAAAAGAGTGATCACTGAACAGAAATATATTTTTTCAAGTGTGCTATAAAGTGTATCGGGAGTCAGGAGATCAGTTTGATGTAATGTCCCCCAATCATTTTGTATGTTGACTGATCTTGAATCACTCTATCACTATGAGTGCAGGAATGTTTCCTCACCACTGTCGCCATATGGCACTTACAGGTCATTCCAAAACATCATTGTACTTCAACAACCTGTGTTTCTTAAGACTTATAGTTAACCTCTACTTCAGGAGGGGCATTTGATGAAATGAAAACACACAACTAGATCGAGCTGTTTAAAATGCTTTCAATAGAAGAGTGTAAACACACTTCAAGTAAGCACAATGGCTTTTCTCTTCCTCCCCACCTGCCTAGTGTACAGCGACAGAGACGTCTTCACAGAGTGAGACTCAAGATTCACACAGACTCTGCTAACACCACTTGTATGTAAATTGAGATTCAAGAAGATTCTTATGATGAACAAGCTTAACATTACAAAGATGTCTGTAAAGGATTTGTAAACAGAAGGAATGTCACATTAATTTGTTTTATTAATCATATAAAAAATATAACTTTAAAATAATTTACCCGTAAGACTACCACGGACAGTGATGGGCTTATGTGCAATGATTTGAAAATAAAACAATATTCATTTGTAAAGCCATTTTTTGTCTATTCCTCGATTTACCTGTCTGTCACAGAGTTGTATTCATATACGTGATTAATCAATCAATGCAAAACAATCATTTGCATATATTGCATAAAAACTTTAATCAATTGACAGCCCAAATAAAAATAGGTCATTAATGAAATTGCTCACATTTTTCGTAATATAAAACCTGATAATCCATTATATGTTTTGAATAAAAATAAATATCTATATAATGGTATGATCTAACTATACTAGTATATTAATAATATAAATGTAATAATACGTATTCTGGTTGAAGCCACTTCTGTGTTTTGCTTCATTCAAACACATACAAATATCTAAAGATTGACAAGACCTTGTAATAATCGAAACTGAGATGAGAATGTCAAAAGACCATAGTTTTTGGTGATGCATGCAAAAATTGCTACAGCAAGGTTTTACTTATGAGGCTTTTCTGAACATTTCATTTATTTAATCACAAAAGACTAACCACATGAACATTTGACTGTTCATCCCGAAGACAAGTAATAACCTTTAAATTCTTGGTAACACTGTCAATTTCAGAGTGTACATGTTACTACATAATACACATATTACATGTTATTGTAATTAATTACAATAGCAATAAGAACAACAGTGCATAAATATAAGCAGCTCCAAAAAATAATAATTTTGCTCATTAGTATTACATTGTAATATACATTGTAATATGAGAGCGATTT
Source organism: Moxostoma hubbsi (assembly GCA_032164185.1). Lineage (NCBI taxonomy): Eukaryota > Metazoa > Chordata > Actinopteri > Cypriniformes > Catostomidae > Moxostoma > Moxostoma hubbsi. The sequence goes on along the minus strand of JAVLUX010000031.1, from coordinate 6,655,840 downwards.
TTAAAGTATTTATTCATTGTTATTTTTATACAGTACATTTTATATTTTCAGATGCAAATTATTTTTCATTATATTATTTTTCATTATATTTACATAGTTACATATTTTGTCCCCTTGCCTCTGACTTGACAGTTAAATTGCTCAATATTGTAAGCGGTTCTTAGAATATTGCCCATTTCTCGGCATTCAGTGAATTTGTTCACAGTTTGCCACTGATGTGGGGTCAGTGTGAACCTCAGAGTAACTGGTCCTCTCCACAGCTGCCTCACCACCTATTCAACTTTTGATCTGGTGGTGAGGGGGGTGTTTTTTGTCCCCTTTCGTGTGTTGAGCCACCAACAGCCCAAACAACTGCTGGAGAGAAAGAGAAATAGGGTGAAGTTCTTCACTGTCTCTTTCTGAAGTGCGTTTCTGTTGGGATTCTATGGGCTCCTCCTTTAAAATTTTAAAGGTTACTTATTGTATAAACCATTATGTGGATTTAGTTGATTATTCAGTGCAAGTTATTCTAAAGAAAGACAATTTTTTTGTAGTCTTTCATCAAAATGTAATAACTTGCTCCACCTCTGAAATGACTTCACTGAGGCCATGAAGGGTATTGGTTTTATGTTAACCACTTTCCAAATAGCTGTTCAGGCATTGTTTTACATTGTTAGACCATACTGTGTTTTTTTTACAACACTTTTGCCAGCTAGTTTCAGTAAAAACCTGATAACTGTAAGCTAATGCAATTATTGTGTACAGTAAATAACTGATTACTGTAATTGGTAGCTGAGGTATATTACTGTAAATATAGAAATTGTACAGTAACTAGCTGTAAATATTCAATACAATATTTTGTTTTATTTTATTATTAGTAGTATTCATATTATTATTATTATTATTATTATTATATACAATTTATTATTAATAATAAAGAAAACACATTCGTTTTTTTTTATTTATTTTTTTAGGGGAAGTAGAGCATGACATACAGTAATTCTATATTGTAAAACGCTAAAGGATTATTTCTCCCAAAAATGAAAATTATCTCATTTCCTCACCCTCTTGCTATCCCAGCTGTGTATGACTGCCTTTATTCAGCATTCAACACAATCATTCCCCAGCACCTGATTGGAAAGCTGAACCTGCTGGGCCTGGACACCTCCCTCTGCAACTGGATCCTGGACTTCCTGACTGGGAGACCTCAGTCAGTCTGGATCGGGAACAGCATCTCCACCACCACCACACTGAGCACTGGGGCCCCCCCAGGGCTGTGTGCTCAGTCCACTGCTGTTCACTCTGCTGACTCACGACTGTGCAGCAATGCACAGCTTGAATCACATCATCAAGCTCGCCGATTACACGACCGTGGTGGGTCTCATCAGCAAGAACGACGAGTCAGCATACAGAGAGGAGGTGCAGCGACTAATGGACTAGTGTAGAGCCAACAACCTGTCTCTGGATGTTGACAAAATAAAAGAGATGGTTGTTGACTTTAGGAAAGCACAGAGTGACCGCTCTCCGTTGAACATTGACGGCTCCTCTGTGGAGATCGTCAAGAGCACCAAATTCCTTGGTGTTCACATGGCGGAGAACTTCACCTGGTCCCTCAACACCAGTTCTATTACCAAGAAATCCCAGCAGTGTCTCTACTTTCTTCGAAGGCTGAGGAAAGCACATCTCCCACCCCTATCTTCACTACATTCTATAGAGAGACTATTAAGAGCATCCTGAGCAGCTGCATCACTGCCTGGTTTGGGACTTGCACCGTTTTGGACCGCAAAGCCCTGCAGAGGATAGCGAGGACAGCTGAGAAGATCATTGGGGTCTCTCTTCCCCGATTTACCAAAAACATTGCATCCGAAAATCCACCAGCATTGTGGATGACTCCACACACCCCTCACACAAACTCGTCACCCTCCTGGTGTCTGGCAAGAGGTACTGAAGCATTTGGGCCCTCACGGCCAGACTGTGTAACAGCTTCTTCCCCCAAGCCATCAGACTCCTCAATACTCAGAGACTGGTTTGACACACACACACACATGTCCTGAGTTGCACTTTAATTATTGTCACTTTATAACTGTCTGCTATCTCAATAACTGCTATGTGCATAGAACACTATCTCATAGTATATTATGTTTACATTTGGCATTTTTAGAAACTGTCATCTTTTTGCACTGTGTACTGGTCAGCGCTGCATTGTCTCTTACTGTGTCTATTGTCCTGTTAATTTTTAGTAATTTATTGGACTGTCCCGTAATTTTTGCCCACGTTTGCACGTGCACTTTATATAGGTATGCTATTTAGTCTGTGTAGTCTCATGTGGTTCTAGGTTTGTCCTATGTTGTTTAATGTAGCACCATGGTCCTGGAGGGACATTGTCTATTTCTGCATGATGTCGGTCTAAGTCAGGGGTATTTAATTAAAGTTCCAAGAGCTCCGGTCTCTAGATTTCCTTAAAAATAAAATAATTTACATTGTGTTAGTTGTCACTATAGCTATGAAATGACATAAGGAATGCAAATTTTTTTAAATAGTCTAATTGTACATTTCCAAATTGGAAGTAATAGTACTTTGTAAAAGAAGAAAAAAAAAATCGTCAAAACACACTCTTTAAAACTGGGCTAGAATAAGGACATTGGGGCTCCAGAGTCAAAGCCAAAGTAGTGGGGACTGGCGATCTTCTACCAAAAGATTAAAACATTTCAATGAGTTCATCAATTGGGAGAACTTTGTTATAAATTTTAAAAGACCAAATCAACTGTTAATTTTGAAGCTGAATGACAACAGTATTTGTGTTTGAATATTTTCGACAATCAAAAGGCATAGGAGGCCTTGTGACTATTAAGGAAATATATTGTTTGGGGGTTCAGGGGTATCCCCTGAGAGAAAATTGTTAAAATTTTAAAGTCTGATTTGACAATTTTTATATTTTCCTTAAAACGAAAATCTACCAACAACAAACAATGTACAGCACAATAGTGAAGCTTAAAAATACTGTTAGCTAAAGTTAAGTAGGCCTATAAATGGTCAGACTATCAAATAATGGAAACATTCTCATGAGAACTTCACTATGCTACTGTGGCAAGGTGGAGGGTGGGGCCGGGTCGTAATTCCACACACCCGGCCCCTAATCAGGCTAATTAGCCCTTGTGAGGGATAAAGGCCAACCCGAAGATGGCAGTGTGACAGAGAGAGAGAGAGAGATTCACAGACAGCTCTCCGACACCTTTGTGTGTTATTCTTTTGGTTCAGTTTCATATTAAACTATTACTATTGTCAAGCCGGTTCTCGCCTCCTCCTTTCCATTAATCCCTTTTTTGTAAATGTTTTTTATTTTATTTGGCATGATCGCAGTTACGGCGTGTAGGTGCCACACTTTTTTTGTTTCCCTCCCCTTGTCCCCCTCCCTCATCCAGGTAGACGGGGATGACCTGTGGCAGAAGGCACGACCCTCCCCAGAGAAAGGGGGGGGGGGGGGTGTACGTCATACTGGGGGCTTCCTGGCCTGAGAGAATAAGGGAGGAATGTGGCAGGGTGGAGGGCAGGGCCAGGTCTTGATTCCGCACACCCGGCCCCTAATCATGTTTCTAATTAAAATATTATTTATATTGTCAGGCCGGTTCTCGCCTCCTCCTTTTCCTTAACCCCTTTAAAGCTACTAGTAAAATACATTTTTTGGTTGCTTTTCCTTGCCATTAACATGCTGATTAATAAAGCTAATTTTAGACAGAAAAAACATTATAGTTTAAAGGTGCTCTGGAAGCACATTGTCCTGCCACAAACTTGGTTTAGCTGAATTGTCTGATTCATTTCAGACACATGAAGTTAAATTCACTTCGCTTCATTCTCGTTTTCTGCAGTGTGTTTTATGAAAGATGCCAGTATCCATCTATATTGTACTCACTGTATTTCTCCGCTATGGTCTACTGTTGCTAAAATAACCGCATCTACAGATGCATATGTGAAAGTATATAAATGAAGGTTGTTCTGTAAACGAGAAAAGTATTCGATGATAGAGCACTGAAAGATCAGTGCGATCTGTGCCTGAGTGCTTGTGCTGTACTCAGCTCCGTTGTTTTGTCACGCTGATCACTTTAAGTATAGAAATGGTGAGATGAGGCAGCAAATGTCAAGATTGTGGGACAATTTGGATTCAATGGGAGCATTTCCGCCGGGTGAATCCTTACGGACCTCCCATTTCCCAGCATGCTCGTTTCCACTGGTCAAGTTCATGGATGAGTCAGGTGGCTCGCACCAGGACAGGCTTACTGTCTCATTTGGGGCTAGAGAAGAGGAATCATGGAAGTGGAACCCTCCACCCTGCCCTGACAATTGGTTCCTGGACTCAGAGCGCAGCACACAGCCTCGCTCTGCCCCAGTTTCTTTCTTCCCGGAGGTACAAGAGGAGCTCACAAAGTTGTGGTGGGCACCTTTTACTGCCCGGTCCCACTTTGTGAGTCCCTGCACTCTCACTACCCTTGATAGTGGTGTGGCCAGGAGGTATACAGAGGTACCTCGAGTGGGTCAGGCAATTGCAGTGCACCTTTAAGTTCACGTCAAGGCTTACAGTGCTGCTGAAAAGGCCACCTTGCCTTGCATGCCATGGCCCTCCTACAGGTTCCAAGGTTCTGAAAGAGCTGCACGAGTTTAGACCTGACCCAGGGTTGATGCAGGAGCTGTGTTCAGCAAACGACCTCGCCCTGCGGGCGAAAAAGGTCATGGTGCAGTCTCTCGGGCAGGCGATGTCCACTATGATGGTCTATGAGCGCCACCTGTGGCTCAACCTTGCAGAGATGTGAGATGCCAACAAGGTTCGCTTTCTTGACACCCCCATCTCTCAAGGTGGCCTGTTTGGCCCAGCAGATCTCGGTAGTCAAGAAGCAGACGGAGGCTATCCAGCATATCCTGCCCCGGCATGATTCCACCAACAGGCCGCCAAGATCCCGTAACCCATCTGCTCATCGCCGAGGGTGTCCACCTACGGCAGCAGCTCCGGCTGTGCCACAGCCTCCGGCAGGAAGTTCATCCGTCCCTTGGTCTGGCACCAAGAACCCCAGGAGTGCTTCAAAGCATCCCTTTTATGGGCGACCCAGGAGTGAGGAGACCCACTGTCAACCAGGAGGTGGTACACAGCCGGGAGGAGAATCTTTCGTTCCCCGGCACTTTCATTTTCAAAAAAAGAGTGGTTTCCTCATTCTCTGGATCACACACTTAAGTGTCTACAGCCACTGTTGTCATGACAGCTGTATATCAAACACTCGTAGCAGGGGTGCTCTGCCTTCGCACATCCAGCTGCGACACACATATACCTACGATCAGGTGTATGTGACACGCCACGAGGATGCCCAGCCTCCACTCCTGACTCTGACCGGTCCTATGGTGGGTATGAGGAGCGAGGAAAGTGCTCAAAAATCTCTCATAGCACAGCCACAAGTTCAGGATGGGAGGCCTCTTGACATGGCAGCTCTTGCTCTGCCCTAAGTGAGGCCCCATCCACAGGTATGTCAAAGGCGATTGTCCCCTTGGTGCCCCTTGCACGGAGTCTGGAGGTGTGGTTAGAGCTTTCCAACCTGTCATGCTGGCTCATCAGGACGATCCGACATGGTTCAATGCCATCCATTTTACCTCGGTGACAGGCAAGCATGCCACTGTTCTGCATGCGGAAATCACAGTCCTTCTAGAGAAGGATGCGATAGAGCCTGTCCCTCCAGCTGAGATGAAGAAGGGGTTTTACAGCCCCTACTTCATCGTACCGAAAAAAGGTGGTGGACTGTGGCCAATCTTAGACCTGCAAGTTTTGAATCGGGCCCTGCACAAGCTCCAGTTAAAAATGCTGACGCAGATGTGCATTCTGTCATGCATCCGGCATCAAGATTGGTTCCTGAAGGACGCGTACATTCATGTCTAGATTTTGCCTTGACACAGACAGTTCCTTTGGTTTGCCTTTGGGGTTCAAGCATACCAGGTCCTCCCCTTTGGGAGATGGTTGATTCTAGCTCACTCTCGAGATTTATAGTGTGCGCACAGGGACCTGCTGCTCAGACATGTCACCTTATTGGGGCTTCGGGTCAACTAGGAAAAGAGCAAGCTCTCCCCGGTGCATAACATCTCTTTTCTCTTGATGGAGTTGGACTCGGTCACTATGTCAGCTAATGCGACCTATTCCCATTGTAAGTACACCTTATGATTCCCTGATGGAGGGAACAAGATGTTGTTTCCCTCCTGCCACAACACTGAACTACCCGCTGAAATGGCCGCGACACTGTCTCGGCTCCTCTGCACTAACCTGAATGAGTGGATGCAAGCCATTTCCTTTTATTCCAAATATCAAAGGTGATTGGGGCTCCCAAGTTCAACCCCTAGTGTCACTACATCGACACATGTCTCGTTCCCTCCATCAGAGAATGGAGGTTACAAAAGTAACCAAGACATTTGTCTTACCCCATCGGGGGTGGAGGGATGCAGAGAGAGAGGCAAAACCAAGATTACAGTTCTTTAACATTACAAATATACATTTTATCTTCTTACCAATACCAAACATTATAATGTTTTATATTATAGAGGCAAGTTTCATTGTTTAACTTACCTGCAGTTGTTTTTGTGTCTACTCCATAAACTGAGGTTAACACCAGGCACTGATTTTATATTTATCCTCTAGAAATGCTTTGAAATCAAACTGAGTCTGCCTTTGTGCGTGTTAATGCAAATAATTACAAGGATTTATGAATAATACATCTACAGTAATTTGCTGTATTTAGTTACAGTTTGTTATTAATTAGACAAAAAGTAATTTACTGTTATTGGATGACATCACAGAAATTACCCATGATACAGTGTATATTACAGTTAAATACTGTTTGATCATATTATAGTAATTTACTGGTGATTTTACAGTTATTTACCCTATAAACTACTGTAAGGGTTAACAGTGCAGGCAACTGTTGTAGGTTATGCAGCTTTTCTAAAATGCTAATTAAAAATTTCTGGCTTTTATCATTAATGTAATAAAGGTTATGGAAATAATAACTAATAAAAATGGTTCGAAAAAAGAAGCGTTAACATTGGGATACATCACAATGTTCTCAAGGGTGAACTTGACATTTAACTTCCACGTCCTGTTCAAATAGCCTGAGTGCCATTAATGTTTCAGGTGGGGAGTAGCCTCCACAATCAACTGCAAACTCAAGATCAAAACTGTCTATATTCTAGTTTAGAACACCCACTTTTCTTTAACCAATCAATGTCAAATGAACAAAATGATATCCTGGCCTACTTTTTTTCTCTCTTTGAAAATCCCTTTTCACCTGGAAGTTACAGAAGTAAAGTGACTTGTGATTGCTTCAATGTTTCATGGTGACTTGAAAACAGAATGGGACAGTGTGGCAGCGGGGGCGTGGTCAAGCGCCGTTCGGGGAGAGAGAGCGGTAAGGGTGCTTGCACCTGAGCTAAATTATGTCTAACACCTGTCTCTAATTTCAGTGAGTACGGGGAGAGCGGCATAAAAGAGGACCAGTATCTCCAGTCCAGAGAGAGAGAGTTCGACAGAGACTATGATTGAGCAGTTAAAATACTCTGTAGTTAAACACTGAATACAAAAGCTGTACTGTGAAGGAGCTTACATTAAAAGAAAGCTTAACTTTGGCTTGTGAACCGAGTTCCCTATGTGTTCTTTTATACTGGTGACCATGACGTGTGTCACAGACAGATAGAAACATTTCTGACTTTATGCTTATAAGTGTGACAAAGTTGACATGAAACTACATTAGCTTTGACTGAGAGAGTCCTAAGAATGTCTTATGTTTTTGAGTTCAGTCCTTGGGCTGCAGGCAGTCTCACGCTCATGTTCATGGCTCATGTCCAAAAAGAGTCCCTTCTACCTCCTGTACAGTCTATACTCTAACAGTGCATAACTTAAGGGCCCCAACTTGCTAATTGTACTGTATGTGTTAAGGTACTGTTACTATTTAAACACTTTAGACACAATATAGACAGTTTTTTTCTGTTTTTGCAGTTTATGAAACTTTCCATCTTCGGTTTTGTTAATTTATTTTGTGCCTTGCCAAATGCTGCCTAAGTGTGAGCCATGAGCTTCTATTCTGCTTAAATAACAGAAAAATGCTAAATGTAAAGGTTGATATTTAAATGTGTGAAAAAGTAGAGTGGCACATGCTGTAGGTCCCCCTGTGTTTGTCGCCCAGCCCCCCAAGATGATGATATTTTAAAATCAAATCCTATTCTCCTGTGAGGATGGGGGAAAGCTTTCATTAAAATATTTCATGCATGCAAATCTTCCTCACAAAGAGGCAGATATTTCACTCTATTTTTTGCCAACATTTGTGTTAGAAAATCCTGAGAAAATCCATCAAATCCTTTGAAAATCCAATAATATTTGCATAAAGCTTAAAACATGCAAAGTCACTGAATATGAATTAAACTGAAAGCTCCCTACTTATGCATTAAAATAAATTCTGCAATGCTCGACTCCTACAGGTAAACCCAAATCAGGGTCTTCGGTTAAATTCTGCTTATTGGATGGCCAATTTTTATTATATGTTCAACCCATTCATTGCTGTCTCTGTTTTCTTATGTACCAAAAGGGGTGTCAGATGTTGAAAACAATGGTGGTTTCAAATGTAAACATAAACAGCAGTGAAACCGCTTTGTCCTTCCTTCAATGATGCTACACCAAGGCAGAGTAATTGAAGGTTGACCAGTTTACTCACTGCCAGCCTTGTGATGACAAACATGCATTGGCAACACATTAAGAATTCAACAGGCAATCTATTCAGCAATTAATGATGTGGGAAATAGGCCCTTCTGCTTAAGATGCCACACATGCAAGTAAACAAGCATTGCTTGGTACTATTTAGTGTTCCAATTGCCCTTGAGGTCTATTATTGCATGTCTGTACCTGGTCTTATCTGGTTTTGGTCACATGTGCTGAGAGTCCTCTTCAGAGATGCCAGAAGGCCAGTTTTAAAAAAGTTAAAGTGTACTGGTGTATGGAATCTGGACCCACAAAATTCAGCAGAATAGGATTTTCAGTCATTCACTAAGTTCTATGCATCCCACACCTCTTACATGTTCATATGATAGATATTTTGACTAATTAGAACAGAAAATGTGGAAGAAAATATCATGTTTATAGAGTCCATTTGGTCCATCAATAAGAAAGCCATATGTAGGTGGACATGTCCCACCTATCCATACCCAAATCTACACCAATACAAGACACTTGTGTCAAAGAACATAAATCAGCAAGGCGGCGGACGCTCCCGCCACATGTCACAACTCACACGTCGTCTCTTCCTTTGGAGCCAGCAGCAACTCAAGTCGCGACTCGAGTCCCCGGCAACCTCAATGTGGTGGCAGATGTGCTATAACTACAACTCTTGCCCAGTGGAGAGTGGAGGATTCACCCCCAGTCGGTCCAGCTGATTTGGGAACGGTTCGGCAAGGCTTAGGTAGACCTGTTCGCCTCCCAAGAGACCTCCCACTGCCTGGTCTGATATGCCTAAACAGAGGCTCCCCACGGGTCAGACGCACTGGCACACAGCTGGCCCATGGGGCTACGCAAGTCTTCTTGCACAGGTGCGGTGCAAGGTCAGGGAGGACGAGGAACAAGTCACTCTAGTGGCTCCCTATTGGCCCACCCGGGCTTGTTTCTCGGACCTCGTACTCCTCGCGACAGCCCCTCCCTGGCAAATTCCCCTGAGGAAAGACCTTCTTTCTCAGGGATGGGGCACGCTCTGGCATCTGCACCCAGACCTCTGGAACCTCCATGTCTAGCCCCTAGATGGGACACGGAAGATCTAGCTGATCTACCACCTGCCGTCGTAGACATGATCAACCAAGCCAGAGCCCCTTCTACCAGGCAAATTTACGCCCTAAAGTGGCGTTTGTTCGTGAATTGTGTTCTTCTCGGGCCGAAGACCCACAAAGGTACGCAGTCAGGTCAGAGCTCTCATTTCTGCAGGAGAGGTTGGAGGGGAGGCTGTCCCTGTCCATCTTGAAGGTGTATGTAGCTGCTATCGCAGCCCACCACGACGCAGTAGACGGTAAGTCCTCCCTCCGAAGAGGCCATGCAAATTCTGTCTGCCAACTTCCCATTGGCCTTTTTTCATTGATCAGAGGTATATTCGGCGCTCAAGAGAGACCCCTATTGTCACTTCTTCGACACAACGTCTTGTTCCCTCCATCAGGGAACAGAGGTTACATCCGTTAGCTATACGTTTTTTTGTTGTATTAATATGAAAAAAAAATCTGATAATACAGTGCAAATGTTTATTTTCAATAATTTTATTTGTAAAGTGCCCTGACCCTTTTAATATGAATCTGAAGGCCCATCATCTTAAAGCTGAACACACACTTAAGACCTCAGGCTACAAACACAATGAAACACAGTCAATCCCTGTGTTTCTTATTTGCTCTAAGGATGCTACTCATCGTGCGTTCCTTCTCTGTCATGGCCAAATAAAGAACACATCACAAACAGTACAGAGCAGAGCAGAGCAAACCAGTGAGGGATTACCTGCAATGTTAGCTATCCACTTTCCATAGCTTTTAAATTTGGATTTAGGCCCTGAAGTATGAAGGGAATCAGAGAGGTCCTTGTGTAAGTTTTAGCTCTTAAAATGGGGGTCCACCAAAGCAAAATCGAGTGACAATTTACAGCCTGGAGCCTCAAAGCGGCTCTGAACTTCAGTCTCGTGCAGAATGGAGTAATGTGCAGGCATCTCACATGGTCGATGGCTGATCCATACAACGAAAGTTTGTGCCAAAGTAAACTTTTAATTAATGTATCTTTTTGAACATATGATCAAAATTAATCAGCCCTCAATATGAGAGATTAAAATCAAATTAATCATGTGAAAAAGCAAATGATGCTTGACGCGGCTCCAGCTGTTTGAGTCGTTGTTTTTTCTCGCTCTTGTCTTTAGGAGGACATTAGTGCACACCACTTGAGACAACTGTTACTGTCACTCTGAATAGTTTGCATATGGTCGCTTCAATATAGAGTGTTTGGTGGGTTTGTTCAGTCTAGCATTAGTATTAATAAATGTAAATTTGCACTGCTTGAGTGACACTTAAGAGTTCACCCATGGAAAAATTATTTTAAAACAAAAAAATATTTTTAAAACTTCTTTTTAAACAAAAAGGTGGGTGTAAAATAATCACATATTTCAGTCAAAGGATGTTTTCCTGTTGTTCTAATAAATGAAAGACTAAAAGAAAAATTAACTTCACACTTCATTGAAAACACTTTATTGATCTCAAAGTCTACTTTGTGTGAAAGTAATTCATATTTATACTATTTCTATAGTGATGGGGGTATTGTGTTACAAGTAATCCATGTTACGTAAATGATGGTTGTAAGTAATTAGTAATGTGTAACGTGCAGAGACATCACAGTGCACGTAACACATACAAGGGTGACCACAGTGGCCTGAGCCACTGCCCCTTTGCCCTCAAGGGCTGAAGTGCCTCTCTGGGTGAAATAAATGATTTTACTTAAATGCTTTGAAAGGGACATACACATAAGAAATGTAATATGTGTGATTGTTTTATGATGCTTTAGTCTATGTAAAATGTAGCTGTTTAATTCATAGTAGTGTTTTACATTAATCTAGTCAGTAGGCTATGTTTGTTAATCATGTCTCCAGACCTTCAGTATCATTCATTACATACAAATGGTCGCATATTTTTCTTTTTGTACCTATGCCATTTAAGATGTTCAAATAATGCCATAACACATTTTCATTTTGGTTATAATTTCCTTAAAATCCTTTAAACAAGTGATCATACATTTAGATAGGGGGTCTCAATCACAATCTAAATCATTACGGATAAACACTTTAATTTGTTATAGCATGAAGCGATATGACATGCAAGCGCGGAATTACCTTTTGTGCTTTTCAGCTGATACTGGACCTGTGAGTGACACAATTGTCACAGAGCAATAAAGCTCCACTAAGTTTGTTGCTTATGGCAATAATAACAACATATAGAGAAAGAAAAAAAAAAACAGTTGTTCTCCAATTGTCTCCACTGAATGATTATTGGAGATGATATATTAATAGCCTATCGATTTATTGCTACCGTTCTATGATATAAGTAAATTTGATTAAAAAATGAATTGGCCATTTTTATTTTTTAAGCCTAATTTGGGATCAGGGTTATTAGAGCTATGAAATGTATCCAATGAAGAACATTATTGTTGTTTGATTAATATTCCATACCAATTTCATATGTTGGCATGCAATCTGCCTCTGGTTAATTATATTATAATTGCCCTTTTCATGGCTTGGACAACTACCCCTAAAAATGTCTTTCCACAGCCCTGGTCACTACTCAAGTTACTCAGTAACGCATGGTACTTTCGTATTTGTTTAATTTATTTACTGGCATATAATTGAAAACCGGAAGGTGCACAAGCACTGTAGGAGTGTGTGAGCATGATGGGTATTGTACAGTTGTTCTACAATGTGTCATGCTTATCAGTGACGTACAGAGTGCAACAAAGTTTTATTTCAGCTCACCTCAGGATTTTTTTTTTTTTCCAAAATACTGCTGATAAATGAAAATAAAGTGCTTCAGTGAAATCCAGTTTTACATATAAAACCAGCAGGAAAATAAAAATGTTATGTTGCCTCAGAGCAGCAGTAGATTTGCTCTGCCCTAGAGTTGAGAGTACGTCTGCAATAAACTTTGATGTTGTTATGACAATCAGTACGCATCCTGTTTTTTTTCGATGGTTGTACACAAGAATAATTTTTTTTTGTCAAAAATGTTGGTTAACATTGTGATTCCAGATGTCTGTGTAAATACAGTTATGCCAGCACTTTAAACCCCTTAAAGGAAGTTTAGAATGAACATTTTCATGCATTAAAAAGCTAGTCACAGTGAGACAGAATGAAGGATTCTTGAGACTCGTTTTTAAAAGTTGAAGTTCTTTGAACTGACATGCTATCTTTAAAACCCTGCACTCAAAAAAAATTAAAAATTGAGAAATGTAGCTCAGTGGTCAAATATGTTTGTCTATTTCATATTTACATCGGGGAAAAAAAACATGTAAACGGTGCAGATGGATGCAAAGTTGTGTTCAGCTAAACAGCCCCTTATACTGCATAAAGAATCCCAATGCATGTTAACTATGTTGGGGTATGAACATTCCAAAGGGAAAAAACCCACTTCCAATGAAAACAAAAATGCAAGCAATTATAATAACAATGTTTTATTATTATTATTATTATTATTATTATTATTATTATTATTATTATGCAAATGTTTGCTCATATAGATATCTAACACTGCTTCAATTTTGCAATTTTGCTCATATAGATATCTAACACTGCTTCAGGATTGCTAAGCCATTTTTACCCCATAGGAGTTTAGACAAACCTGCTCTGGCACCTGTGCAAATTTTCGATCTAATGACATTTATATTAGTTGTGTTTAAATAAGGTATAAAGTAAAAAAATATAAAAGAGTGCTTAGCTAAAAGCCGGAAGCCTGTCCTCCGTCACAGCATGGGCTGACGAGGATAAGCATCAGCTGATCGGTAGATTATTTGTGATGAATTGCAGGGCTGATAATCTCATTGCAGGGCTGCAGGGATGATCTGATAAGAGCTGCTCTCACTGTGGTAATGCTTGCTGTCCCACAGGCTTCCTGTTACACTGTTCTGAAATGCATGCAGTTTGCATGGAGTTTGCCATCCTTAGCATTCAAAGTAAAGAGCTGGGGAAACATTGTTAGCATACCCTAGACTCCTTAGCAGTAACATATTTCAGGATTTTTAAATTGAAATCCATTTCTAGTTGTCATTAATTATTTATGAGTGCTGTATTGCATTTCACATGAGGCTTTTGACCATTTGACTCACTGATTTGAGCAAGAAAATGCAGTTTGCACGGTCATCAAACAGCAAAATCCTCCTCCAACTAAACTTCACGTCCATCCTGTCAAATAAGTCTCTCCTTTAACTGATGGTAAACTTAATGATAAAGGGAGGACCCTGTACTTTTCCTCTGTGATTGAAAGCCTCCTGTTTTGAAATGTAAATTTATTTAGGAAGGTATGGAGACACACAGATAAAGGGCTAAAGCTCTCCCAGGATAACTTGTGCAATTGGTGCCTCAGCTAAGGCATGTCAGGTGACTTGATGAATCCATGGGGAGGCTGCACCTCAACACCAAGCTCTCCTCAGATCATCATCCCCTCGTCCTTATTCTGTCAACACCATTGATGAGGCTGTCAGGGACCCTGCTCATTTGAGAGGAGTGCCTGGCTCTCTTTGCATATGTACAACAAGGAGAAGGGGAAGAGAGGTAGAGACAAGGCAGGTGCTGAGCGGAGGATACCATGGGGAAAAGCTTCAGAGGCCGAGGACATGAAGTGCATGCATTCCCACTGGAGCTGGTGAAGCAGGGGATGATGCATGGAGCAGAGAGATACTCCCTCCCAGTAGTAGAAGCCTGGAGCTTCACTCAGGCGGTAAGAGGGGGGAGGATGCCACAGCTCTGTACTCACAAAGTTCAGGCAAAACAGCGGGAATGTGGAGGCGGGAAACTAAAATAGTCTTAAAGTGCTTTGAGGAGGTCCCGTAAGTTTGAGATTAAGTTGTGTCACAGAAAAGGAGAGGCAACCAGGATTTCTCATTCACGGGAAATAGAGGGTGCTAGAGTTGGCCATGAAACAGAATTCCTAATTAGCAGCATAGCGGGAAAGTTCCACCGAGTTGATACAGTGCAAGAGCGCATGTGGACCGGTTTCTGCACTAATGATCTACAACACACAGAGGCCCGCTAAATGCACAGTGCTGCGGGGGTTGGCGCAGAGGTGGGTGGGTGTCCTATCCCTTCTCACATCCCAGCAGGCCACTGAGCATGTTACAGCAACAAGAGCCTCCTAATTAGACCCCAACACCTCACAAGGGCCTGGCATTAATATTAATCGACCTCTGTGGGCTGTGGTTACATTTGTCTTGCAAATACAGATGGAGAGGAACCTAGAGCAGCGAAAAGGAAAGATAAACGTAGAAAAAATGAAGAGTGGAATACGGAAATAGATCCCTCTATAGAGTTATAAAGGAGGAGGTGTATGCTATATAAGGATCTGAATTGGGAGGGAGGGCATGCATGACTGTATGCAGCTATGGCTTCTTTCCTGCAAGTATGTGGCATGTGAATCCAGGCATGATTGTAAACACACTGAAGGTGTAATCCCTCCAGCTGCCACAGAGCACAGACAAAAGATGCAGGTGGGGGGGCCAAGCGTTCCAGTTCATCTTTCACCCTTTTTTTCTTGAGGAAGAGGTGAAATAGTGTACTGTACGTGATAAGAGGTGGGTGTGAAAGTTCACGACAAACCCCTAATGAAGCCTGCGGGTGACTTATCATTACTTATGATAGCTATGTACAATCTTGGCCTCTGCAGTACCTCTTAAATCTAATTTGCACTTCCACATACAGTATTCAGTGACGACATGTGACAACCATAGGGGTTTTTCCCATTCACTTTTGTTGTATGGAAAAGAGAATATGTGATATTCTGATTAACTTTGTTTTCCACAGAAGACTGTCATATGGTTTTGTATCTACATACGATTCAGTAAATAGTGAAATAATTTCCATTTTTGGGTGAACTAACCCATTAAAACCAACTCTCCTTGTTTGAGGAAACAACACACACACACCAAAGGGTTAGGTATTTGAGGTGAATGGGGTCAATGTGTTTATACATTCCTGAGAACTGCACAGCCGATGAACTAGACAAAATAACTGGAAAGATTTGGCAGAACATGGGCTCCTGAGAGAATACTTTAAGGTGGTTTGATGTATTCAGTAATCCAAGAGTTGTAGGCCCTGTCAGGATGATGTTGTCATTCAGGAGAATTCATACCTGGAGGTGAGGGGGGAGTGCTATTTGAGCTGTACAGGAGAGCAACTGTTGGACCAGGCTGTTTGCCCCACTGGGAGGTCTGGTGCACAGGGTACTTATTAGTCTTAGGACGAGGCTTTATGGACAGATTTAACAGCTTCAGCCAGGATTTCTCATGCTGGTGCCAAGTTAAGCCACAGCATAATTAGTAAACCTCAGAGGAATGTTCTTGATGTGGCCTATTACAATAGCCTCTTAGATAGATGCTGAAACATGCTCTTGCACTGTACACATGCAGGACCACTGCAATCTGCTTCCCACACTCTCTCTCTCTTTGCCACACTCATATACGTGTACCCACAGGCATGCATAAAGGACAGTTACTCACATTAAAGAGGCCCAGATGCTTCCTTGATTAAACTTGACCACACAAACACAAATTAAGCAAATGGATGCGTATGAAGCATATGTTCAGAAAGTCGCATGGAGCACATAATGGGTGAGGGAGGAAAATAAAATTCACTGCTGAATTCACGGAGCTCCAATGCTTAGCTACAATGCTTAATAGTGTAAAAAGACAGCAGGGTAAGATTAACCTCAGTGGTCTAAGTAAGGGTGTAGGGAGTAAGGGTATCAAATTGAGTGTGAGAGTGTCTCATTTGTCCCCTAGAAGCACAGATCAAGCAATAAACAAAGGGGACGATATCACACACTTCTGATAACTGATCATTAGTTAGGGGCCAAGCACCGAAGGTGCGGAGGCACCTATTGTGTCTGTTCCGGTTCTTATTAGGGGCCAAGCACCGAAGGTGCGGAGGCACCTATTGTGTCTGTTCCGGTTCTTATTAGGGGCCAAGCACCGAAGGTGCGGAGGCACCTATTGTGTCTGTTCCGGTTCTTATTAGGGGCCAAGCACCGAAGGTGCGGAGGCACCTATTGTGTCTGTTCCGGTTCTTATTATTAGGGGCCAAGCACCGAAGGTGCGGAGGCACCTATTGTGTCTGTTCCGGTTCTTATTATTAGGGGCCAAGCACCGAAGGTGCGGAGGCACCTATTGTGTCTGTTCCGGTTCTTATTAGGGGCCAAGCACCGAAGGTGCGGAGGCACCTATTGTGTCTGTTCCGGTTCTTATTATTATTAGGGGCCAAGCACCGAAGGTGCGGAGGCACCTATTGTGTCTGTTCCGGTTCTTATTATTAGGGGCCAAGCACCGAAGGTGCGGAGGCACCTATTGTGTCTGTTCCGGTTCTTATTATTAGGGGCCAAGCACCGAAGGTGCGGAGGCACCTATTGTGTCTGTTCCGGTTCTTATTATTAGGGGCCAAGCACCGAAGGTGCGGAGGCACCTATTGTGTCTGTTCCGGTTCTTATTAGGGGCCAAGCACCGAAGGTGCGGAGGCACCTATTGTGTCTGTTCCGGTTCTTATTATTATTATTCTTCTTCCGACTGGGCGTCTATGGCAGCCCATAGAAGCGTATGCGGGAAAGTTGTAACGGTTTGACTTTCTGATAGAGGACAGTCCCAACATCAAATTGACCAATTTTGGTGTCTCTAACTCATTCCCTCTAGCGCCACCACCTGTCCAAAGTTTCAAAAATATTATGCTAATAACTTTTGAACCGTAAGGCCTATCAACAAAATTCTTTTTTCCTCTGATTCCTGAGCTCATGACGATTCGATTGCACCCTATGACGTCATTTTCCGTCATAAAAAATTTTCCGCCATTTTGAATTGTCCAAAAAACCTACTTTTGCGAACTCGTCCTAGACGGTTTGTCCGATTTTCACCAAAATTGCACCAGATCATCTTCAAGCAGTGCCAACAAAAAGTTATGGAAATCAAGTTGATTCGTCAAACCGTTCTCGAAAAACGCACAATCAAATTTTACGTAGAGCTTGCAAAAACAAACGTAAGTCTGTATCTCCGCAACGCTTAATTGTATTCAGACCAAACTTGGTACATGTCATCACAAGCATGACCTGAGGCTACATGCTGCGTTTCGGCGCAGCGCCACCTACTGGTCCGGAGATACAGAAAATAGCTATTTTTGTTTATAACTTCTGAACGGTTTGTCCAAAAATCATAAAAGTGGTCTTGTTACATTCAGGGCATCATGCCGAGTCGACTGATATCCAATTTTCTCAGATCGGCCATTTTGGCTGTCGGCCAATTTGAATTAAGTGCTAAAATGCTGTATTTTTTGAACGCATGAATGAATTGTTACAAAACTCGGTATGGGTCATCAGTAGGATGCCCTGAAGGAGCCAGAGAAGTTTCGAAACAGCGCCACCTAGTTATTATTGTTATTCTTCTTCTGACTGGGCGTCTATGGCAGCCCATAGAAGCGTATGCGGGAAAGTTGTAACGGTCTGACTTTCTGATAGAGGACAGTTCCAACATCAAATACACCAATTTTGGTGTCTCTAACTCATTCCCTCTAGCGCCACCACCTGTCCAAATTTTCAAAAATATTATGCTAATAACTTTTGAACTGTAAGGCCTATCAACAAAATTCTTTTTTCCTCTGATTCCTGAGCTCATGACGATTCGATTGCACCCTATGACGTCATTTTCCGTCATAAAAAATTTTCCGCCATTTTGAATTGTCCAAAAAACCTACTTTTGCGAACTCGTCCTAGACGGTTTGTCCGATTTTCACCAAAATTGCACCAGATCATCTTCAAGCAGTGCCAACAAAAAGTTATGGAAATCAAGTTGATTCGTCAAACCGTTTTCGAAAAACACACAATCAAATTTTACGTAGAGCTTGCAAAAACAAACGTAAGGCTGTATCTCCGCAACGCTTAATTGTATTCAGACCAAACTTGGTACATGTTATCACAAATATGACCTGAGGCTACATGCTGCGTTTCGGCGCAGCGCCACCTACTGATCCGGAGATATAAAAAATTGATATTTTTGTTTTTAACTTCTGAACAGTTTGTCCAAAAATCATAAAAGTGGTCTCGTTAGATTCAGGGCATCATGCCGAGTCAACTGATATCCAATTTTCTCAGATCGGCCATGTTGAATTATGTGCTAAAATGCTGTATTTTTTGAACGCATGAATGAATTGTTACAAAACTCGGTATGGGTTATCAGTAGGATGCCCTGAAGGAGCCAGAGAAGTTTCGAAACAGCGCCACCTAGTGGTAAAATTACATTTTTAAATGCTTATAACTCTGGCTGGGGTTGACTTATTTTCACGGGAGTCATATTATTAGATTCCTGAATCCTTCCCGAGTCCAACGATACCAGACTTGCCAGGTTTCGGCATATGGTTTGTGCAGCGTTGTAATTTAGCGCTTAAAAAACATTTGCGAATATCTTCGAAACCGCTTGTCCGATCGAGACGAAACCACCATCAGATGTTTGGAAACAGGTCGCTGGCAACATGCCAATGCCCAAATCTCAAAATATTGATAGTAAGGGGTAGTAAAATCCAATCAAATTCACGTGTCAGTTATTTTTGACCTGTTTTTTCACATAAATGTCTATAACTCCGAAGCAAATTGAGATATTTTCACCAAAATTGACATACACATGTATGAGCTCACTCAGAGGACACATATGGAAATTGTGGTATTGTGCCACTTGGTGGCGCTATAAAAGAACAAAACATGAAATTACCATTGACTTAAATACAGTATTGTGATAAAAATGCTATACTTAACGAATGCATTAGTGTAACATTTTGAAACTCAGAATGTGCCATCAGCAGCATGTCCTGAAGGTACTCAAAATATTTTGAGACAGCGCCACCTTTTGGTCAAAAGTTATAACTAAATGTCCCAAAATGCTAATAACATTTGTATAAATTTACCTATTGTAATCACACTGTTCTCAATTGATTCTTTGGGTTTTGCCAAAAACATAGATAACATTTTTCCCATAATCAGCCAAACTTCCTGTCCGCCATCTTGATTTTCATTCAATGCCTACTTTTTCAAACTCCTCCTAGACTGTTAGGGTTATGGTTTTCACCAAAATCAAATCGTATCATCTCCAGAACATGCCAACTACAATTTATGGATTTTGTGACGATAGACAAAACTGTTTTTGTAAACTGCCAGATCAAAGCTTACGCATGCTGCCAAAATTACCATTCAGGCTTTATCTCTGCATTGCCTTGATATATTGACACCAAACTTTATATGTCTCATTGTCACCTCACTCTGACCACACCACATACATTTCATAACTGCACCACCTATTTGTCAAAAGTGATAATCAATTAAATCATATTTTAAGTTAATGTATGATTTTTCATCCATTTGCCTAAATTCATCTTTACATGTCTTTAATTGCTACTTGCTGCAGTTGGTCTGACCATTCCAGCCATGTTGGCATGTCTTGTCATCTTCTTTGTGCTTGGCCCCGGTAATGGCTGCTTTGCAGCTATATTTATTATTCTTCTTCTTCTTCTTCCGACTGGGCGTCTATGGCAGCCCATAGAAGCGTATGCGGGAAAGTTGTAACGGTTTGACATTCTGATAGAGGACAGTCCCAACATCAAATTGACCAATTTTGGTGTCTCTAACTCATTCCCTCTAGCGCCACCACCTGTCCAAAGTTTCAAAAATATTATGCTAATAACTTTTGAACCGTAAGGCCTATCAACAAAATTCTTTTTTCCTCTGATTCCTGAGCTCATGACGATTCGACTGCACCCTATGACGTCATTTTCCGTCATAAAAAATGTTCCGCCATTTTGAATTGTCCAAAAAACCTACTTTTGCGAACTCGTCCTAGACGGTTTGTCCGATTTTCACCAAAATTGCACCAGATCATCTTCAAGCAGTGCCAACAAAAAGTTATGGAAATCAAGTTGATTCGTCAAACCGTTTTCGAAAAACGCACAATCAAATTTTACGTAGAGCTTGCAAAAACAAACATAAGGCTGTATCTCCGCAACGCTTAATTGTATTCAGACCAAACTTGGTACATGTCATCACAAGTATGACCTGATGCTACATGCTGCGTTTCGGCGCAGCGCCACCTACTGATCCGGAGATATAAAAAAATTGATATTTTTGTTTTTAACTTCTGAACGGTTTGTCCAAAAATCATAAAAGTGGTCTCGTTAGATTCAGGGCATCATGCCGAGTCAACTGATATCCAATTTTCTCAGATCTGCCATTTTGGCTGTCGGCCATTTTGAATTATGTGCTAAAATGCTGTATTTTTTGAACGCATGAATGAATTGTTACAAAACTCAGTATGGGTCATCAGTACGATGCCCTGAAGGAGCCAGAGAAGTTTCGAAACAGCGCCACCTAGTGGTAAAATTACATTTTTAAATGCTTATAACTCTGGCTGGGGTTGACTTATTTTCACGGGAGTCATATTATTAGATTCCTGAATCCTTGCCGAGTCCAACGATACCAGACTTGCCAGGTTTCGGCATATGGTTTGTGCAGTGTTGTAATTTAGCGCTTAAAAAACATTTGCGAATATCTTCGAAACCGCTTGTCCGATCGAGACGAAACCACCATCAGATGTTTGGAAACAGGTCGCTGGCAACATGCCAGTGCCCAAATCTCAAAATATTGATAGTAAGGGGTAGTAAAATCCAATCAAAATCACGTGTCAGTTATTTTTGACCTGTTTTTTCACATAAATGTCTATAACTCCGAAGCAAATTGAGATATTTTCACCAAAATTGACGTACACATGTATGAGCTCACTCAGAGGACACATATGGAAATTGTGGTTTTGTGCCACTTGGTGGCGCTATAAAAGAACAAAACATGAAATTACCATTGACTTAAATACAGTATTGTGATAAAAATGCTATACTTAACGAATGCATTGGTGTAACATTTTGAAACTCAGAATGTGCCATCAGCAGCATGTCCTGAAGGTACTCAAAATATTTTGAGACAGCGCCACCTTTTGGTCAAAAGTTATAACTAAATGTCCCAAAATGCTAATAACATTTGTATAAATTTACCTATTGTAATCACACTGTTCTCAATTGATTCTTTGGGTTTAGCCAAAAACATAGATAACATTTTTCCCATAATCAGCCAAACTTCCTGTCCGCCATCTTGATTTTCATTCAATGCCTACTTTTTCAAACTCCTCCTAGACTGTTAGGGTTATGGTTTTCACCAAAATCAAATCGTATCATCTCCAGAACATGCCAACTACAATTTATGGATTTTGTGACGATAGACAAAACTGTTTAGATCAAAGCCTACGCATGCTGCCAAAATGACCATTCAGGCTTTATCTCTGCATTGCCTTGATATATTGACACCAAACTTTATATGTCTCATTGTCACCTCACTCTGACCACACCACATACATTTCATAACTGCACCACCTACTTGTCAAAAGTGATAATTAAATCATATTTTTAGTTAATGTATGATTTTTCATCCATTTGCCTAAATTCATCTTTACATGTCTTTAATTGCTACTTGCTGCAGTTGGTCTGACCATTCCAGCCATGTTGGCATGTCTTGTCATTTTCTTTGCGCTTGGCCCCGGTAATGGCTGCTTTGCAGCTATATTTATTATTAGGGGCCAAGCACCGAAGGTGCGGAGGCACCTATTGTGTCTGTTCCGGTTCTTATTATTATTAGGGGCCAAGCACCGAAGGTGCGGAGGCACCTATTGTGTCTGTTCCGGTTCTTATTATTATTCTTAGGGGCCAAGCACCGAAGGTGCGGAGTCACCTATTGTGTCTGTTCCGGTTCTTCTTCTTCTTCTTCTTCTTCTTCTTCTTCTTCTTCTTCTTCTTCCGACTGGGCGTCTATGGCAGCCCATAGAAGCATATGCGGGAAAGTTGTAACGGTTTGACATTCTGATAGAGGACAGTCCCAACATCAAATACACCAATTTTGGTGTCTCTAACTCATTCCCTCTAGCGCCACCACCTGTCCAAAGTTTCAAAAATATTATGCTAATAACTTTTGAACCGTAAGGCCTATCAACAAAATTCTTTTTTCCTCTGATTCCTGAGCTCATGACGATTCGATTGCACCCTATGACGTCATTTTCCGTCATAAAAAATTTTCCGCCATTTTGAATTGTCCAAAAAACCTACTTTTGCAAACTCGTCCTAGACGGTTTGTCCGATTTTCACCAAAATTGCACCACATCATCTTCAAGCAGTGCCAACAAAAAGTTATGGAAATCAAGTTGATTCGTCAAACCGTTCTCGAAAAACGCACAATCAAATTTTACGTAGAGCTTGCAAAAACAAACGTAAGTCTGTATCTCCGCAACGCTTAATTGTATTCAGACCAAACTTGGTACATGTCATCACAAGCATGACCTGAGGCTACATGCTGCGTTTTGGCGCAGCGCCACCTACTGGTCCGGAGATACAGAAAATAGCTATTTTTGTTTATAACTTCTGAACGGTTTGTCCAAAAATCATAAAAGTGGTCTTGTTACATTCAGGGCATCATGCCGAGTCGACTGATATCCAATTTTCTCAGATCGGCCATTTTGGCTGTCGGCCAATTTGAATTAAGTGCTAAAATGCTGTATTTTTTGAACGCATGAATGAATTGTTACAAAGCTCGGTATGGGTCATCAGTAGGATGCCCTGAAGGAGCCAGAGAAGTTTCGAAACAGTGCCACCTAGTGGTAAAATTACATTTTTAAATGCTTATAACTCTGGCTGGGGTTGACTTATTTTCACGGGAGTCATATTATTAGATTCCTGAATCCTTGCCGAGTCCAACGATACCAGACTTGCCAGGTTTCGGCATATGGTTTGTGCAGCGTTGTAATTTAGCGCTTAAAAAACATTTGCGAATATCTTCGAAACCGCTTGTCCGATCGAGACGAAACCACCATCAGATGTTTGGAAACAGGTCGCTGGCAACATGCCAATGCCCAAATCTCAAAATATTGATAGTAAGGGGTAGTAAAATCCAATCAAAATCACGTGTCAGTTATTTTTGACCTGTTTTTTCACATAAATGTCTATAACTCCGAAGCAAATTGAGATATTTTCACCAAAATTGACATACACATGTATGAGCTCACTCAGAGGACACATATGGAAATTGTGGTATTGTGCCACTTGGTGGCGCTATAAAAGAACAAAACATGAAATTACCATTGACTTAAATACAGTATTGTGATAAAAATGCTATACTTAACGAATGCATTGGTGTAACATTTTGAAACTCAGAATGTGCCATCAGCAGCATGTCCTGAAGGTACTCAAAATATTTTGAGACAGCGCCACCTTTTGGTCAAAAGTTATAACTAAATGTCCCAAAATGCTAATAACATTTGTATAAATTTACCTATTGTAATCACACTGTTCTCAATTGATTCTTTGGGTTTTGCCAAAAACATAGATAACATTTTTCCCATAATCAGCCAAACTTCCTGTCCGCCATCTTGATTTTCATTCAATGCCTACTTTTTCAAACTCCTCGACTGTTAGGGTTATGGTTTTCACCAAAATCAAATCGTATCATCTCCAGAACATGCCAACTACAATTTATGGATTTTGTGACGATAGACAAAACTGTTTTTGTAAACTGCCAGATCAAAGCTTACGCATGCTACCAAAATTACCATTCAGGCTTTATCTCTGCATTGCCTTGATATATTGACACCAAACTTTATATGTCTCATTGTCACCTCACTCTGACCACACCACATACATTTCATAACTGCACCACCTATTTGTCAAAAGTGATAATTAAATCATATTTTTAGTTAATGTATGATTTTTCATCCATTTGCCTAAATTCATCTTTACATGTCTTTAATTGCTACTTGCTGCAGTTGGTCTGACCATTCCAGCCATGTTGGCATGTCTTGTCATCTTCTTTGCGCTTGGCCCCGGTAATGGCTGCTTTGCAGCTATATTTATTCTTCTTCTTCTTCCGACTGGGCTTCTATGGCAGCCCATAGAAGCGTATGCGGGAAAGTTGTAACGGTTTGACATTCTGATAGAGGACAGTCCCAACATCAAATTGACCAATTTTGGTGTCTCTAACTCATTCCCTCTAGCGCCACCACCTGTCCAAAGTTTCAAAAATATTATGCTAATAACTTTTGAACCGTAAGGCCTATCAACAAAATTCTTTTTTCCTCTGATTCCTGAGCTCATGACGATTCGATTGCACCCTATGACGTCATTTTCCGTCATAAAAAATGTTCCGCCATTTTGAATTGTCCAAAAAACCTACTTTTGCGAACTCGTCCTAGACGGTTTGTCCGATTTTCACCAAAATTGCACCACATCATCTTCAAGCAGTGCCAACACAAAGTTATGGAAATCAAGTTGATTCGTCAAACCGTTCTCGAAAAACGCACAATCAAATTTTACGTAGAGCTTGCAAAAACAAACGTAAGTCTGTATCTCCGCAACGCTTAATTGTATTCAGACCAAACTTGGTACATGTCATCACAAGCATGACCTGAGGCTACATGCTGCGTTTCGGCGCAGCGCCACCTACTGGTCCGGAGATACAAAAAATAGATATTTTTGTTTATAACTTCTGAACGGTTTGTCCAAAAATCATAAAAGTGGTCTTGTTACATTCAGGGCATCATGCCGAGTCGACTGATAAACAATTTTCTCAGATCGGCCATTTTGGCTGTCGGCCAATTTGAATTAAGTGCTAAAATGTTGTATTTTTTGAACGCATGAATTAATTGTTACAAAACTCGGTATGGGTCATCAGTACAATGCCCTGAAGGAGCCAGAGAAGTTTCGAAACAGCGCCACCTAGTTATTATTGTTATTCTTCTTCTGACTGGGCGTCTATGGCAGCCCATAGAACCGTATGCGGGAAAGTTGTAACGGTCTGACATTCTGATAGAGGACAGTCCCGACATCAAATACACCAATTTTGGTGTCTCTAACTCATTCCCTCTAGTGCCACCACCTGTCCAAATTTTCAAAAATATTATGCTAATAACTTTTGAACCGTAAGGCCTATCAACAAAATTCTTTTTTCCTCTGATTCCTGAGCTCATGCCAATTCGATTGCACCCTATGACGTCATTTTCCGTCATAAAAATATGTCCGCCATTTTGAATTGTCCAAAAAACCTACTTTTGCGAACTTGTCCTAGACGGCTTGTCCGATTTTCACCAAAATTGCACCAGATCATCTTCAAGCAGTGCCGACAAAAAGTTATGGAATTCAAGTTGATTCGTCAAACCGTTTCGATAAACGCACAAACAAATTTTAAGTAGCACTTGCAAAAACAAATGTAAGGCTGTATCTAAGCAACGCTTAATTGTATTCAGACCAAACTTGGTACATGTCATCACAAGCATGACATGAGGCTACATGCTGCATTTCGGTGCAGCACCACCTACTGGTCCGGAGATACAAAAAATGGCTATTTTTGTTTATAACTTATGAACGGTTTGTCCAAAAATCATAAACCGCATCAACTGCACCACCTATTTGTCGAAAGTGATAATCAATTAAATCATATTTTTAGTTAATGTTTATGATTTTTCATCCATTTGCCTAAATTCATCTTTACATCTCTTTAAGTGCTACTTGCTGCAGTTGGTCTGACCATTCCAGCCATGTTGGCATGTCTTGTCATCATCTTTGCGCTTGGCCCCGGTAATGGCTGCTTGCAGCTATATTTTCCTTTTATTCTGTCCATGATTCAAAAACTGTCATTGCTTTCAATTTTAATACCTTGATTTTTTCTTGGATTTACATCAAAGCTCTGGCCTTCAGTCAAACTGGACAGTCATGTCCTTATATTAAGGTCCTTACAGACTTACAAGTGTAATGGAAGGAATAATGTGTGACTGTACAATCTGCCAAGACAGTGCCGTTTAATTATTTAATATATTTGGAGTAGTTTGTATGTTAATTTTATCCTTATAGTGTAAAAAGACAACATGGTAAGATTAACCACAGTGGTCTAAGTAAGGGTGTAGGGAGTAAGGGTATCAACTTGAATGTGAGAGAGCAACTGGATTTCCTGTTGCTGATGGCATGCTGCATGAGTTTTTGTAGCCTGCTTAGCATTGCTTATTCTTATTCTCATACATTCATCTTTTTATCCTTTGTCGTTTTACCACGTGTTTCAGTTTTTTCAGTTTTCTACTGTTTCATCTGTGTGTATTTTACTTGTTGCTGCTGGCGTCTAGCTTGAGTCTGTGTTTGTAGCCTGCAAGCTTTTTTAGCATCGCTTATATATCGTTTTCAGCATTTAAACCTTAATATCTGCCATTTTTCAGCGCACATCAGGTTTTCCCCCACATTATTCTCTTGTCGCTATTCAATTGCGTGCATTTTCCACATGCATCCGCTTTCTATTTTTAGCGTGATTAAACTGCGTGCATTTTACAGCATGCACCCGTTTTTCTCCTATATGTTACACAGATTATTGCATAGATCTCAAAGCACCACTTATCAAGAATAACCAACAACAACACACAATTGCGTGAGGGATTCACATCAATCTCAAAACCTCACCGCTCAGGAACAATCAACAACAACAAACAACTGCAGTAAGTCATGGCATCCACTCATGTTATTTCTTCCTGCATTGCATGTCACATGTTTACAATAGCCTCTTCTGACAACAGTGAGGGATTCACATATGATAAATATAAGGAATTTATCAGGCTGATGGAGAAGTTGAATGTATTAGAGACACGCATCTGAACGTTAGTGGAGGTCAGTGAGAAAGAGAAACAGTAGATACTGTTTCGGATGTGGGCAGTACAGAGAGCAACACACACACACTTTGGTTCCGGCTGTAGATCCTCCACAGCAGGGCATTTGGGTGACATCTCGGCGGCATACTCGCTCAGTAAAGCGACACCACTCTCCTGTTCCTGTTAGGGTTTCCAATTGATTCTCCTCACACAGTGATGCACTGAGCATCATGTTGAAAGAACCCTTGTTATTGGTGATTCTATTGTAAGGAACGTGGAAATAGAGACTCCAGACACTATTGTTAAATGCATTTCGGGTACCAGAGTGTCTGACATCAAATCACATTTACAAGTGCTGGTTAATGCTAAACGTTAATTTTCTAAAATTGTTATTCATGTCGGCACTAATGATGTCCGGCTTTGCCAGTCAAAAATCACTAGAGATAATTTTAAAGAGGTAAATTTGCAAAAACGATGTCAGACACTGTAATATGCTCTGGCCCCCTCCCTGATAGTTGCGGTGATGAGGTTTATAGTAGATTAGTGTCACCAAATGGCTGGTTGTCTGAGTGGTGTCTGGAGTATAGAATAGGATTTATATACAATTGGAAGAGTTTTTGTAGTAGACCTGACCTGCTAAACAGAGACCGACTCCATCCTTCCAGGGAAGGTGCCACTCTCCTCTCTAGTAATTTGGCTCATAGTCTTAATAATGATAGTCTTTTACCTTGCTACAGTATATAGATCACCAGGGCCATATTCTGATTTCCTTGGTGAATTTACAAATTTTTAACATATCTTGAAGTTACTGTAGATAGAGATTTAATTGTTGGTGACTTCAACATTCACAATGATAATGTTGAAGTCACACATTAGGATTAGCATTTATCAATATTCTCAACTCTCTTGGAGTCAGACAAAATGTTACAGGACCAACTCATCTGCATAATCATATGCTATATTTAATTCTGTCATAAGGAGTTGATGTAGATAATATAGAAATTCTGCCGCAGAGCAATGACATCTCGGATCATTACCTCATCTCTTGTATGCTGCGATCAGTTTAGGTCCTATTTATTTGTAATATTTCTTAGGTGGAAGAAAGCCATTCTACAAATATTGGTAATTTGATTTTCAAAGGACAGATTGGTATCAAATATAACACCAAATTTATTCACTGTTGAAGATGATGTAACAGTACATCCATCGAGATTTATATTTCTTCATGAATATATTTTGTATTAATGTTACTAAATCTACACCACGCTATCGTTCAGGTAAAACTATTCATTCGACCACTAAAGATAGCTTCACTAATAATCTTTTAGATCTATCTCATACACTCAGTAAACCCCAAAGCCTAGAAGAACTTGATGAAATAACAGAAAATATAAATACAGTCATCTCTAGCACTGTTGATAGTGTCGGCCCCCCCTTCGATTAAAGAAAATTAAAGAAAAAAGTCCATGGTACAGATGCCATCATACAGCCATTACACACATGCTCTCAAGAGAGCAGCTCGGAAAATGGAGCACAAGTGACAGAATACAAAATTAGAGTTATTTCGCACTACATGGAAGGATAGTGTCTTTAGCTACAGACTAAAATCTGCCAGGTCAGCATATTTTAGCAAACTCATAGAAAATAACCACAACAATCCTAAGTGTTTATTCAGTACTGTGCCTAAAATGTTTAGCAATAAAGCCTCAACAGAACCAGATATTCTGTCGCAGCACAATAGTAATGACTTTTCTTTACTGATAAAATTGAAATAATCAGAAATAAATAGTAATTATGCAATCATCTGTCATAGCACCTCAGAAAACAGTGTCTCATTATTTTCCTCACTTGCACTTCTTAATATAATTAACTCCTCACTATCCTTAGGACATGTCCCAAGAAACTTGGGAAAAATGGCAGTTATCAAACTGCTTATTTAGAAGCTACAACTTGTTCAGGGAGAACTGGCTAATTATACTAGAAAAGGTAGTATCCTACTAAATATGTTGATTTCTACAGAGAAATAGTATATAAATTAACTATTTCAGTCAGGATTTAGGCCTCGTCACAGTACTGCACTTATCAGAGTTACAAATGACTTGCACTTATCATCTGATTGCGGCTGCATTTCACTTCTAGTGCTTTTAGATCTTAGTGCTGCAATCAACACAATAGATCACAACATTCTCTTGAATAGACTAGAGAATTGTGTTGGCATTTGTGAAGTTGCATTTGCATGGTTTAGGTCCTATTTAGCGATCGCTACCACTTTGTCTCTGTAAATGGGGAATTGTCAAACCAAACAAAAGTAAAGTATAGAATGACATAGGTGTCAGTTTTAGGGCCTCTGCTTTTCTCCTTGTATATGCTTCCTCTGGGAGATAAGAGACCACCATTGTGTCCTTGAGCAAGGCACTTAACTCCAGGTTGCTCCGGGGGGATTGTCCCTTTAATAAGTGCACTGTAAGTCGCTTTGGATAAAAGCGTCTGACAAATGCATAAATGTAAATGTAATGTAAATGAAAATGTTATGCCAACGATACCCAACTTTATATTTCTTCAAAACCTGATGAGATTTCACAATTCTCCAAATTAGCAGAGTGCATCAATGAATTGGATTGCTAGAAATGTCCTTCTACTCAATTCCGACAAAACAGAGGTACTAATTATTGGACCAAAAACATCTAAAAATAAGCCATTAAAATATAATTTTACTCTCGATGGATGTACTGTTACATCATCTTCAACAGCAAATAACTTTGGTGTTGTATTTGATACCAATCTGTCCTTTGAAAATCTAATTACCAATGTTTGTAGAATAGCTTTCTTCCACCTAAGAAATATTGCTAAATTACGACACATGCTCTCTGTTGCTGATACCGAAAAACGAATTCATGCGTTCATGACCTCAAGACTAGATTATTGTAATACATTACTGGGAGGATGTCCAGCAAGATCAAAACGTCATACATTCAATACTAATAAAAAAACTTCATTTGGTTCAAAAAGCAGCAACCAGAGTGCTGATGAGAACCAAGAAATATGATCATATTAGACCCATTTTATCATCGTTACATAGGCTATCTGTTAAAATTCGTATTCATTTTTAAATTATGTTAACTACGTACAAAGCTTTGAATGGTCAAGCTCTACAGTACTTAAGTGACCATCTACCAGAGTATGTGAGTGGAGTGGAGCGGCAACAATTTCCACTCTGCGCTCAAAGGATTCTTTAATCACTCTGAAAAATAAATAAAAAAATAAATCACCAAACGAAAGAAATATATATAAATTACCAGAACAAAAAAACAAAAACATTAAATGAAATCAAATTAATAAATACAAAATTTAAAAAACTATGTATTATTGCTAATCGTTGCCTATTATTTTCTATTATTTGACTCCTTTTAATTAACCATGCCCTATAATTCAATAATTCACAAAAAAATACATTCTCAGAATGTTCTACACTTTTCTTTAATCAAAACTACATAAGGCTGTCAATGCAGAGTTCACTTTTAGAAATACTAGTGTTTGAATTTTTTAAGATTTTAAATCTTCCTCCATTCGCATTTGCTGAGCTTCTTCATCTGCAAATGTATAACGCATAAATTAGCCTACGGCACTAAAATAAATTTAGATGGCAATCGATTAAGTCAAACTATTCAATATTAACTTGTTGATTAGTTCAGTTGGTGAACTAAATCGTTAAAAGTTAAATTATATTTAATGCGGGATTTAATAGCCTACAGTTAAGATTGAGTTGCATTAGATTACAATGTTGATATGATTATTCAAAATATTTCATAGGGGATATATGTATTACTGACCTTTAGATTTTCTCTCCACATGCGAATGTATTATCGTCGTGTTTTTTTGGACACTTCTTTTAGGATTTCACAACAAACATATGATCGTGGCAGTCACCTCCACTCGTGTTCTCCTACGCCATCCCATCATTCATTTTCATTATATGCCAATTGGTGAAAGAATAAAGAGACGAGACACAAGCATGTATTTAAGTCAAGCTTTACCACAAGCTTAACTCAATAATGGGGAGAGTGAAAACAAAAAGCAAAAGTAACATTCGCGCTGGAAGTCGAACATTATTTGCCACTAGATTTTAAATTAGTATTTCTTTTTTATCACATTCTTTCTGGTTATATCAGAAATTCCATCATTCCTTCATTCCAATAGTGTTTAAAACTTGTTAACATGTGGTGAATTATTGCATTAAGGTCTGTTAACAGGTGTTTTGCCCGTGATGGAGCATTATTGGAGTGCTCTTGGAGCAAGAGAAAAGAATGATGCACACTCCACTCCGCTCACATACTCTGCCATCTACCATGCTATATTTTATCACGTTCATTATGATTGCAAACTTCTGGCCTGTTAATAGTTCCTAGAATATAAAAATCCATAAAAGGAGGTAGATCCTTTTCATATTTGGCTCCTAAACTATGGAATAGTCTCCCTAACACTGTTCGAGATGCAGACACGCTCACTTTGTGTAAGTCTAGACTAAAGACTCACCTATTTAGCTAGGCATACACCTAATTTATCCTCCAACCCACAATTAGGCTGCTTTAGTTAGGTCTGCCGGAACCAGAAACAGGGACCATGATCTATAACTCTGCAATAAATTGAATGGCATCTATGCTAATATAATTTTATTTGTTTCCCTGTCTCAACCTTGGGACTCCTATCCTAAGGTCACCCGAACTGGCTGGATCCAGATCCATTCCTGCTTCATGTTGGACTCTATTGCTTGGTGTCATTGTGTGATGATGACTAAGAGCAGCCGGTGCCAGCCAAACATCACTTCAATTTATTACGATGGACTTCAGAGGATGAACTGATGCCTGAAGACATGGGATATTCATATGCCATTGCCTGAACCTTGGATTTAGGATA
Organism: Moxostoma hubbsi; assembly: GCA_032164185.1. Taxonomy (NCBI): domain Eukaryota; kingdom Metazoa; phylum Chordata; class Actinopteri; order Cypriniformes; family Catostomidae; genus Moxostoma; species Moxostoma hubbsi. The sequence continues at coordinate 6,623,436 of JAVLUX010000031.1, read as the reverse complement.
AACTTCACTGAAATTACCAGCCAGGTTGAACTGCGATGCACCTAATTGATCTCTGCCTGCATCACCTCGGTATAATGATGGACTACACTCTTGAAATGGAATACATAGACTATCAATTAATTGCCAACAAAACCCTTCATCAGCCAACTAACAAGGACAATTGCATCTATGTGAACTTCTGCAGTTAATCCAGGGTGGACTTCAAAGACATTGGTCATAAATCTTACAGTTCATACAAAATCTTTGTTTAAACACTGACCCTTAACACTTACTTAGTTTAAACATTTTAAACCATGACTTGCACTATACAGAAAGTAATATTTGCACTATATTCATGATGTTAGCCAGAGGGGAACTGACCCCCACAGTCAGCTTTGTTTCTCCCAAGGTTATTTTTCTACATTAACCAACATCTTATGGAGTTTTGTGTTTCTTGACACAAAAAGTCGCCATCTGCTTACTCACTGGGGTTATAAATACAATTATTATTTAATTACTTATTTTTAAACACAATTCACAATCATATTATTGCAAACTACACAATGATGACTCTAAGACATTATAGATATAACAGTTTTATCTTCTGTTAATGCCTGATCTTCTGTAAAGCTGCTTTGAAACAATATGTGTCGTGAAAGGCGCTATACAAATAAAAATTACTTGACTTGGATAGAGGTGGCGGTAAACAGATTTGGCTTGCTGTTCATAATGGTTGGCTTGAGGTTGAGACTTAACGTGAACTCTAAATGTCCAGCTTGATTTTATTTAAATGTATTTTATCAATAAACAGACATAAGGTGTATTTGATTAAATGAACATGCTCCTCCAAAACTTTATTTGGAAACACCACTGATGTTAATAATATAGCACCTTTCTAAAAAAGTTTCTTACCATAAAGTGCACATATCATGTGTGGCAAATACCTAGACAGGAAGTACTGTTCCAAATGCCACCTACAGCCCTCTCTGGTACTCTTCCGACCTTCATCCACACTCTGGTAACACAATGCTGTATAGACTGTTGAGTAGTAGTCCCCTGTGGAGTCTAGACCAGTGTGCCCGGAGGTATGCACAGCGGCCTCGAAAGCACTCGTGAGCACACTTCTGAATCATAAAATAACAAATCAGAATGTGGACTTCATGTGCATGCAGGGCATAGTGAAGGGCACTAGACTGCAAGTCCACATCAAGTGCACCATTTTTGACAGGGCCAAATAATGAATGGTAAAAGAATGAAAAGCTAGCTCTCAGTTCGAAACAATTGTAAACATAGTTGTCACGATTCCCCATTGTCTGCCTTGTGTTTTTTCCCTCACCTTCACTCCTAACTACGTTTCCCACAATTCCCGGCCCTAATCACTCCCTCATTATCCCCACCTGCCTGTCATTCCCTCGTTCTGTTCTGTGTGTGTATATAAGCCCTGTTGTTTCTCCAGTCCTTTGTCAGTTGTTGAATGCCTTCTCTGTCCGTCACCGTGTTCCTGCCTCTACCCCTCGTGGTTATTTTTATAGTGTTTGCCTCAGTTTACCCATCGTGGATATTTCTTTGTTCCAGTGTTTTCCTTTAAGTTACTTTCAATAAAAAGCTGCATCTAGATCCTCACTCTTCGTCTCCTCATTCGTCACAATAGTGAACTATCTAGTCAGAATGTTGGTAAGATGGGTGGGCTTGGTGACAAGAAGTTGCACAGCCTTAGTCATTTGGCTTGGGTGTACTGACAGATTAAAGTTAAGGATATAAACTTCTTTGCAGACACCAATAGTTTGTGGTTGCCACGGTCAAATACTGCACAGAAACGTAGAACAGTATGGAGTTAAGCAAGGATGTTTTGTCTGATGTAAACACCTTAAAGTCTGATAAAGCTCTGCTAGATAAGCATCTGTTGACAGCAAAATGACTTACAGTAAGGCAAAGCAGAACATCAGAGGAGATCATTTTGTGGGGAGAGGACAGAGTTGAGGGGGAAAGTCATTGCACAGTGCTTGGCAAGGAGAATATGTCCAAGTGGAGAGTACAGAATAGAGGACCTTGAGAGTTGAGTTCTAGGTGGATGCAGCAGCATCAATATACTAAGGAGGAGTTTATGGAGTGGAGTGAGAAGCATTTAGGGTCAGAAGGTTCCTCCTAAACAGGACCATGGATGTGTGAGGTGAGAAGGAGTTGGCCAGTTGAAGTTAAAGTTTCAAACAAATATGCACACTACAATAGTGAAAATATGAGAGTAGGCAGCATTTGCAGGTAGCTTTCATTTATCAGATGAACACTGTTCTTAACTATATACTGTAAAAGAAACCTTACCCATAAACATAGTAATGGCCTGAATTGTCAATGGATTTTTCTTGGTTATGGATCTAGAAGTCCAGTGTAGAGGTTTGGTTTTACAGAGGACATTTTGGACATTCATTTAGCAGCTAATATGGTTATTCTAAGCTTGTATTTACCATACACTTCATCACGCTATTCTCCGCGGCATCCATGCACAACTCACCACGCGCCACACCGAGACAGAGAACCACTTTATAGCAACCACGAGGAGGTTTCCCCATGTGACTCTACCCTCCCTAGCAACTGGGCCAATTTGGTTGCTTAGGAGACCTGGTTGGAGTCACTCAGCATGCTCTGGATTCGAACTTGCGACTCCCGGTGTGGTAGTCAGCATCTTTACTCACTGAGCTTCCCAGGTCCCCTAATTCTTTTTTATTTGATGTCACATGCATTTGAGTAGGATAAGCCTGACAATATTACCTAAATGCATTAAAGTAAACTTACTTAATGGATAAAAATATAATAATTGATAGGATTTTTGTGTGTGTAGTGTACTCGCTATTTGTCTGTTTCTAATTGAAATTAAAAAGGCACTTAAAATGTTCTTACTACAGCAATTTTGACATCGATGAAAAGTCTGAAAAAGTGCATGTACATTATCAAAGCAGAGAACAAAAGCAGTTCGCGAAACTAAAACTAGCTTTAGTGCACTAATGCAATCTGCTTGGCATTTATTTGTAGATTATGGCTGGTGTCTAATATTAGGTCTGTTTTTGCAAGTCCACCCCCTACCCCAACTCCATTCGAAAACATTTGTTACACTCAATTTAGACCATGAGGCACTCCACTTTTAGCTAATCAATAAGATGTTCAAGGAGACATCCAAAATGTGGTGTTAATGATACTACAGGAAAGGATTGAGAAGCACTGAATTAGAGGGATCAAAATTCTGAACAATTTACTGTCTTGCCTCGTCAATATGTAATCCCTGAAAAGTACCTACAATATACATTTTAAAGTATTTTAAAATGCAATTTAATCTAGTTACCAACACTTTTTTTATTTGATTATGTAATCCAGATTGAATGTAATCTTTTACTACCCAGCACTGTCTAGTACCCACTCAACCTCTGAACTGGCTACTACCAAGACAAGTCAAATTTAGTTAGTGGTGCTTTTATAATAGATACATAAATCCCTGACCTTTATTCCCTTTTAGTGGCAACTAAGCTGTTCACTCTTACTTCCTTGCAGACCTTTCTAAATCCCCATTGTTTTAAAGAACTTTAGTGAACCATCTAGATAATTGAAAATGAAATTTGCTAAAGTTTCTTCAGAATTAGTCAGAGATAACCTAAAAATACTATAAAGCCTTTAGCAATTATCTAATTATGTGAAGGTGGAATATTTTCCAAACGTGCTTGAGTAATATGCAAATAAACACCAGTTTCTCCCCTCCAGCTACAGTTCAAACTCAGCCCTCCTAAACCATCACATTTAAAGCTGTCTCCTTAAAATTACACAACTTAACCATGCCTCATTGCTGCATTAAACACCAAAGACTCCCAAGCTAGCTTGCTTTTCAAGTTAGGACTCCATTAACTTGGCAAGTGGCAAAATTAGGTTTTATCCCAGTTCTGCTCGGTTGAACTACAGACCATTTGAGTCCCTGAGTAGTGAATAAGTGTTCATCTACTCACACTGAGGACTTATTAATTACCCTGGCTGTGATGAAGCTCGGGTGTGCCGGGGGGTTCAGAAGCTAATGCTTCCCATTTGACCGCGGATTCTCTGTCTAACACTTCCCCCAAGAGGAATTTCACTAATTAATCTATCGTCTTCAGTAAGTTGATACCCCTCTCCCCCACCCACCCCTTTAGGGAGTCTTCAGGGAGAGAGAGCAAGAGGGAGGGAGAGAGATTTCAATTATCCTCATACAACTCTCAAATGTGGAGGTGATTTTTTTTTTTCTTGACTGTGTGTGTGTTATGGTTTTAAAGCAGTTTTTTTGTCCAAACAGTGTTTTTCCTTTTTGTTTGAGTGTCTATGTGGGACAAAGACTGGTCACTTTTGGTTGCTATGGTTTAGCATTCTATAGCTCATTGAAAGCATGGAACAATGCAACCAGCAATTTTGTAACCACCCATTCACACAAACACATAATAAACAGAAGTGTCAGTAGCAGTGTTGGGGAGGCTACATTGAAACTGTAGGTTGTCAGACTACATACTAACATACTAATATTTAAACTACAGTCAAGCTACCCATTTAAAAAAATTGTCAGTAACACTTCAAGCTAATTAAAAGTAGCTAACTATATTTAAGTTAAAATATAACGTCTCGGTTACGAATGTAACCACTGTTCCCTGATGGAGGGAACGAGACATTGTGTCAAAGAAGCAACACTAGGGGTCTCTCTTGAGCACCGAATATGCCTCTGATCTATGAATAAAGGCCAATGAGAAGTTGGCGAACAGTATTTGCATACCCTGCCCCCGGACATACGGGTATAAAGGCGAGGAAATACTACACGTTCATTCAGGATTTTTCTGAGGAGCCGGGAGTGTCCGGCCACCTCAGCGGCTCGGCTCAGCGACGTGGCCGGGAGGACACAACGTCTCGTTCCCTCCATCAGGGAACGGAGGTTACATACATAACCGAGACGTTCCCCGTCTGTCGCTTATTTCGACATCGTGTAGAAGAAGCGACACTAGGGGTGCACTTTAAATCACGGCATGCGCTGAGCCGTGTATACCTGCCCAGGAGCAGGCAGGTATTTCACGTGCACAAGCAACCAACTGTGTTCCAGACTGCATGTACCCTTCACCAATGCCCCAAAAAAGTCGTTGGAATCCTTTTGGTTACCCTAGGCAGTGGAACAAGGCAACGCTTGCCAACCTGGGAACGGGCCAAGCCTGGCTGGGCCTCTTTTCTCTCTATGTTTCTCGGCATAGAGCAAGAGCAGCCGGGGCCCTTACCGCATCGTGGGAAGGGGGTCTTACCGGTTTCCTATTCTTTCAGGGGGAAAAGACCCTGCGGAGGCCACACCTGCCCGAAAGGGGGACGTAAGGTGGCAAAATACATCACATGGCCTCTTCGGTCACATGTGGGAAAAATGGCAGGCACCTCCTGGGTGTGATAGGCCAGAAGGAAGCATCCACCACCCAGTGGGAAAGCCTCTGTTTGGAGACAGCGTTCCCTTTCCACTGTCCCCCGAAGCAGACAAAGAGCTGCTCAGAGCACCTAAAGCTCTGAGTGCGGTCCAGGTAGGCATGCAAGGCACGTACCGGAAACAACAGTGAGGGGGGTGGGTCTGCCTCCTCCCGGGGCAGCGCTTGCAGGTTCTCTACCTGGTCTCTGAAGGGCGTGGTAGGAACCTTGGGCACGTAGCCCGGTCGGGGTCTTAAGATCACATATGTGTCTGCCGGACCGAACTCCAGGCAAGTGTCATTAACAGAGAATGCTTACAGGTCCCCGACCCTCTTGATGGTGGCGAACGCGATCAGAAGGGCCATCTTTAAGGATGAGGGCCCTGAGTCCAGCTGATCTAGCGGCTCGAAGGGGGATCTCTGAAGACCGGCGAGGACCACCGAGAGATCCCAGGAGGGGAACAAGCCTGGCCGGGAGGGATTTAATCTCCGGGCACCTCTTAGGAACCTGATAATTAAGTCATGCCTACACAGAGACTTGCCGTCTACTGGGTCATGGTGAGCTGCGATAGCGGCAATATACACCTTCAAGGTGGAAGGGGACAGCCTCCCCTACAACCTCTCCTGTAGGAACAGGAGCACTGACCTAACTGTGCACCTCTGTGGGTCTTCTGCCCGGGAAGAACACCAATTCATGAACAGACGCCGTTTCAGGGCGTAGAGTTGCCTGATAGAATGGGCTCTGGCTTGGTTGATCATGGCTACGACTGTGGGTTTTAGACCAGCTAGATCTTCCGCGTCCCGTCCAGGGGCCAGATGTGGAGGTTCCAAAGGTCTGGGTGCAGATGCCAGAGCGTGCCCCATTTCTGAGAAAGAAGGTCCTTCCTCAAGGGAATTCACCAGGGAGGGGCTGTCACGAGGAGTTCGAGGTCCGAGAACCAGGCCGGGGTGGGCCGGTAAGGAGCCACAATGGTGAGCTGGTAAGGAGCCACAAGGGTCCGCTATCACATTGAGGTTGCCGGGGATGTGAGTGGCACGCAGCGACATGAGGCCCCAAAGGAGGAGACGACGGGCGAGTCGTGACATGTGGCGGGAGCGTAGGCCGCCTTGGCGGTTTATGTACACTACCGCAGTGGTGCTGTCTGACCTGACCAGGACATGTTTGTCTCGAACTAACGGGAGAAACTTCCGCAGGGCAAAAAAGACAGTCAACAACTCCAGGCAGTTGATGTGCCAATGCAGTGGGGGCCCTTTACAACGGCCTGCTACTGTGTGCCCTTTGCACACGAGAAAGCTGCTGAAGTGCGCCGTAGATCCAACAGCAAACAGAGTGTCAGAGGATAGAAGCAGGATTCTGGTGTGTCACTAGCAGCTGGCTGCATACACGACCATCGGCTCCGAAGAAAATTTCTGAATGAACGTGTAGTATTTCCTCGCATTTCCTCGACACGACGTCGAAGTGAGCGACAGACGGGGAACTGAATTTATATTCTACATGCTGCTAAATTGTCAATAAAAGAAGTATGTTGAAGAAAAAATTTGAAAATATAATAGTTGGGGCATAATATGTTCTAAAATAGCAATACATTATTTTGTTATCATAAATTAAGTTATGAGGTATTTTTATATTTTCCCCTTTTAAGGTATAATGATCAGCAGGCTAATAAAATATTTTGTAAGTATATATTTCTCAAGTGTGTATCAGCAACTGTAAAACAACAATTATTTCAATTGACATCTGTTTTTTGGTCTGTACCATGTAAGCTTGCAAAGGTGGAAAATTATGATCAATGATCAGAAAGACTTTACCATTCAGTGATGTCCTGTGATGTGGCTCTGTTGAGGAGTTCCTCCCTAAAGGTAAAAAGAAAGGCATCAATCTGTGTTTATATGCACAAATTTTTGTCAATCCAAAAAAATTCAATCCAATTGCAGGTTCCGAATGTACTGTTTATATATCCCCTAAACTTTGCAATCTGATTAAAATATTAGCTTCCTATCTGTCAATCACTCAACGTTGTGTCGATGTAGTGACACTAGGGGTCAATCTTGGGAGCCAGAGACACCTCTGATCTTTCGATGAAAGGCCAATGGGAATTCATATGGTATAAAGGAGCTGGCGTGAATACCGCTCATTCAGATTTTCTCTTTGGATCTGAGCAATCGATGGTTCAGTGAGCTGAATTTCCCATGGCTTCCATTTCACCTCTGCTAGATCCTTACGGTGCATTACAGTGGCTTATATTCTAAGAGCATATAAGAGCAGCACACATCGGAATGTCTTTTTAAAGACACGTCTTTTTATTCTTGTGTGTTATTCTTGGATGCGGTTGTTATCTCTCTCCTTCAGATGGCCACGATCGCTGTCTTTTGTGTCTGGGCGCCACCCACGGTGAGACATCTTTCGTGGATGTGTCATGTCCACATTGCAAGGACATGACCATGGCAACAATGCGATTGCAGCTCGCTTTCGTGAGAAAGCACGCCACCCTAGCGGCTCCCTGCCTCGGTCCTTCTACCTATGGGTATGAGGCCAGTGCAGCGAGCACTGGGGGCGATTCGGAGACCACAATGGGACAACCTCCACTGGGTAAATCCCCACGGACCTCCCATTCCCCTGCACACTCGTTTGCTCCGGTTAGGCTCCTGGATGAGTGTGCCGGATCTTCTCAGGGCAAGTTCGACCTCTTGTTCAAAGCTCGCAGCTTCTGTCTAGGGCCTGTAGGCTTACGTCGTCCCTGACGGCCAGAGCCTACAGTGCCGCTGGGCAAGCTGCCTCCACCCTGCACGCCATGGCTCTATTGCTAGTACACCAAGCCAAGGCGCTGAAAGAGATGCACGAGGGTAGTTCTGCCCCGGGATTGATGCAGGAGCTGTGCCCAGTGCAGTCTCTCAGGCGGACGATGTCCACTTTGTTTGTCCAGGAGTGCCACCTATGGCTTAACCTGGTCAAGACATGTTTCCTGAATGCCCCCATCTCCCAGGCTGGCCTAATCGGCGACACCATTGGAGACTTTGCCCAGCAGTTCTCGGCAGTGAAGCAAGAGATGGAGACATCCTGCCCTGGCATGGCTCAATATCCTGCACCCCGTCGAGTCTGCGGTGAAACTCGCTGCCGGCTCAGTACACATGCTAACTAAGACACTTCTCTAGATGCATTTATATCAGTTGAAGAAGTTTTTTTTAACTTGACACACCATCTAGAAATACTGCACTCCCGTGAGAGATGCTATTAACACTGTGAAATGTGACGCTGTTGTCAAAAGACGTCCATCTAGCAAATGTTTACATGGAAGACGATTATAAAACAGCGCGAGCGGACGCAAAAACGCGTTCAGTTTGAACAGCTTCATGTTCACATGACACAGCACTAGCTGAAGTTTCACAAAGTTACCTCTCAAAAAGACAGCCTTTTGTTTCAGTTGACAGTAGGTAAATTTAGAGTATATTTAGCACTGTATTCATAAATATCCAGATGCTATTTTAAAAAAAACTCCACCAAGTGATTCAGTGAGAGAGTGCTCTGAACAAATTGTACTGAATCACGAATCAATTCACACCATTTTGCAAGACCATTTGGCCATTTTGGGTGCTCGTTTGAAAAAGAATGGTAAGGTATTTCCTAAGTTGTTTTTCTTTTGTAAAGAGGCCCATGTTCAGCCCCAAGTTTCAACCTACTCTAAGTTTGTGCTTAATGGAAACACAAGAACTTTGTATTCTGTGTGAAAACACACGAGCTGAAAGATGGCCCTATTTATGTTTGTATTTATTAATTATTTATCTTTTATATTTTCATTTGATATTTTACTGCTTTTATAATCACTTTTACATTTAAATGAAATTACATTTATGTTTCACAAAATTATTTTTGCTGGGCTATGTACTGAAAAATTCTCATTGAGTAGGCAGATGTATAGCAGGCTAAAAAGGCTCTTGAAATAGTTATTTTTCACAAAAAGAAAGAATCTTTGTCATGTGAAAGAAGGTTCCCCTTCTGTCACTCTCACGACGTTGTGTTAACCCTTTCGCACGTAAATTCTAAATTATTTAACTGATCCCCCCAGCGTGAATTTTTTTCGGCAGTTATTTTACAACGTAGCAAATTTTAAATTCCAATGTGACGCACCAAGCTTGTCACGTGATACTCTGGGCAGTCACATGACGGTTCACCGTTGCGTTGTCGCGCTTGGAGCTGGTGAACAGAGTATAGGTAAGCGTTTCACTTTTTTCCTTCACATTAAACCCTTCCTTGTTGGTTTAAAACATGTATAATAAATGTTTTAACCAATGGTTTATATTGACATTTATTTATTTATTTTCTCGGGCTTTGAATTTCACTCCCACGTACAACTTTTCTGACAACGCATTACAGGATTGCTACTGGTGAGTACATTTTTAGTCTTTTTCGATTGAGAATTGTTGAAAATTATTTGCAAACACGTGTAGACCATGATAAATTCATTAAGAATATTTTTATGATATGTATTTATCGTAGTTTGATGTAATTTACGTAATAGCTCGTGCTGCTCACTGCTTGTGTAATGTTGTGGGCATATTGCACATATCTAACGCTTTATCGTGTTCACTTTGGTTAAAAGCTGTTGTGTCTATAGTCTATTCTAATGCTAATATTAGGAATGGGTTGCAATTGAAAGTAGCATGATCTGTTATTCATCAGCAATATACTCTAATGCAAAGGCAAAATACACATTTTGCAAAATTTAGTTATGACTGAAAGTCTCTGTGATTTATGATCTGTCTTGTGTATAAAAAACATCTTTGCATCTGTCAGAGTTAAAAAATTTGATTTTATTTATTGATCTGTGCTTTTATATATATTTGTTTATAGACAATACAACTTTTTTTATATAAATAACAATATAATGATTAACACTATAAATATAAAAAAAAAATACAAGCAACATAACCATAACAGCTACTATAAAGCATTCATAACATTCAATGAAATTGCATTTGTGGTAAACAAAAGCCCAAAATGCACACATTTAATGGATTATAAACCAATTTCAAGGAAAAAAATACACCATTTACAATACATAACAATGAAACTGTAACCATAACTAACATTTGCTTATTTTATTTCACAGTTCTCAGTAATGCTTCAGTTTGTGGTACTCAAAACACGGGCTAACGCAAATGGGAGTGTTGCACAGATCTCATGTACTCTGTGAGTATCTTACTACTGTACTACTCTGCTTCCTCTTTGCTCATTTTGCAGTTGATCATGGTCATTCTCATCCTATTTGCCCCCCAGTACCACAGGCCCTGTAACGTTTCTAGGAGAATGTGGAACTGGTATACCAGTATCCTTCCTCACATATGGCGGCAGTAAGTAGGGCTGCACAATTAATCTAAATAAAATCAAAATCGCAATATGACCTTGTGCGATTATTAAATAACAAAGGGCTGCGATTTAATTAAATGAATAGTCTGCTCTCTTCAAAGTTTATTTGCACTGCTCTGTCCATTCTAGATTAAGTTACTCCATTGTTACGGTGTTTTCAGAATGGTTCCGTGCTCCACATGCTTATGGGGCTTTTCCATTGCACGGTACAACTCGAGACTGCTTGCTTTTTGGGGTTTTCCACTGTGGATAGTACCTGGTACTTTTTTAGTACCACCTAGGTTGAGGTTCCAAGCGAGCCGAGCCGATACTAAATGTGACGTCAACTTCCTGCAGGTCACTGATTGGTCAGAGAGAATCATCTGTACCAGAGTCAAAGATTTCTTTATTTAATTTATTGATCTATGATTTTATTATGCATTTGTTTATAGATAATATTTTTTAAAGAAATATCAATATAATGATTAACAATATAAATATTTTAATAAATACAAGCAACAATAACAACTAATAAATAGCATTCATTACATTCAGTTACATTACATTTTTGAAAATGGATTTTCAAAATCCAGCAATGCACAAATTTTCTAGATAATAAACTAATTATATGGGAAAAAAATACACAATTTACAATAACAATGGAAAATAACAATAACTAATACAAATGTCATAACAACAATAACTTTTAATTAATATGTGCTTATTTTATTTAGAAATCAGTAATGCTTCAGTGTGTGGTACTCCTCAAAACATGGGGCAACACACAAGGGAGTGTTGCATGGCACACACATAAATTTGGTGAGACGTCTCTGCTTTGTCTTGCGAGTGCTGGATAGGCAGACTTTGCAGTGCCGCCTGGTCCTGCTGCCCTGGGAAGCTGTCTGAGGGACTTCGGAGGGGAAATGCCTAGCTGTCAGGCGCAGTGGAGTGTCCAATGCAGGGCGGCCTGCTTTGGATGGACACCGAGGTGTACTGTGCTCTTCCAGCAGTCCTCTCATCAGCTTCATCCTGAATTGCAGGGATGTGATGACTTTTTCTATTGATAGCATGGGTAGGAAGTGAGGAGGAGTGTGGAATATGACAGCATGGTCATTATTATTTTATGTTAATTTTAGTTTAACTTTAAATGCAATTAATTGAGTTTACATGAAAAAATAAATATTAAAACGATAAAAATAAACTTATTTGTTTATTTATATGTAAATTATATGTTGTTCTTAATCTGATATGCAAATTTCTCACCCGTAAGTTGGTGGTGGACAATGTGGCTGTTCATTACTGCAGTGTCAAGGAGGTAAAAGAAGACTTTCTTGTACCATTTGGTGGTTTTTCTGGTACAATCAAAAAAGCCTTTCATCATGTCAGCCTTGTCCACTGCTCCCATCTTTTTATTATATTCCTGCACACAGAGAGGCTTCATCTTCCTTTCTTTGGTGATGTGATCAACCTTTCCAGTGGCTGACATGGTGGATGGATGGACCGTGGTAAGAAGATGAACATCCCTCTTGTCATGCCATTTCACTGCCAGTTGTGTTCCATTTTCTCTACATTCAACCTGGTCCTTTGTCATTTTGCCGGTGAATATTGGCATTCCCTTCCTGTTGGCTCGTACTGTCCCACAAGCTCCTGTGTCCAGAGACAGGAGGTGCTGGAACAGTGTGGGACTACTGTACCAGTTGTCCACGAACAGGATGTGACCCTTTTTTAAGTATGGGACCAGTAATGACATTACAACGGACCCAGAGATTCCAAGGCCTTCATAGTGCTGGATGTCTGTGGTGGATCCTGTGTATATGATCATGTTCTGCACGTAACCGGTAAGCACATCACATAACACAAAAAATTTGACCCCAAATCTGTGGCGTTTAGATGGTATGAACTGGCGAAATGACAGCCTACCTTTGAATTTCATCAATGACTCATCAACACACAGATCCCTGTAGGGCACAAATATGTTATGAAAAGATGACATGAAGGCAGTGAAAATGTTTCGGATTTTTTGCAGGGGGTCGTTGATGTCTGCCATCGCATTGTTGGAGAAGTGTAGGCAGCGGAGGAGCAGAAGGAAGCGGTCCTGGGAAAACAAAGTCCCGAAAAATGGTGTCAGGAGCATGGGATCTGTACTCCAATAATCCCGAAGTGAGTTTTTTTTCACAATTCCCATTAGCAGAACTGCCACCAGGAATGTGTACATTTCATGAGCATTTGTTGAAAACCACTTTGCAATCTTGCCTTTCACTTCAGGTGGTGTTTTCTCCTGCAGCTCTGAGGCATAGCGGTTTGTTTCCTCAACAATTCCCTCAATTAGCTCCTCAGTAAGGAACATCTTAAAACATTGGACTTCATTGGGTGATTCTAGAGGGTTTTGCACGCCGCACGTCCGGTCATCAAAGGCAACCCCAGGTCCAGGAGGGGTAAAATTAATAGTAGAACTCCAGCAGGAAGAGCTTACCTCCTCCACCTCCCTAGGTGTTGTGAAAACAGGCATAGGAGCAGTGACAGGGGCATCTTCATCCTCAGCATCAAGGGCTTGGAGGTTGGGGGGCATCTCCTCATCTGTGTCACTTCCCTCATTGTCAAAATTTCCCTCTTCCTCGTCAGAATTAAAAAATATTTCTCTGATCTCCTCATCTGTAATATGTTTTCTTTTTAAAGACATCATTTTCTGTGGCAATTGTGTAAATAAAACTTGTAAATATATCAAATTAACTCAAGTGTGTGTGTGTAAAATATATGACGAGCTCCGATACGAGTCTGAGGTAAAAGCGACGTGCCGTGATGTCACTTGTCACTGGGGGGATGGGAACACTAGTGATAGGCTATGGTAATAGCCGTTGTTGTTGTTGTTTGTTTTTTTTTTTTAAAGTTTTTTAAATTGCAGTGCAGGCCTGTCTGAAAAATTATATTCACACAGATTCACAATTACAAATAATTAACAACGTGTATTTCATGTGAAAAAGCACTGTGTTTGAAATGTGATTGTTTTTCTCGCTGTTGTAATAGACATGAATGTGTAGATATGCGCTGGAAAATTTAAATTAAAAATTAATTTTTTTTTAATACAATAAATATGAAGACTCTTCGAGCAGCTGTTTTAGACATAAATGACAAGCGTTTCACCAGTCACTGTTTCTATAGCAATGGCAGCAACGCGAAAGCAGATTTGGTGAATTTATCGTTTATGCTGCTGTTATATACACGGTGTACGTGTGGAAATGGACCGTAAACTTATATGGGAAGTATTCTATGTTTGAATGCATACGACGTACAATAAACATTTTCATGTGATTTGAAAAGACTTCGAGCAGCTGTTATAGACATTATGTGCTTAGCCAGTCTCTATGTTGCAACTAAACCATACGGTAGCTGATATGGTGAGTTTCAGTTAGTTTTGCACGATCATACATTGTGTAAATTTGTAGTCTTTTGTTAGTTTGAATGCCTGTAACAAATGTGGTTGAAAAGATTGTTTAAAGCGGATTTTTAAGCATGTAAATGGCAGTGCTTATACAATCCCCCTCTGTAGCAGCAGTAGCTAAACAGCGGGAATGCAGATTTGAATTTTAAAATGTGCCAGTTAATGACGTTAGACACGAACGTTCTAATCAAACCGGTTTGATGGTACTCCACAGGGATCACTCTGAAATGATCAAACCAGTGTGATGGTACGTGCGAAAGGGTTAAATGAAGTGACACAAGGGGTCTTCCTGGGATGCCAAACGTACCTCTGAACCTGAGAAAAGGCCAATGTAAAGTTGGTAGACAGAATTTGTATGCCCCACCCCGGACATAAAAGTATAAAGGGAAGCGGGGCAGTGAGTGCCAGTCAGAATTTTTCACCACTGTTTCACTCACCTCTACTGGCGATAAGCACCGCTGTTGGATCTACGGCGCGTTTCCAGCTGGCGTTCTCTCTCTCTGCACGCTGTGCAGTCTATGCCCCTGGGTGCTTCGACAGCACTTTCATTGCCTGAAAGAGTGTTTCTCCTCCTAAAAAGTATTTATTTCCTCAAAGAGTTTGAATTCCCACTCATAATAGAGCAATACACAGCAGGTGTTGAACGTCCTTTTCAGGACGAGTCTTTTTAAAGATTACTTTCCGCCTCTGTGTAGTTCCTGGATGCGGTTGATTTCTCTCCACTTCTGACGTCATAAAAGCTGCCAAACATGCCTGTACTGCGATCAACCCCCCCCCCCCCCCCCCCCCGTGTCGTTCCTTCTTCCCACAGGATTGAGGACGACCCGGGCGGTGATGAAGGCGATTTGGGGATAACGACAGGCTCATTTCGCCGGGTAAATCCCCACGAACCACCCGCCCCCCGGCACGCTTGCTTGCTTGCTTCCATCCGAGCTCGGGATGAGTGCGGCTCGCCTTGCAGCCAGCCTGCATTCTCCCTTGAGCACCAGGAATTGGATGACGACATCGCCGCTGCAGCAGAGAGTGTCACAGCGGCATCTGATGCTGATGACTCATTTGGGCTGCCTCATTCGGGTCTGCTCGCCCAGTCTGAGCGCGAGGCTGGACTGGAAACCTCCCCCCCCCCCCTCACAGCTACTCAATCAATTCCTTGGCAAGGGCGACACTCATAGCCACGCACCCCCCCCCCCCCCCCCCCCATTCTTCCGGAAGTGCATGACGAGCTGACATGGTCGTGGATGGCACCTTTTACTGCCCGGAACAAACCCCTCCACTCATCCGCTCTCACTACCCTGGGTGGTGGGGCGGCCCACGGGTACACAGAGGTCCCCCAGGTGGACAGAGTGGTTGCAATCCACTTGTGTCCTGAGAATGCCATCACTGACCTTGAAAGTTTACAGCGCCACTGGACAGGCCACCTCTGCCCTGCATGCCATGGCTCTCCTGCAAGTTCACCAAGCCAAGGCACTCAAAGATCTGCATCTGGGTAGTTCCGACCCCGACGTGCTGCAGGAACTGCGCTCTGCCAACGACCTCGCTCTCAGAGCCACGAACGTCACAGCGTAGGTACTCGGGCGGGCAATGGCCACCCTCGTGGTCCAGGAACATCACCTCTGGCTGAACATGATCAAGATGCGCGACGCTGACAAGATCAACTTTCTCAATGCCCCGTCTCCCAGCTTGGCCTCTTCAGCGACACCGTCAACGACTTCGCCCAGCAGTTTTCATCGGTGAAGAAGCAGATGGCACATCTTGCCATGGCACTGCCAAACCAGTGTGCCCCGCCTGCTCACTGAGGGCATCCCCCTCCACCTCAACCCGGGCCCAGCTCTCAGCCCTAGTGTCAAGCACCCCGCAGGTGGCGTACACCCCCCGTCTCCAGGACCCCTTCCAGGACTAGGAAAGCTCCGAAGCGCTCCTGAGACGGGCAACCCAGGCAGTCAGACGTTCGCTCCGGAGCTGGTACCAAGACCACTCCGTCCCCCCGGTGGAGGACTGGGAGGAGAAACCTTGTTTCATTTGCCGCACCGCCTTCGGGTTGCGGCACCCACATTCTCAATAAAGAGCGATTTCCTCACTCCCTGGGTCATCCAGCCGGTGCGCGCTGTTCTCATGGCACCCCGGCCCCAAAACTCTACAGTCCTGGCTCCTCGGACGCAGTTCCCATTGCCTCCGGCCCCACATCAGTGCTGACGAGTTCCGAAGACACCTCTCTAGGACCTCTTCCTCAGTCTCTAACCCGCCCCCTGCCGGGTGCGCGGAGCAAGGTAAGTGCTTTGAGTCTTTTCTCAGCACCCATGCCTTGGGACGCTCTTCTGTCTCCCGACGCGCTATTACCTGCCAGTGCCTTACGAGCAGAGATCATGACCCTGCTCCTCAAGGATGCCATAGAGCCCATCCCTCCAGCCAAGATGGAGAAGGGTTTCTACAGCCCTTACTTCATCGTACCCTAAAAAAGCGCCAGATTGCAACCAATCTTGGACCTGCGAGTTCTCAACCGGGCCTTACACAGACGTTCAAAATGCTTACGCAGAAACAGATTCTTACCTGCATTTGACAGCTAGATTGGTTTCCGACCCTTCTTACGGTTCGCGTTCGACGGCCAGGCCTATTAGTACAAGGTCCTCCCCTTCGGCCTGTCCCTGTGCCCTCGCATCTTCATGAAGATCGCAGAGGTAGCTCTTGCCCCGGGCAAGGGAAGTGGGCATCCACATACTCAACTACCTCAACGATTGGCTCATCCTGGCTCACTCTTGAGAGTTACTGTGCGCTCACAGGGACCAGGTGCTCAGGCACCTCAGCCATCTATGGCTTCAGGTCAACTGGGAAAAGAACAAGGTTCAGAACATCTCTTTTCTCACATGGAGTTAGACTCAGTCTCAATGACAGCGTGTCTCAGCAACGAGCACGCTCAGTCAGTGCTCAGGTGGCTCGCTCTATTTGAGCCCGGCACAGCGGTTCCTCAAAAACAATTTCAGAGACTCCTGGGGCATATGGCATCCTCAGCCGTGGCCGTGCCGCTCGGGTTGATGCATATGAGACCGCTTTAGCACTGGCTACAGACTTGAGTCCCAAGATGGGCATGGCGCCACAGCATATACCGTGTGACAATCACCCCTTCTTGCCATCAGACTTTCAACTCTTGGACAGACCTCTGCTTTCTGTGCACCGGAGTCCCCTTGCTGCAGCTGTCCAGACGTGTCGTGGTGACCACAGACACCTCTTGACAGGGTTGGGGTGCCGTGTGCAATGGGCACGCTGCCGCTGGCCTCTGGACAGGAGACTGGCAGCGTTGGTACATCAACTGCCTAGAGTTGTTGGCTGTATCTCTTTCCCTATGGAAGTTTCTCCCACAAATCCAGGGCAAGCACGTCTTGATCCGTTTAGCCAGCACCACGATGGTAGCATATATAAATCGCCAAGGCGGAGTGCACTCTCATCATATGTCACAACTCGCCCGCCATCTCCTCCTTTGGAGTCAGCCGTGACTCAGGCAGGTTTCACCCAGTGGAGGCTCCACCCCCAGGTGGTCCAGCTGATATGGGACCAATTCAGCAAGGCACAGATAGATCTCTTTGCCTCCCAAGACAACTCCCACTGCCTGCTCTGGTACTCCCTGACAGGAGCTCCACTCAGGACAGACGCGCTGGCACACAGCTGGCCCCGGGGGCTGTGCAAGTACGTATTTCCCCCAGTGAGCCTTCTTGCACCGTTGCTGTGCAAGATCAGGGAGGACGAGGAACAGGTCATGCTGGTGGTCCCTTACTGGCCCACCCGGGCTTGGTTCTCAGATCTTATGCTCCTCGTGACAGCACCTCCCTGGAAAATTCCCCTGAGGAAGACCTTCTATCTCAGGGATGGGGCACCCTCTGGCAACCGCACCCAGTCCTCTGTATCAACTGCCCACCGCGCCATTTCCTACGTACGGCTTCACAACCCTCGTGGTGTATTTGCCACATGTTACCTCCCCCTAGACTGGGCAGGATGTGGCCTCCGCAGGGTCTTTTTCCCCTGATAGAATAGGACCGGGAAAGACCACCTTCCCCGACGCGTTTCATAGCTTTAAGATAGCCTCAGCCGCTTAGCGTCCTATGTGAGAGACATCTCTTTGGGGGAGTTGGGGAGGGCTACGTGCAGCCGACACAGTTGCATCTAGCACGCAGTAGCTTGCTTGCTTGCACCTGTCTCGACAGTTCACGGAACACGGTCAGTGAATGCCGTTTTTAGATGGGACCCCTTGTGTCACTTCATTCGACACAACGTCAAGTGAGTGACAGAAGGGGAACGTCACGGTTACTGTTGTAACCTCCGTTCACCGAGGGAAGGAACGAGACGTTGTATCCCTTGTGCCACAGCACTAGACCTACCACTGTAAACGGCCATACCTTATATTCGGCTCCTCAGTGAAAAATCCTGACTGGCACTTGCTACCCTGCTTCCCTTTATTCCCGTATGTCCGGGGCAGGGCATGCAAATTCTTTCTGCCAACTTGACATTGGCCTTTTCTCAGGTTCAGAGGTATGTTTGGCCACCCAGGAAAACCCCTTGTGTCACTTCATTCGATAAAATGTCTTGTTCCTTCCCTCGGGGGAACAACAGTAACCATGACATTATATTAAATGTTGTTTCATAAATTTGTATGATTGAATTTGTTCACATTCAAAAATAGTGTGATGCAGGGCTGAAAGACTTATTTTATAATGAAGATTTCTTTGTTTCACTGGCACATAAGGGGAATTAGATAACAACAAAAACAAAATAAACAACAACAACAACAAAAAAACAAAAATTTGATATCGGCTATAGGCCAAATTGTTAATTTAAACATGGGTATCGGCTCAGAATTTCACAATCGGTGCATCTCTAATTCAAAGCCTATAACCGTGTGCCATTTAACATAAGTTTTGAGGAGGATGTTTAGGCTATTTACTGTGTTCACTTTGCATCATCTCTTGTAAAACATATTCTAAAATGTACTTTCCTAATCTGTCACGTATGATTGACTGTTACTATGGCAAAGAAGAAATGCTTTGGAAATTGTGGTTTCGATGTCAGGAAGTGAGTGATATTGCATCTTTAAAAAGACGTTCAATGTCAATGTGTGTGCTCTAATAAAGAGAATATACTCTTTAGCAGGAATACACACTTTTAGCGCTGTCAAAGCGCCCAAGGGCAAAATCTGCACTCATCGTGCCACATGTTACCTCCCCCTAGACTGGGCAGGATGTGGCCTCCGCAGGGTCAGGTGGGAGTGGCATGCAAATTCCACTCGTCAATTCTCATTGGCCTTTTCTCAAAAGAAGGAGGTGTTCAGGGCTCTTAAGAGCGACCCCTAGTGTCACTACATCGACAAAACGTCGAGTGAGTGACAGAAGGGGAACTAAATTTACCTCAGTTACAAGCTGCCTCATGGAAAACTGGGCAGTGTGCAGGGCATTTAATTACAAAATTACTGTCAGGAATCCCACGACTGTAATTCCTCCCGCTCTCCACCAGACGGCTCCATCACCTGAATATTGACTCTAACTCTCCGGACTCCATTTCCTATAATCCCCGTATCTGGCACTGATTACCTCACTCTCACTCTCTGTCTTTGGGAAGTCTTGTTTTGCCCTGGCTGACATTTCTGAGCGTTATCTGTATTTACTGCCTTACCTGTGTATGATCCTGGACTGTTTACCCTGTTTTGACCCTTTGCTGCGTGCCTACTGTTACTGCTTTGTTTACCTGGATATTACCAGTGATTGCCTCCCACCTGCCCTGACCTCTTGTCTGCTCTCTGATTTACCTACTACTATTGCTGGTTATTGTCCCCTGCCTGTCTATATTACAACATTTACTGTTAATTAAGCTGCACATGGATCCCAACTCCTCTGACTTAACATTACAATTACCAACGGAAATGTTTTTAAAATACTGAGGGATAAAACATTTCAAATCTAAAGTGATATTCAATGATAGTCTGACAAACCATTGTGTAAAATTATGAATAAGAGTACTGTGTCACGGTGGAGGGCGGGGCCGGGTCGTGACTCAACACGCCCGGTCCCGTAATAGGCTAATCAAGCCTCCGAGAGGGTTAAAGGCCGATTGCGGAGGACGTGTGGGAGAGAGAGATCATTACAGACATGTCCATTGTCTTATGTGTTTGTATTTTGAGTTCTCCATTAAACTAAGATTTCATGTGTTCAGCCGGTTTCTCGCCTCTTCCTTGCCCGCGAACATGAACTGCTTTACAAGTACATTTAAGATTTCGACCAAATCGTCAGCGGTAAATGTTGATGAATCAACCTCATTCTGACGTTGAATATATGTTTTATTTTCTACCTAATAATGTTCAGATGTACCGACCAAATAGCAAATGTTGATTCAACATTGAAAATTGATCGATGACTGATCCCGACCATTACAACTAAAATAGAAGTTGAATGGACATCTCTTTGCCATCTGGGGAGTGTTAGCTGTTGTGCATGAGATCAACACTTTAATTTATTCAGATGCAATGTATAGGATGTGTGTTATGTGTAGCTCTGCAATTTTGTTTTATAATGTCAAGGTTCATTCTCTTCTGATTGAGTGTGCTGCATTTGAGGGGCTGCATTATGTTATCCATTTCAATATTCCTTTTAAAACCTTACATAGTTCACTTGCATAGTTTTTGGTACAGTATGTCAAACAAAATGTTTGGTTATTTGTAGCTTGTTCATATATGAGTTAAGACCACACACACACACACACACACACACACACACACACACACACACACACACAGGCAAATTGTGCAAAATCTCACATTTTACAAGGCTAGTTTACAATGTACATATACTAAAAACAAAAAACAATACTAAAGCATGTTTATTGGAACAGAGATCTCTATGCTCAAATAAATGAGAGTTGAGCGACACACACTGTAAATAAAAAATCTATAAGATCCACAACAAAAACTAGCAAATGTTGTCATCAAAAATATGGCGAAGATGTCTCATTGTCACATTTCAGTTATTTTTATTTACATATTTATTTTACAGTTAAAATTAACACACGCACTGCCTCAAGTGGAACTCAATATAATACAATTTACAATACAATATATTCAACACACAGTGCCAAATATGTTTGATTTTATTGACTTGTTGCCCTATTTGATTGGTGCTCTGTTTACAGGAGTTGATCAATAATTTTATTTGATTTGAGTGTGAATAACAACTTGAATTTTGGTCTCTTCGTCATACAAAGTGAATAGAAGCCTTTAGAAGAATTGGAATATGACAGATGAGTTGCATGGACTACTTATATGACACTTTTGGGTGTTTTTTAAGCTTTAAAGTGTGGCACTATCCACTGCTATTGCATTGAAATTAGGGAGCAAAACATTCTTTAAAATATCTCCTTTTGTGTTTCGCATAAAAAGAGAAAGTCATACAGGTTTTGAACAACAACAGGGTGAGTAAATAATTACAGAATAGTTTTTTTTTTTTTTTTTTGGAGAAGTATTCCTTTAAATGACTGTTGCTAAGCAACTATACATTTCATTCATCACAAAATTACACAAAATGCAATTTGCCACAAACACTTTTTCAAAATGAGAAATAATAATAACAGGTGAGTAAAAGTAATAGAAATCCTAATGGTATCAATGGACTGCATGTATTGTATTATGTGACCACTTCAAACAGACCCTTTATCAGACCCTGTTACCTAAATAATAAAATAAATTATTAATAAAAAATGTTATGGCTGATGGTATTACAGCATAAAGACATGTAGAACATGCTTTTTAAAGGTCAGGGCCCAGTGCCCAGCCATCGCCCTTAAACAAACTTTAGCTATAAACACTGTGACGCCAGTTAATTGTTGGTTTCTCTCTCTTTGCCTTTCTCTCTTTCTCTAATTGTGCTGCTGAGAATGCAGTGTTGCTGCCTGTACTGAGAGCGCAATAAAAACAGAGAAGTGAGTGCGTGCGTATGGGATCCATTAGTTTGTTTATTAAAAGTCGTTCTCTCCTCTCCAAGGCACTGAACCACAAACATCTCTGCATGAGCCTGCAGACCCAGATGTAGTATTCAGAACTGAGATGAGAGAACTCTAGTTAGATCACAACATATTACACTAGCAAACATGCACTGAAAAGTACCTTGGTTTTCTCGTGTTTTTTTTGTTTTTTTTTTGTGGAAAGGTGATTTCATTGTATTCTTAGAGGTACCTTTTCATGTACTGTAAACAGGGTTGGGGAGTAAAGAAATACATGTAACGGGATTATGTATTTAAAAAACTAAATGTTAATAACTGTATTCCACTACAGTTACAATTTAAATACTTTGTAATCAGAAGTTACATTCAAAAAGTATTTTGATTACTGAAGAGATTACTTTGCCTTTTATTGTCATTTTTTTCTTTTAATATTTAGTCTACTTTTTGAAGTAACCTTCCCAACCCTGACTGTAAATATAATAATATAATGATAATAATAATAATAATAATAAATATATAATATTGTAATTATTCAGGACCATGTTATATATCATAGCATGGTTTTCCCATCTGATATGATTGTAACATTGTATAGCCAAAAATTAGTTTTTGGAATAGTTTGACAAAACAGTAAAGAATGAAAAAAAAACGTGATCTAAGTAAATTCAGGATGTCACAATGTAGTTTAGCATTGCCGCCTTTATCATTTAATATCATCTTCAGCTTTTAAGGACATTTTCAGCCTTGAACTAACCTTGGAAGTTCCAACGTACTAGTAATGTGTGTTCAAGTTATTTTGGTCAGTGACTAAAATGGACAATGGGCATTGAATTATTATTTTATACTTTTCCCTTTTTTACTTACTGACAAAAACAGGAAGCTTTTAAGCAATATTGCAACAAATTAAAGAGCAAATTATGCACATTAGTTATGTAATTGATTCTTCATCTATGTATCTGATCACTCTGCTGTCAAAGAGAATGATGGGAAATGTAGTGTTGTCACCAGCCAGTTGCCTGAAAAACAGCAAAATCAGTCTGCCGTGAGCTTTCTTGTAGCAGTGGCCTACATAAAACAGTTCAAACTAAATTGTTCAGTCTACAGTACATACATAATTTGCTTCCAAAATTATTCTGATACACCAACAACAAAACAGTTGGGGCTTAAAAAATCTTTCTTTAAGTGGTAATTATAACATCGACATGCCTTTCATCTCATAAATACAATTATTCTGACGTGACTTGATGGAGGCAATTGGCCATATGAAGAGATAAAATTCAGTAAGCTCTCACACACACCATACTATGACAGATTGTCTTGTTCTGAAACTATAGAAAGATATACCATGAATTCTAATATTGCTTCTGATTTAAAAATACATACATATGTTATTATGTTCGGCATGGTCTATAGCTACTAGCAGACCGACTCCAATAAAGTGATGTCTACAAAGACATTTCCTGTTATCTTTCGTCTCACTGAATATCTGTACAATGTTATGACTTAATAATTTCATTAGGAAAACCACTCCATGCATTATCTCTGACACACCATCTCACACATTCTTGGATAAAAGATATCATAATAATATGCGCAGTTATCCCATATGACCACAGGCGGTTGTAGCGTATTGTACTGCCATGCATCACATCAGATTTTCTGTCATGATCAGTCCACAGAAATCATGCATTAGATGAAATTAGCCTCGTTTGACACGTTACTTTTTTTTAGATAAGATGCTAGATTTTCTCTACAACACTGACTACAAAGGCAAGTTTATTCATGGGTGTTTCTTCAACTCCGGGCACTTTTTTACTGAAAGTGCGGAGGCCCTATTGTTTTTCTAAGGATTATTATTAGGGCCCAAGGACTGAAAGTGCGGCGGCCCTATTGTTTTTCTAAATATTATTATTATTAGGGCCCAAGAACTGAAAATACGGAGGCCCTACTGTTCTTCTAAGGATTATTATTATTACTATCCTAGCACTGAAAGTGTAAGTGAAAGGAAGCCCTATTGTTCTTCTAAGGATTATTAGGGCCCAAGCACTGAAAGTACGGAGACCTTATTGTTCTTCTAAGGATTTATTTTTATTAGGGCCCAAAAACTGAAAGTGCGGAGACCCTATTGTTCTTCTAAGGATTTGTATTAGGGCCCGAGCACTGAAAATGTGCAGGCAATATTGTTCTTCTAATGATTCTTCTTTCTTCTTCTTCTTTTCAAGGGTTTTGGTACTTTTGGGGTATTTAACATCTGTGAAAAGTGGTGCAGCGGTGGTGCAGCGGTGGAGCCACCTAGAAGATGGGCATGTTTGGGGGGCTCTGTTGCACATCCCTTTTGAGATACCATCACAAACTTTGTACACGTATAGAGCTCATCAAGCCAGACAACTTTTTCGCTGACAGTCATAATCTCCACCCAACTGGAAGTCGGCCATTTTGGATTGTTTGTAAAATACATGCTCTGGAATTTTAAATACTCCTCCTAGGGGATTCATGTTACAGGTACCAAATGTTGCTGACATCATGCTAAGACATTCATGATGCTAAATTGTGAACAGATTTTTTATATATTGAACAGTATTGCCATGACAATGAGATAAAGGGGAAAAAATAGGAAACAGGAAGTGTCTTCTGTGTGCATTGTGTTATTTACATAAAAATGTAGCCGAATGTTTGGCCTTGTGGGCTGATCACATTGATGTGGCTATTGTGGGTTACAGTCATAGTGCCACCAACTGGCGGAAGGAAGTGTGGCACATTTAACAGACTTTGAAATATTCCTCTTAAATTTACCTGAATTGCTTAAAAAAAATTATAATGTCAAGACAGTGCAGATTTAAAATTCTGAAGGGATTCTTGATATCTTAAATAGTGTTGCCATGGCAATGCATTAAATGTCATGATTCCTTTTTATGTATATTCACATGTTTTTGAGGTACTTGGTATGCTTGAATTTTCATGATAATTTGCACACACATCAGAGTTGTCAGCCATTAGGCTTGGGCCAAAGTTAACATATGGGCTTGGCTGGGGAGCTCTGTAATGCCACATTTTTACAAAAGTGT
The DNA here is from genome assembly GCA_032164185.1 of Moxostoma hubbsi. NCBI lineage: Eukaryota > Metazoa > Chordata > Actinopteri > Cypriniformes > Catostomidae > Moxostoma > Moxostoma hubbsi. The sequence continues at coordinate 6,598,203 of JAVLUX010000031.1, read as the reverse complement.
TGGGGTCAGTTTCTTCTACAGTCACCAAACTTGCTCCATATATTGATCTTATCAAGTCGGACAACTTTATAAATTATAATTTTATATACATAAAATATAATAAAAATATCAATTGAAATGTAAAAATACTAGAAAGTCAAAGTCAATTCTGTTCCAAATCAGAGATCACGTGACAAAGTGCTCAGACGCAGTATCAGAAATGTCCAATGGCAGCCAAGCTCCATTGGTCAGAGGACAGCCAAGCTCCAAGAGGTCCTCAATGCAGCCTGTAGCATGATGACATACTGGATTAGATCCAATATGAACTGGATGTTGTAACACACATGTGCTGGAGTTTATTTTGGTGATATCATGATTGTTTGAACTCAATGGTACCAATTAACTGTTATTGTATGTGTTTTAGCGCTCATCTTGTCTTTGTTTGGTAAAATTGTCATTGTTTATGTCTGGATTAATGAAATATGGATGTTAGAATACCCATGCACAAAATAGATTGTTATTATTTCTGGATATATGCATGTTTAATGTTTGTGTTTGTTGCAGAACTTCAATCATTTTTTTATCACATGATCTTAGGTTTAAAAGCTAAATGTATTTTGTGATTAATATAAATTCATATGAAATTAGTAGATTTAATGAGTGCTCAATGCTTTATAATTTTTTACGTTCTTAGTGGTGTATAAATAGCCAGTAAGAAACTAACCACCTCAGTGAAGTTGACACCCCATGTAATAAATTAATAAAAGAAATAACTTCGGTAGCAGTGATGTCACTCGACCCCATGCTGTCCAAATCACTCTGAACAGGTGCCATTCATTTGTGCTGCTTTGTGCCGTTAAAAGAAATATCATAACATATTTCTTTCTTTGTATTTAACAAGATAGATTTTGGGAGCCGTGAAATCATGTCAATAACTCTAAACTGTCTTCATCATTTGTGCTCTCTTCTGGTCTGTGCCATGTTTTGTATTGTTGAAACATAAATTTGGGCAGAAGAGCCCTCCTCTTTCTATCTCTCTGCCCCGTGTGTTCCCCCCTTCCCTCTCACTCTGCTCTCTCTCCAGAGCCTGTTCCTGCCCTGCGGAGGTGAGGACACCACCACCTACAGTGCCCGCCACTCTCCCCTTCATGTGGAAGTGTCCGACGACGCAGGTGCGGGCATGGCATCTGGGCCAGCCTGCTGGGGTTGCGGGTATATGGGGCACTTCTGGGATCAATGACCTGTGATGAAGCTGGGGACAGTTGTCCGGATCCCTGACACCCTACAGCCTGCCCCTTACCGGGCCTGAACATACCGGATATCGGTAAGGATCAAGGAGGTTACTCACCAAGCATTGGTGAACACAGGTTGTAATCAAACCATGGTCCACCAATGCTTGTTTCAGCATGAGGCATTGAGCATTGATAAAATGATGAGGGTGAAGTGTGTGCATGGGGATATTCACGAATACCCTATGGTGACCCTGGTGATTAAATGTCGGGGAACAAAATATCCACTGATTTTGGGGACTAATTGGCCGGAATTCAGAAACATATTAAAGGGAATATGCGCGGATGTGTCCTGCACCAAAGTGTTGAGATGTGAAATGTGCGTTGCTCTGGGAGGAGAGGCGGAGCCAGGGCCATCTTCATCAACTCCACATCAAGATGACGTGAGGGGGAAAGAGGCTGCGGCCCCTCCCATCCTCAGGGGATTTCCTGAAAGTGATTTCTCTCTGGAGCAGTCACAAGACGAAACCCTTAAGCACGCCTTCTTCCAAGTGAGAGTGATTGATGGTCAACAACTCCGGCCAAGTGTCGCACTTTCAAATACCTATTTTATGTATATAAACGAGCAGTTGTATAGAGTGACGCAGGACACTCAAACAAAAGAAGATACAACCCAGCTCTTAATACTACGGAGCCGCCAGGAAATGGTGTTCCAGACGGCTCACTATAATCTGATGGCAGGTTACCTAGTGGAAATGAAGAGACTGAACCTCTTAATGGCCCGTTTAATTGGCCGGGCATTGGCGGCAATGTCTGCAATTGGTGTCTCCTTCCTCTAATCGAGGTCCCCTTCGAGAGAATATGCATGGGCCTCGTCGGGCCATTAGAGGGTACAGCATGCGGACATTGCTTTGTATTAGTCCTAGTGGATTATGCAACACGATATCCGGAAGCAGTGCCTATGCACAGCATCTCAGCACATAGTGTTGTGGAGGCACTCTTCAAAATAATCTCCCAGGTGGGGATTCCGAAAGACATCCTCACAGATCAGGGTACAACTTTTATGTTACGGACACAACACAACCTTCACAAATTATTGGGCATTAAATCAATTCGCACCAGTGTTTACCATCCGCAGACAGATGGCCTAGTGGAGCGATTTAATAAAACCCGTAAGAACATGATTTGTAAATTTGACAATGAGGACGCTAGAAATTGGGATAAATGGCTCGACCCCTTGTTATTTGCAGTACGAGAGGTCCCAAAATTATCCACTGGGTTTTCCCCGTTCGAGCTGCTATATGGATGGCACCCACGCGGGGTGCTTGACGTCAACCGCGAAGCTTGGGAGGAGGGACCTTCTGAAAATAAGAATGGAATTCAGTACGTTCTTGATCATAGAGCAAAACTCCACTCTTTGGGGCAACTAACACAGGACAATTTGCTCCAAGTGCAAGAACGACAGAGCTGACTGTATAACAGGGGAGCTGTGCTGCGGGAATTTGCACCGGGAGATAAGGTTCTCCTATTGCTCCCCACATTGAGCTCCAAATTACTCGGCAAGCGCAAGGACTCTTTGAGGTCACGCGACGAGTAGGGGATCTCGATTATGAGGTTAAGCGAACACATTGAGGGAGGTGGTCTCTCTGACGTTGGCTATGGTAGTCCTGGAGAGGGCTGAGCTTGGCCTGAGGTGAATACATAACCTAATCATTACACTCAAGTCACTTGCAGAGACCACCTCTCACCGTATAAGCTCACAGGGGTTGCCAAGTTGCAACAAGAATTTGCAGACATGTTCTCCCTTTACCGGGTCATACGAACTTCATCCAGCACCACATCGAAACCGAACCGGGAGTGGTGGTACGTTGCTGTCCCTGTCACTTTCCCGAACACAAAAATAAAATGGACTGAATCCTCAGACTGCAAACAGCTTACGCTGCTGCCTATTTAGATGATATCATCATTTGTAGTAATGATTGGCAGCGGCACATGCAGCATCTGAGGATGGTCCTGAGATCGTTGCGGTGGACGGGGCTAACAGCAAACCCTAAGAAGTGCACGATTAGGCGGGTGGAGGTACGTGAGCTCTTGGGTCATGGGCAGGTATGTCCCCAAATTGAAAAAACTGCGGCGATTGCAACCTGCCCGAGTCCCAAGACCAAAAAGTGAGTAAGAAAGTTCCTGAGGCTGGCTGGCTATTACAGGAGATTTGTGCCTAATTACTCGGAAGTCACCAGCCCGCTGACTGAACTCAGTAAAAAGGGGGCTCCAGACCCGGTCCAGGGGACAGAGCAGTGCCAACAGACGTTCACGCAGATTAAAGCTGCCTTTGCAGGGGGCCACTTTTGCATTCACTTAATTTCTCTCTCACTTTCCTATTACAGACTGATGCTTCAGAGAGAGGACTGGGGGCAGTGCTCTCGCATGTGGTGGAGGGGGGTGCGCCATACATCAGCCATAAGCTCTCCTTGAGGGAGACAAAGTACCACCCAACTTCAGTGGCACCACCACATGAAGAATACCAACGTGCAGGTAACCCAGTGGTATTTGGATCTCCAGCCCTTTAAATTCATGATGGTCCACAGACCGGGGGTGCAGATGGCTGTTGCCAACTTCCTTTCCAGAAATGGGGGGTGGGGGGGGTTGGTATGCTGGCCGGATGGCTTCCCGGCCTGAGTTGGGCAGTGGGGATATGTGGCAGCGGGGACGTGGTCGAGCGCATCCGGAGAGAGAGAAAATGGTAAGGGTGCTTGCACCTGAGCTAAATTATGTCTAACACCTGTCTCTAATTCCAGTGAGTATGGGGAGAGCGGCAGGTCACGCCACTGCCAGATGAGACAGGGAGAACAATACGAGTGACCAAAGACAGGTGTGACTTACTGAGTGTTGTATTTTGTTGTGAAGCTAAAGACTCAGAGATGTTTATGTTGACAAAGATTGTGTTACACTGATCTGATTGAACTGAGAAAAGCACCTAGAAGAGTGCACGCAGAGTGTTGAAGGCAGAGAAATAAAGAGCCTTACTTGACTGCATCACTGCTCTCTGTCTCCACCCTTCCAACTCTGAACTTGAACAAATCGAGCACAAACAAACTACACCGTTTCAGAGCGATTTGTAACTAATTGGGTGGAGAGTGATGTCACTGCTCCTGAAAAGTTTCATGTTATATCTAAGGAAGGGAAATAGATATAAGATTAATTTTAACGGCACAAATCGAGCACAAAGGTGAGGATGTGTTTCTGCGTGAGCATTTTGAACGGGAGTTTGTGCAAAGCTTGGTTCAAAACTAGCAAGTCCAAGAACGGTCTTAAGCCGCCACCTTTCTTGGGTACGATGAAGGAAGGGCTGTAGAGAGCCTTCTTCATCTCGGTTGGAGGGACAGGCTCTATCGCGTCTTTGAGTAAGAGAATAGCGATTTCCGCACGCAGAGATTTGGCATGTTCGCCGTGTACTGCGGAGAAGTGGACACCCGTGAAGGGGGGCGGAGGCCTGGCAAACAGAATTGCGTAACCGAGTCGGATGGTCCGGGCCAGCCAGTGAGACAGGTTGGGAAGTGAAAGCCACGCATCCAAACTCCGTGCTAGAGGCACCAAGGGGACGTTTATTTTTGACATACCCGGCGGGGCTCCGCAGCGGAGCGGAGAAGGTAAAATGGCGTCGGGAGCCAAAGACGCGTCCCGAGGCTCTGGTGCTGAGAAAAGACTCAAAGCACTTACCTTGCTCCGCACACCCAGCAGGGGGCGGGTTAGCGACTGAGGTGGAGGTCCAACGTAGGTGTCCACTAGACTCGTCGGAACCAGCCGGCCGGGGAAGGTCCGCATCCAGCGTGCTGGGACTGTTGAAATCTGGCCGCAGAGTGCCAAGAGAACGGCATTTGTGGGACAGGTGACCCAGAGACAAAGGAAATAGCTCTGTTACTGTGAATGTGGGAATAAATTAAATAAATCCAACAAAAGATCTCCTCCCGGCCCTCCACCGGTGGACAGAGTGGTCTTACCATTTCCGGAGCTAACGTCTTGGTCCCTGGGTCAGACGTCTCAGGAGCGCCTGGGTGCCTTACAGGTCCTCGAGGGGGTCTGTGAGACGGGGCGCAGACCCCAGGAACCAGTCATCCAACAGCGATGGCTGTGAGGAGGATGGAGGGACATCTGCACATCAGCTTCAGCCTGGCGTGCTGGCCCAAAGGCGGCAGCCCAGGGGAGGCATTAGTGTCAGACGCCGCACTCTCCGATGCAGCGGCGAGCTCATCCACAATGAGCTCTAAAGGATAGGCAGGCTGGCCGTGAGGAGCGATGTGGAGGGCGGCTGGAGTGGCGTGCTCTCTGTTGAAAGAAAGCCGCGACCGCAATGTTGCCATGGTCATGCCCTCGCTGTGAGAGTATGAACCATCCACAAACACTGCCTCGGTGTGATCGCTGCCCAGACACACGAGACAACGCCTGTGGCCTTCTGAAGCGGAGAGCACTCTATCGCATCCAGGAACTACACAGGGGTGGAATGGCATCTTTAAAAAGATGCGTCCTGAAAAGGATGTTCAATGCCGCTGCGTAAAGCTCTTTTAGAGGAAAATACTCTTTTATAGAGAAAATCACTCTTTTATATATAACTCTTTTAACTCTCTTGCGCTGTCGAAGCGCCCAGGGGCAAGCTGCACTGCTGTGCAGAGAAGGAGAAAAGCCACTGAAGGGCACCGTAGATCCAACAGCAAGCAGAGCGTCAGAGGAACAGGGCAGGAGCTGATGTGTAACTTGCAGCTGGCTGCACACACGACCATCGGCTCTGAAGAAAATTTCAGAATGAACTCGACGTATTTCCCCGCTTTTATACCCGTATGTCCGGGGCGGGTTATGCAAGTACTGTCTGCCAACTTCTCATTGGCCTTTTTTCATAGACCAGAGGCATATTCGGCACTCAAGAGAGACCCCTAGTGTCGCTTCTTCGACACAACGTCGAAGTGAGCGACAGTCGGGGAACTTGCCCATCTCAAATGAGCATAATGAAATGCATGCTGTTTTTCTTCAATCTTTGGATTGGATCATAAGCAGAAAATATGAAACATAAATATCCTACTGTCACTCACATGTTGCATGTTTAAAAATGCACTCTTTTAACAATTTAAAATATGTTGTCACTGTAATGTTTTAATTGCGAAATGGACTGCAGTAGATGAAAGTTGAGTTTTTAAATTCAGTTTGATATTGTAGTGTATGTAAATGTACAACCCGGTAGAGGGGAGAACACATCTGCAACAAGTATGTGAATGCTGATGAATTTTTCTATATATAAACAAAGCATTTGTTTTTTAGCCACACTCAAATGCCCCACCTGTTGGCCAGTGACAGTAAACAGGTTTAAAATGGGCATGTATGACGGCCTCTGTAGCACCCCCAGTTTCACCTACAGTCACCAAAATTGGTAAATATATATTTCTCGTGAAGCGGGACAACTTTCATAATTATAGTCATTAGGTCCGCCCAATAGGAAGCCATTTTTGATTTGAATATTGCAGTCTCTGAACTTTTAAATACTCCTCCTAGGGGATTCATGAGACTGTCACCACATTCAAACAACATTATGCCAAGACATTGAAGATGCTAAATTGTGAACATATTTTTTATATATCGAACGGTGTAGCCATGGCAAGGCAATCAATTTTGTCAGTCAGTGTCTCAAATCTTCTGTGTGCAATGTGTGATTTAGATCAAAATTGAGATGTTTTTTTTTTGTCTTGGATGCTAATCACATGGATATGATTATTTTGGGGCATGGTCATAGTGCCACCACCTGACAGCAGGAAGTGTGGCTCTTATAACAGACTTCAAAATAGTTATTTTAGTTAAGATATTTAAATTGCTTCAAAACATTTTTAGAATAATGTCAAATGACTAATGCAACATTGTGTCCACACTGCACTGCATCACTGCTTGCAGCTATTTTCTCTTTTTCTTGTCTTGGAAACTTGATCCTTTATTTTGCTCATTTTCAAATTCCTTGTACATTTAGATTTGATAATTATAACATTGTCCCAGACCCAGAGATTATCACATTTTAACAGAATATTTTCATTGTGCATCATTTCGAATCAAGCTATAATTCTGTCAAATTATGCAAAAAGAGTGAAAGTATTATTTAATTTTGTATATGTAAGATACATAGACTGCTACCATGAAATTATTCTTAGCAAGACAGTGGAACAGGCCTTATTCCAAACATCTTTCAAATTTAATTCCATCACCATTATTTCCACCCCAGAATGGGATCAAATACAACACACAATTTGAGCTGTGGTGGAAATAACTCTGTGGTGGAAATGTTCATGACTGTCATAATTGTCCAAACTTGTCTATCACAGATCATTGCTTTGTATACATTTTGTATACAAAAATATAATAATTAAAAATGTTTTGAAGAAACACCCTCATGTGATGGAGTTTTCTCCAATTGTGAAACTGAGTTGCATCATGATTATTTACATGTACATTTGCTTTATATTTTGGTTCAGCCACTGGCCATCAGATCATACAGCAATCAAGATCTGCTTGAGGTTATACCTCTAAACGCACACTCCAGCACCACTGCACATGTGCTCACCAGACCAGAGAACTAATTGGATTAGCCTGTAAAATCACAGATATGAATCTATAGGAAGATCTCCACAATGGATAAAAGACAGAAGGGAGCTTTCAGCCTTTCGGGGTGGTGTGTGTGTGGTCTGAGGTGGTAATAGGGCTAGATGAAGGACTCGGTGTGTCCAGACATCCAGGTTAAGTGTGACATGGCGCTGTTTGGGCGTCCTGCTCACTGATCCACTTTAATTGCCCATCATTAAACCCCACATTAGCCAATTGGGGGGGCTTGCAAGAGTGGGCACCAAACCATGGTGAAGAACTGCATGCTTTACTTGATTTAAATAACACAACTGTAGGGCCTCAAAATGTATTGGTGCAGGCAACACATTTTTAAAACCTCAATGAGAAAATAAAATAATAAAGGTTATGTTTCCAACAACCACGCATATTTTGTACTAAAGATATCAGCTGTTTAAAGGCCATGGGAGTGGTTTGTGGATATGGTAGTATATTTCAAGATCATGGGGGCTTTACTCATTGGAGTTCATTTGTGGATGGCTGCCAAATCAAGACTATGAAGAAGTTTGTAAACCAAGCCAATGTTTTCAAGCTTCAATCAACAAAGAAAGCAAATATGTGTTTATATTGGTGAACAGGGTACCAAAATTAGCTGTGCATGACTGATGGCAAAGCAGCCGAGAACTTTAATGACTTAGCAGCAGTTGAACCTTCTTTTGGCTTACAAGCAGATTACAACAAAATTCGTAATGTTGGCCTATCTTAAAACACTTTGTCTGGTCAGTAACAGCATTGCCTGATTCCCTTAAAGGGGTCATATTCTGAGGAATCAAATTGTCCTTGATATTTTGACATAGAGGTATTTCTACTATAAAAACATACTGTAAATTTCAGAACTCAAAACTTAATCTCTAATGCAATAAAAGCAATTATTTAAAACCAAGATTCAAAAACTCTCGTTCTCCACTTCAATGACTTCACTGTCATTTGGGGGCTCATAAATTCATGAGCACTTCTACAGCTCAAAAACATCAATGCCTACTTTTACATCAACGCACCCTTCGCCCCGTCCACTGGTGCTTCAGTTCATAAACTATGAGAGAAGGATGAACCAGACATATTGCGGCTGAACTATTCCTGAACACCAAAGGGGGCCCATCTGGACTATTTTCAATAATTTTTGTATTTAACCCTCTGGGGTCGACGGATGCAGGATGTCCATGCAGGATGTCCTGCAGGATTTTTCCGTAATTACAGCGGAAACAACATAAAATTCTCCATCATTTTGGGGCATACAGATAAGTGTAAGAAATCATTAGAGACTATAAAGGGTCTACTTTTATTTGTGTACACTCACAATAACAACAAACCTTGTGCTTTTGTAAAATAAAAAAAATAAAAAGGGTGAGCTGTAAGTAGTCTCTGGGTTTGAGAGCATATATCTGAAATGCATCACAAAAATGAAACTCCACAAATACTTATCACACAAACATGAAACATATGTCTAAAGAAAGCTTAAAATGTCTACTTTTAAATAAAACAATTCGAATTTAAAACAAATATTCTCCTGCAATGTAATCTGTATGAAACAATGCGATGTACAGTTTCTCCTGGCTCAACTAATTATCCCTAATGTGATCACACCCACGGGCAGAGGGTGCTATTCATACGGTAATCTGAGGCAAATCAATGCAAATGGTAAAAACAAAGTTTACTCACTTTTCTGCGCATTTGGAAGACTGCACAATACAAAAGTGAGAAAACTCCTGGATAGTGACAAAGAGTTAACATTTTCCTCAGTAGAAGAGCGGGACTCCGATGAACGTTTGTATTTTGAAGAGTGACTTGATCCAGCCAAAGATACAATTTCGGACGAGTAAGTCATTTTGTTTTCATTAGTTTACATGCTATTTTATATAAATATGTACATATTTTACTAGTGGGACTGTTTCCAGACTTGCCAGCCAGGATTCAGAGTATTGAAATTTTAAATATGTCCTAATGGGCAGGTTTTAGGTACATTTAAATGCTGTTTCTGCTAAAGCAGGTATTTAAATGTTATGTTGTATGATATAAATATAATATGAATGTTTAGATTATATTTTAACTAGTGTTTATGTTGCCTCGTTATCATCAACAAAGCTTGTGCTTGCAAATATGTGTTCAGGTTCAATGAGTAAAATGCACTGTAAATATGCCCATATTAGAAAATCAGCATATTATAATATATATATATATATAAACACAAATAAAAGCACGTGTTGCTCCGGACGGACAACACAGCCGCGGCGGCGTATATCAAACGCCAAGGTGGTCTACGCTCTCGCCGCATGTCACAGTTTGTCCGCTGTCTCCTCCTTTGGACTCAAGTCGCTGCGAGCCACTCACATCCCAGGCTACCTCAACAGCACAGTGAACGTGCTGTCGTGGCAGGTTACATCCAGGGGAGAGTGGAGGCTCCACCCCCAGGTGGTTCAGCTGATCTGGAGTTGATTCGGCCAAGCACAGGTAGACCTGTTCGCTTCCCCAGAATTCTCCCATTTCCCACTATGGTACTCTCTGACCGAGGCTCCCCTCGGTACGGATGCCTTGGCACACAGCTGGCCCCCGGGCCTTCGCAAGTATTCCCCCAGAGAGCGTTTCCCCCAGTGAGCCTACTTGCACAGACATTGTGCAAAGTCAGGGAGTATGGGGAGCAGGTCCTCTTAGTGGCCCCTTATTGGCCCTCCTGGATTTGGTTCTCGGACCTCACGCTCCTCGCGACAGCCCCCTGGAGAATTCCCGAGGTAGAATTCCCGAGAATTCCCGAGGTAGGATCTTCTTTGTCAGGGAGGGCTGGCTTCTCTGGCTTCTCCTCTTCAGAGTTCTAACTTGACTAGTGGCCGTCGAGTCTTCGGGGAGGCTTGCTGCCGCCCCGGTGCGGGCGTCACCAGGCCCCCGTACTGAGGTAAGTGCTCCACATGTGCTGGTTGTCCCCCTGGGCAACCCCGTGTGATGTATATTCTGCAAAATGGTTTCCCTGCCGGTAAACCACGTCTTCCTTGGACAGAGGGCCTCTGCCCTTGGTTGCCGTGTTTGTAGTAACTCCTCCCCCCTTGGGTAGGATCTACCACGATCCAACTCCACACGATGTGCTTCCGTTCCTAACCTGTAAGACCGTGTGTGTATTCCACCTAAAACCCCCCCCCCCCCCCCCCCTCTCGGGGCCGGGTGTGGTCTCCACAGTGTCCTCCTCTTTGGAGGGACTACCCCAGCTTGGACCATATATTTGGCCCCAGCCGAACTTTCCGTTCCTTTTACAGGGGAGAGCAATAGAGAAAAGGCCCCGGCTGGGCCACTCAGTCCTTATACTTCTGAGCAGTTAGCCGTTCCCCTAGGGACCGCTTCATGCCTGCCAGTGTTGGGGGTATTTATGCGACGGCTTGCTGCGCTGGCTACGAGGCACACAGAGGACTGCCCATCTCCAGCCACAACACTGAACCAACCGCTGAAAGTGACAGGTCTTTGGCTCAGCTCCTCAGGGCGATACCTGATGTGGATGTGCAGCATCACTCCTTTATACCGTATGTCTGGGGGAGTGGCATGCAAATTCCACACGCCAATTCTCATTGGCCATTTCTCAAGATCAGAGATGTCTGGGCTCCGCAGGAGCGACCCCTAGTGTCAACTCATCAACACAACGTCTCGTTCCCTCCATCAGGGAACGGAGGTTATGTCAGTAACCAAGATGTTTTCTCAACAATACAAGCATGTACACACATGTTGCTCACATATTATTGTAGCCCAGTTTGTGCTGAATACAGCATTATCAGACTTTAGCCATTAATGTGTTTTTAAGAAACTGAAAAAAGCACAAATGTCAAGGCATGTCAAAAATTCTCCAGGGCCCAAAACACCCTCAGACCCCAGAGGGTTAAGCATGCACAAACAGACGTCTTTGACTGCTTAATACATATCTTGTGATGCTTGTAAAAGATGCGGTGTCAAGTTAGAACTCTGAAGAGGAGAACCCATTCATGGACACGTTCTTTTGCCTTGCCCATCTGCGCTATTTGTAATTGTTGATGTATAAAAACATGCGCTGGATGGACGTCTTTTAGATGCATTTCCGGCAATGTGCATTTCAGTGCAGGATGATACTGGAAACTGGATGTGTGTGCGACTAGATTACACTGTGCTTTGGACTATGTATGTGCATCAAGTAGATGTTTTTCGGCAATAAGTATAGATTGCTTGTGAACCTGTCATAAAACCATACAAGCTTTGCAAAGGACCTGTTGTTGAAGGATGGGCAGTTCCATTCATGAATATTTCAAATGTTATGAATGTTTGATAGTTTATGGTACTGACACCCACTTTAAACCGGGCATGTCCATTGAAGTGACGCAACACTTGAGGCTGTCTACACCAGGCATGTCAACACAAACCTTCTAAACTGTTTAATTGTGTTGATGGCTGTAGAGTAGCACCAGCGCATGCAGCGCAAAATGGAATGGTACATCTGCTTACTGTCAGAAAAATATGCCGCAATAGACGCTTCCATGGTAGACAGCCTCATTAATTATAATATGTTCTATTGCTTTTGATGTGACACTCGCTTCCAGTGTAGACAGGGTGTGAGTGTTAACAGTTGTTCTTTTGAGCAGATAAGCAGTTTAATATATTCAGATGCAATATATTGGATGTGTGTTATGTATAAACCCTGAAATTTTGTTTTATAATGTTGTGGGGCATGTTAATTCTCTTCAGATTGAGTTTCAAATATGGCTGATTTTGAGGTGAGAACAGTGGGAGTTTACATTGAAGTGCACCTTGATTGATTCGCTGCCAGTCAAGGCAGGGGCATCAGGAGATTTTTGAGGGGCTTGAGGCAAATATACAGGGGGGGGCAATCATACGATTCAGGTATTTTTTAAAAAGTAACCATTCCAAATAAGAACCGGTTATTGGTCTCCACCCTAACTCTTAGGTAACCAGTGAGTCACTTAAGCATTTTAGTTCATGGGTTAAAATATTCCCTTTAAAGTGTGATGGCCTGCAGGCTAACATATGGAGCTGGTCGAAACTCAGCAGGACAGCATCATCTTCATCCCATGTATCTCACAATTCATGATCCTGCAACTGGAGCTGTTATATGATGATGGAAAGGCATCACACTTGAGAGAATCAGCCCTTTGCCTCTCTTGAAGTAATGAGCTGACCCCGGGAACAGGCTGCCTTTGAGCTGAGGCCAAGTCATCTGAATCCACTCTGCCCAAATGAGGGCTTCGCTTTCAAAGCAGATCTGCAGAGGTCCAAACCCAGCACCCCCACATTGTGTGAGGGAACAGGGGAAAGGGACCCAAGAGCTTCTAAACTAGCACAGAAGTGATAAATCATTTCTAGTGAATGATGTTTGTATGCTCATCGTGATCGCATCTGGACGTTACGATTTACGATTGTTGCTTACAGTCGTGGTGATTAAACATAAAATTCATGATTGACTTTTGTAGCCATGAGCTCTTGATGCTATAATGGAAAAATTTGTTTGAGTGAGCGCATTTTTTGTCAATAAAGTAAGAGTAGAAACCAGCCTATGTGTGCTGTGATTATGGGTTCCAGAGATAATACTGTCTGGAAAATGGCACTAGATGAAAACAGCATGCACTGGAGCTGACATGGACTCCACTGCGCAAAACCTGATGATCATGATTTATAGCATGATTTTAGAATATTCCAAACAGCATCTTTGTGCTTCAATGGAAGCAAGGAAATCTGGCCTTTTGACATCAACGTGGTCAATGTCACAAATTTGCTTAAATATGACAAGTGACATACAAATATTGCTTTTAATTAAAATGTTTATTTTTTTATTTTTTTAAATAAAGATTGTTAGGCCAATGGCAGATTTCCCCCCGTAATTCCGTTGGGTGGCACTAGTGGCACATAAATTACACACTTTAACTTTAAATATAGAAAAATCAAAATTTTCAATGTGGTCTCAGACTTAAGCACCCTGCTGTAGCTACCATAGCAGGACAAAGATTTCTGGATTCATTTCACTGCAAGCTCACCTCCAACACAAATTAACACCTTTTGTAAGATATCTGACATGTATTTTCTGAGATGGCTTATTTTTGTAAACCATGTAAATGTGTCCCACATTTTCCTGCTCTAATTAAGGGCGGTCATGCTATTCCACATGTAAATCCAAAAGTCATCACTGTGAGCATAATATATTACAATTGAATCAACAGAGTATGGGAAGAGTCATAGAAACAGAGATGCTTTCACGCAGTCCGCCTGCATAGCAGAGTCCTTCTGATGTGGTCTGGCTCCTAGTTCACACGCTAAACTCAATCCACACATTACACTCATATATTTCCAAACAAGAGGGACACAGAGGAAATTCAAGCACTCGCCTTTTGTGTTGACGCACATCAAGGTCTGCCAAACGCTATAGACCACATTCTATTGTGCCGTGATGCTGATTTTGTCATATTGAGGATGACTGATTGATTTGGTTTGAAACCCAAACAAATCAATTATCAATCACATTGCTCGCCTCTGGCCCCTCCGAACTGTAAGAGTTTCAACACTCTTGCAGTCCAACACTTTTGAAAAAATAGCAAAAACTTGTCACTGTGAGAATGTTGAGTTTTGATGGAGGCGTTCTGACTAAGAGAGGCAGAACATATGGTTTACATCATACTCATTCTAATATGATTTTTTATTCTTTTTCATTATATAGTGCTTGCAAGAGCTTCTTCTCTACAAATTTCGGCAGTTAATTTATCCTGAATCGTTTAACGTACAGATTCCACTTAAAGTTTGTTAAAGCTTTAAATTTTAGAGTTTAAAAATGTCACCTTGACTTGCATCGACAGAATGGTCAACATTTGAAATGTAACTGACGGTGATGACTGGTTTTTTATAGTTGCATAATGAATTGCTATTAGTCTCCCTTTCATATTATTTAAACAAATATAGTCGTGGCAAAGACTGCACACTAAGTACACAAAGTGCAACCTGATCACACTTGAAGTCTGCATTTTGTTCCCCAGAGATCCAGTACTGTAAAATCAGCCACATTATGCTGAATCACTGACAATCAGACATTTTTGCATCAGCTCCAGCATGTGGTGGTGTGACCGGAAGTGGGTTGTGTCAGCAGCGTGGGATACCCGGGTTCGAATCCTGCATTAAAAATAGGAAATAATAGCATTTGCATAATCCGCCACAAGCGTGATTCTGAGGTTGCAATTTTCCTCTAACTTTAACTTTTTACTCCACTGAATATTAGGTTTACATTTGGGTTTTCCGTTAGGGGGTACAGTTGAAAATACATGCATTCATCTTCACTGTAATTCAACATGTACAGCTGAAAATAACTCACATATGGCGCCCCTCCATGGACATTACACATGGAAAATTGAGCTCACACATGGCCATATGCCCAACAACACTTACCGCTTTCACCACAGGGGGAAGTGTTTTGAATTTTGTTAAAGGGATAGTTCACCAAAAAAATTACAATTCTTTCATCTTTCTCTTACCCTCATGCATCCCAGATTTCTTTCTTCAGCAGAAATACATTTGAAGGAAACTAGAAAAATATCTTAGCTCGGTAGGTTCTTAAAATTAAAGTAGATGGTGACAAGACCTTTGAAGCTACAAAAATCACAGACAGTCAGCATTACCATTGGTTAAATGAATGTCTGCTGAAATGAAACAATCACTTTTGGTGTGAAAAATATCTATATTTAACTATTTTTTAACGATTAATCATTGCTTTCATGCAGTCTCTCATGTGACGTATTTGCGTTGGCATGTCACGGACGTAATCTCATATTTTTCTTTCGGTTGAGACATCCAAGAAGAGCACACAAATGCACCAATGTGAGTAAACAAACAGATACAAATAGAGATCTAAACCAAAACCAATGAATCTTCTGTACAGTGCTCCTCCTACTCAGTTGTGAACAATGCTGCTCTTCCGGGTGTGGCGCATGTGTCCCCCTGTGGTGATAGTTCTCATGTGAATATGCCAACGTGATTACATCACGCGCATACTGCTGCTGAACAGAAGCAATGTTTTATAGTTAATAAGTACTTAAATAGTGATCTTATGTATAGACCTGGAGGTGCAACTGATGAACATATATATAACATTTTAGTTAATATAGTTGCTTATTCCAATCATATTTGGGAAAAATATTTACCTATATGAAAACAACCATTGTTGTATTATTTTTAAATATATGTTGCATATACAGTGTGTACAATAAGTGACATTTTATTTCAGAACAAATATGTCATTATATGGGTATTGCTTACATTCAAGTCAAGTCATTTTTATTTGTATAGCACTTACACAATATATATTGTTTCAAAGAAGCTTTACAGGAAATCATACTGGACTAGCTCCTGTCCAACTCAATGTTCGACTCCCACTGCTGTGTGTTTCTGAGCAATGACAACTAACTGCAGCTTGTGCCAACCAGAAGGTCTGTATTATGGTACTGCGAGGCCCTGGGGCTCACCAATCCACAGGGCCCTTGCCAGTTGTCGGTGCAGGGGGATGACCGCAGAACCATCTTACTCTATGACGATGTGCTAAACCAGGGGTCGACAACCTATGGCACACGTGCCAGCACTGGCACGCGGAGTGGTAATTACTGGCACACCAGCAACGGCGAGAGAGGAATAGAATATTTTATTTTAATATTAATTTCGTACTTGCATTCCAATCTACATCTTTATGTAATCCCGCCTCATGATCACACAGCATGTTTTTATGAGCTGAATGGGAGGCTAAACACAAAGGCAAAATGTGGCGAGACTGCAGTATACCCAACAGACTCGTGCCGTGTGTGCAAGCCATTTGCGCATCACAAGCAGGTAGCGCTTCACTTTCTGTTAATTGCTTCAGTCAGACTGTGCGAATGACAACCTACATTCCGTGTTTCATTTGTTTTATTTTGCTTTCAGAACAACACGTAATGCAATTAGAAAAACCCCACTATTAATCCGTAAGATTTCCACTGGTGTTGTGCAGAGAAACACCCCTGGGCACTTCAGCAACAAAGAGTATATTTTCTAATATGAAAAAAGAGCATATTTTCTCTAAAAGAGAATATTTCCTACTAAAAGATTGCACTTACGAACGTCATTTTCAAGATGCCTTTTCATTTGTGTGTTTTTCCTGGTTGTGGTCGCTGTTTCTCGCTTCTGACGGCCATGATAGCTGTCTCACGTGCTTGGGTGCTACACACACAGAGATGGCATTCGTGGATGGTTCATGCCCATGGATACGTTGCAGTCGCAGCTTTACTTCGTTAGAGGGAAAGCCACCCCAGCGGCTCCCCGGCTCGAATATTTACATTTACATTTTACATTTACATTTATTCATTTAATAGTGCCATACTACAAAGTTTCAGTATCATCACAATAGTATACAAAACCGATTTAAGTGCAACAAGAATTGTTAATACATTTAGAATTATTTTTTTTTTTTTATTATTATTATTTTTTATAATTTTTTTTTTTTTTTAGCGGCTGGTTAAATACTCTTGGAAAAGATGTGTTTTTAGCCGTTTTTTGAATATAGAGAGTGAGTCAGCTTCACGGATTGCGTTGGGGAGGTCATTCCACCAACGTGGTATGATAAAGCTGAAAGTCCGGAAAAGTGTTTTGGTGCCTCTTTGTTTTGGTACAACAAGGCGCCGCTCATTTGCCGACCGCAGGCTTCTGGTGGGAGTGTAGCTCTGCATAAATGTTTTTAGGTATGCTGGAGCAGACCCAGTGATTGTTCTGTATGCCAGCATCAGGGCCTTGAATTTAATACATGCATGAACCGGCAGCCAATGGAGAGAGACAAAGAGTGGTGTAACATGTGCTCTCTTTGGTTCATTAAAGACCAGACGTGCTGCTGCATTCTGGATCATTTGCAGAGGTCTAATAGCACATGCAGGAAGGCCTGGAAAGAGAGCATTACAGTAGTCCAGTCTAGTTATGACAAGTGACTGAACAAGCAGTTGTGTGGCATGTTCAGAGAGGAAAGGTCTTATCTTCCTGATATTGTAGAGTGTAAATCTACATGATCTTGCAGTCTTTGAGATGAGGTCTGTGAAATTTAGCTTGTCATCAATGGTTACCCCTAGATTTCTGACCGTTTTGGAAGGCAACACTGTAGTTGCCTCTTCTTCTTCTAAGCTGCCTCTTCTTCCTGAGACGGCTGAGGAAGTTTGGAATGAACCAACACATCCTCACACAGTTCTACACTAGTACTGTTGAGAGCATCTTGACTGGCTGCATCACCGCCTGGTACGGCAATAGCACCGCCCACAACCGCAAAGACCTGCAAAGGGTGGTGCGAACGGCCAGAAACATCATCGGAGGTGAGCTTCCCTCCCTCCAGGATATATATAACAGACGGTGTGTGAAGAAAGCTCGGAGGATTATCAAAGACTCCAGCCACCCGAGTCATGGGCTGCTCTCACTGCTTCCATCAGGCAGGCGGTATCGCAGCATCAGGACCCGCACCACCCGACTACATGACAGCTTCTTCCCACAAGCAATAAGACTTTTGAACACTTGATCCCTCACAATCAACAATCAGCACTGCACTTTATTAATCCTCATTCTGTCAATATATTCTCGCTCCCAATTCAGTCAGTGTATATATATATATATATTTATACCCTTCTCTAGTGTGTGTATTCTACATTGTGTGTATTGTGTACATTTGTTATGTAAATTGTTGTGTAGGTATGTGTACATTTGTTATGTAAATTGTTGTGTAAGTTTATGTAAATTGTTTTGTGTAATATGTTGTTTATTGTAAAGTGGTTTATGTCTCGTCACTGTCATTACTGCTATGTTGCTCGGAACTGCACACAAGAATTTCACCTGCTGTTGCACTCGTGTACACAGTAGTGTGACAATAAAGTGATTTGATTTGATTTGATTTAGTTGGACCCAGCTGCACAGTGATGTTGTGTTCAATATCAGGGTTGGCTGGAAAGACAAGGAGTTCAGTCTTGGCTGGGTTGAGTTGCAGGTGGTGTTCCTTCATCCAGGCTGAGATGTCAGCCAGACAGGCAGCGATTCGAGTGGTCACTGTGGTGTCGTTGGGCTGGAAAGACAAGTAGAGTTGTGTATCATCAGCGTAGCAGTGGTAAGAGAAACCATGTGACTGGATGATGGGTCCTAATGACGTTGTGTATATGGAGAAGAGAAGTGGCCCAAGCACTGATCCCTGAGGTACCCCAGTAAGTTACTGATGTGGCTTGGATACCTCACCTCTCCAGGCTACCTTAAAAGACCTACCTGAGAGATAGGAGTTGAACCAGTCAAGCACAGTTCCGGTGATGCCCAGTTTAGAGAGGGTGGAAAGTAAGATCTGATGGTTGACTGTGTCAAAGGCTGCAGAAAGGTCCAACAGAATCAGAACGGATGATCTGGATTCAGCTTTCGCCAGTCTCAGCGACTCTGTGACAGACAGCAGGGCAGTCTCAGTGGAGTGACCACTTTTGAAGCCTGACTGATTGTCATCCAGCAGCTTGTTCTGTGAGAGATAGGCAGAGATCTGATTGAAAACTGCCCTTTCAAGTGTTTTTGCCATGAATGGGATGAGAGAGACTGGTCTGTAGTGTTCTATCTGTGTGGGGTTAAGTGCAGGTTTTTTCAGCAGTGGGGTTACTCTAGCCTGCTTAAATGTAGTGGGAAAAGTGCCTTCAAGAAGAGATGCATTAATTATGTGTGTAAGCGCAGGTATGATGGACGGAGAGATGGCCTGGAGAAGGTGTGCTGGAATGGGGTCAAGAGAACAGGTGGTGGGGTGGTTGGAGAGGAGGAGTTTAGAGACCTCAGTGTCAGTTAGAGGAGAGAACATAGAGAGAGAAGAGTTGCATACAGGAGTTGGGTGTTTGACAGGGTGTGGTGCTGTGAATGTATTGCTGATGGCTTTAACCTTATTAGTAAAAAATGTGGCGAAGATATCTGCTGTAAGTGATGTGTCAGGTGGTGGAGGGGGAGGGCAGAGAAGCGAGTTAAATGTTCTAAACAAGCTACGAGTGTCTGTGGTGCTATTGATCTTGGTCTGGTAATATGAAGTTTTTGCAGCTTTAACATTATCTGAAAAAGTTGCAAGCAGAAGTTGATATTTACCTAGATCAGCTGGATCTTTAGATTTCCGCCATCTCCTCTCGGCTGCCCTGAGATCAGTCCGATGTTCACAAACTACGTCAGACAGCCAGGGGCTGGGTGGTGTAGTACGTGCTGGTCTAGAGGAGAGAGGACAGATTTTGTCTAGACAGGTTGTTAGGGTAGAGCTAAGTGTGTCTGTGGCAGTGTTTACATTGAGCATGGAAAATACATTTATTGTGGGAAGAGAGGCAGAGACATCATTGGATAGGCGAAAGGGTGAGAGGGAACGGAGGTTACGGCGAAAGGAAACCAAAGGTGGAGTTGGTTTTACAATGGATGGGAGAGTCATGTTAAATTGAACAAAGTAATGATCAGAGACATGTAATGGAGTAACAAGAATATTTGAGGTAATACAGTTACGTGTAAAAACGAGATCCAGCTGGTTGCCCGATCTGTGAGTTGCTGTGGTGTGTAGTCTTTCCAAGTCAAATGAGGCCAGAAGAGCATTCAGTTCAGTGGCCTGGGGCTTGACTTGGTGTATGTTGAAATCGCCAAGGACCACAAGTGGCCTACCATCCTCTGGCAAAGAGGACAGCAGGACATCCAACTCCTCAAGAAAGCTTGTCAGCTGACCTGGAGGGCGATAGATGACAACAACATGTATTTTTGTGGGTTGCATTGTAGTAATGGCATGGAATTCAAAGGATGTATTGTTACATAGTGAAGCCTGTGGAGAAAAAGTCCAGTTATTATGAATGAGCAAACCTGTTCCCCCACCCCTGACGGTATGTCGAGGGGTGTGAGAGAAGGAGAAGTTGTTGGAGAGTGCAGCAGGTGTTGCTGTATCCTCAGGACGTATCCATGTCTCCGTCAGCGCCAGGATGCTGAGGGTGGACTGTGGCGAAAGCTGGAATGAAGGCAGCTTTGTTCACAGCAGACTAGCAGTTTCAGAGTCCCACTGAGAACGAGAGTGGAGCAGGACTTGAAGTGCAAAGTGGCCGTAGGTTGTGTGGGTTGCATTTAGTCTTGCATCTGTATCTTGTGAACGGTCTACAACAGATAACAGGGATGTGCTTGAATGCATGTGTTATTAGTGAGCTAGACATGTTAGTATGTATGTATGTATGTATAAGTAGAATAATAAAAGAGAATAAATAAAATACAAAATACGTAAGTGCTTTGGTGAAGGGCGCCTTGTCGGTGTCCTTGCTCGGTGGACTCGCACAGGTAGACTCGCTGGTCTTTACCCAAGTAGGTCTTCACACGAGGAGGGCTACCACTTCCGCTGCCACTTCCGCGTCAACATTCAGTCAAATAAATACACTTTTTTGCCGTTCAATGGGAAAAGCAGCCACGCCTTAATGCTACTTAGCACAACAAAGCTAGTCACTTGGTCAGCCGAAACTGAGGGGCACGCAGGTGACAAGTGCTGGAACAAACGTCACTTCAATACACCGCAAATAAATTATGCAACACTCTAACAATAAATAATACTCTAAAACAAGTGAAGCACTGTTTGCAGACACTAAAACGACACACTGGATAACCAATACTAAATCTAGCAGCGAATACTACGGGACAAGTCAAACAAATCTAGCAGCGAAAACTATGGGACAAGTCAAAGCAAAAAATAGCGCTCACACACATAAACACACGTTTAAGCGACCCGCGTTCAAGACAGTAAACAGACAGCACCTGATCTAGCAATGAATACCACTGTAACGACGATAAAAACAATGAAATAAACACACTTAGATACAACTGCAGACTCCTGTAGATAGATCGCTTCTCCTATATCGCTACCGAATATAACAGGTAGCCAATATAATGATGATAAAATGGAGCTAATATGATCATATTTCTTGGTTCTCGTCAGCACTCTGGCTGCTGCATTTTGAACCAATTGAAGTTTATTTATTTATCTTGCTGGACATCCTCCCATTAATTCATTACAATAATCTAGTCTTGAGAGTATGTGCCATAATTTTGTAATATTTCTTAGGTGGAAGAATGCTGTTCTACAAACATTGGTAATTTGATACCAATTTGGCCTGTAGGCTTGCGTCCCAGTGGGCCGGCCTGGGCGTGGAGCCACCCGTAGGATGCAGACAGCAAGAAGGCCGCCAAGAACCCGAGGAAGGCTTTGAAGCTCCCCTGAGACGGGCATCCCAGGAAGTCCTGAACCTGTACTTCAGAAGCTCCCTGCCTCCCTGATTTGTGCCCAGATGTGGCACAAATCCACCCCGATGTGATGGTCTCCACGGGTTATGAGGATGAACTTCTCCCTCTCCCATCCGAGGCTGTTCCAGGAATGGTCACAACGAGCCAGGTAACTGCTTTGATGTCCCTGGACTCGGCACGGACACAATTTTCACCTCAGGCTCAGCCCCGTTGCGAGGCTTTGCCATTATGTTCGACACGGTTGTTCCCTTGGTCCCCCTCACACGGAGCTTAGGGGCGTGGCTCGCACTGCCCAACCTGTCGCGATGGCTGATTAGGACTGTCCGACTCAGCTATGCAATTCAGTTCGCCAGACGTCCGCCCAGGTTCGACGTGTCCGCTTCATTATGGTGAGAGGCGAGAACACCATTTCACTGCGCGCAGAGATCGCGTCCCTCATACGGATGGACGTGATAGTGCCTGTTCCTCCAGCCGAGATGAGGAAGGGGTTTTACAGCCCCTACTTCATCGTACCCAAAAAATGCAGTGGGTTGCGTCCAATCTTGGACCTGCAAGCTCTGAACATCAAGATGCTGATGCAAAAACACATCTTAGCGTGCGTCCGGCATCAAGATTGGTTCGCGCCGGTAGACCTGAAGGACGCGGACTTCCTTGTCTCGGTCCTTCCTCGACACAGAACCTTCCTTCGGTTTGCTTTCGAGGGCTGGGGATACCAGTACAATGTCCTCCCTTTCGGTCTGTCTCTGTCACCTCGTGCCTTCACGGAGATTGCAGAGGCAGCCCTGGCCCCATTAATGGAAGTGGGCATTCGCATCCTCAACTATCTCGATGACTGGCTGATTCTAGCTCACTCTTGGGAGCTCAGCCGTTTGGGGCTTCGGGTCAATTGGGAAAAGAGCGAGCTCTCCCCAGTTTAAGCATCTCTTTTCTCGGTATGGAGTTAGACTCAGTCTCAATGAAGGTTTGCCTCACGAATGGGAGCATGCAGTCGGTGCTGAACTGTCTGCGTACATTCAAGCTGAACACATTGGTCCCACTGAAATCCTTTCAGAGGCTCCTGGGGATATGGCATATGGGTTTATGCATATGAGACTGCTTATGAGAGTCACGAAATGGGCATGGCACCATAGCACACGCATTCTCATCACGCAGGTCTGCTGCTGTCTGTTCAGCCCTTGGTCCGAAAGAGCATTCCAATGGGCAGGAGTTCCCCTAAGCCAGGTCTCCAGGGACGTCATGGTTATGACAGATGACTCCAAGCGTGGCTGGGGCACCATTTGAAATGGTCACGCAGCCGCCGGTCCTTGGACTGGTCCACAACTGCGTTGGCACATCAAATGCCTCTCATTTGCTGGCTGTATTGCTTGCCCTGCAGAGGCTATTGCCATTGATCCGGGGCAAGCATGTGTTGGTCCAGATGGTCAACACAGCGACGATTGCAAAAATCAACCGCCAAGGTGGCCTACACTCTTGTCAAATGTTGCAACTCGCCCGCCGTCTCCTTCTCTGGAGTCAGCAATGACTGAAGTCGTTGTAAGCCACTCATATCCCTGGCCACCTCAACAGCACAGTGGACGCTCGGTGTTGCTGTGTCCGGTGCATGAGTTTTAGAAGTTCGGAGCAGCTCTTTGTCTGCTTTGGTGAACAGAGGAAAGGAAGCGCAGTCTCCAAACAGAGGATCACCCACTGGGTAATTTATGCCATCGCTATGGCATATCACGCCCAGGACGTGCCGCCCCCTGCGGGGCTGCGTGTCCATTCTACCAGGGGTGTACCGGCTCTCCTTTGAGGCGAAGACGTATGCTCCTTATCCTAGTCGCGTTCACAAAAGTGTGGACCCTGGATGTCCTTCCTCAGCCCTCTTGCTCGTGAGTTTTCTGAGAAACTCGTCGCCGGCCCAGTATGTGTCATTAGGCCCTGTACTGGGGTAGGTGCTCCACATGCGTTCGTTATCCCATTGATAACCCTGTGTGATGTAATTTCCGCAAATGGGTTTCCCTGTTGGTAAACCGCGTCTTCCTTGCGCAGAGGCCCCTCTGTCCCCATTCACCGTGTTTGTAGTAATTCCTTGCCCTTCGGGTTGGATCTACCATGGGACTCTTCCACATGATGTACTTCTGACTAGACTCGGTAAGACCATGTGTCGTATTCCCAATCTAAAGCCCACCCTCCAGGCAGTGTGTGGTCTCCGAAGTGTCCTCCTCTTTGGACACAATATCGAGTGAGTGACAGAAGGGGAATGTTTTGGTTACTGATGTAACCTCTGTACCCTGATGGAGGGAATGAGATGTTGTGTCCCTCCTGCCACAACACCGAACTACCCGCTGAATCGGCCGGGACCTTAGCTCGACTCCTGAGTGCATTCCAGCTCCTTATATACCTGTATGTCCAAGGGAATGGCATGCAAATTCCACTCGCCAATTTTCAATGGCCTTTTCTCAAAGATCAGAGATGTCTGGGGCTCCCAGGAGTGACCCCTAGTGTCTTCGTCTCATTCCCTCCAGCAGGGAATGGAGGTTAAATCATTAACCAAGACGTTTTCTTTCATTGGAGCACTTTAGATGCTTTGAAAATTCACATGCAGGATCATGATTTTATCAAAATCATCTGGTTTTGCACAAAATTTTCTCTCAAACTGTTTAATATAATTTGTAAAGAAAAATAAACTATTAAATTAGAAAAATGCAAACTAGAAACATTTTCACTAGGGGAAAATCGCATACATTTGCACTGGAGGTGTTGTCGGCACAGCCTTTGATCAGGAAAATAAAAAATGGCACTCCATGTCCAAAATGTTGCCGATCCCTGTGCTAGACGGACGGCTTTCCCTGTTGCACATCATCTCCGTTTTTATATCACTATCTCCCGTTGAAGGCGTGCATTTACATGCACTCCTCCTGTGAATGCCGCTGGAGGAGAAAGGGTGCTGGATGCCGCATGATGCATAAATGAAACTAAACCATTTTCATTTGTGACATGTAACCTGTCCTCTTCATTGGCTCAATTCACCATAATGGTAACCCCCCAAAAAAATTTACATAAAAGTAACTCTTCTAAATCTCAGCATAATAAAACATTCAACCCTAACAAGTATCCCCTTTAATATTAATTTTAAAACCCTTGCAGTCCTTTTCTGATTCCAAACTTTGGTAACGTATGCGAGTGCAGACTGATGCAAGTCCACAAGGGTGCTAAAAGTGTGCAATATATTCATTATATATATATATATATATATATATATATATATATATATATATATATATATATATATATATATATAATTTTTTTTTTTTTTTTTGGAAAAGTCTTTGATATAGAAAAGGTCAAGGAACACACATTAAGCTAACTGTTGAATATTTGTTTTTATTCAATAATTCCAATCAACACATTGACAATAAAGCATTCGATAATTTAATCAAGAACCTCTGAAAAACAAAGCTCAAATAAAAATGACACAAGCACCTGGATGGTTGCATGCAGGTGTTTAAAACACAGTCAAATGAATAGAAAATAGAACATACCTATCACACACCACCATAGATCATAAAATACATACAGCCACACTTCTTTAGGTATATATATCGCTGGTAGAACAAATATTGCTATATCAATAAATATAAGCAATCTTACAAGCAACAGAGATGTACAGTACAGGACAATACTCTCTTGTGCCTTAATATTTTAGAGACAATTATATAGAGACAATTATATAAAAATCCTCATTGAAAATACAATTAGGTTTAGTGTTGGATTACTTTAAGAACATAAAACTTGAAAAAAAAAACTGTAATTCCATCTGTGGAAAACTGAATAATTTTTTTTTGAAACAGGAATGCACATCAGACTAAGAAGTGATACTTTATACAGAAGATAAGAAAGAAATACGTCATTGCCAATCAGAAAAAAACAGTTATTGAAATCAATATTTAATCTGCAATTGACATGGCTTCGTCTG
This sequence comes from Moxostoma hubbsi, assembly GCA_032164185.1. NCBI lineage: Eukaryota > Metazoa > Chordata > Actinopteri > Cypriniformes > Catostomidae > Moxostoma > Moxostoma hubbsi. The sequence goes on along the minus strand of JAVLUX010000031.1, from coordinate 6,572,139 downwards.
CCATGTTTTTTCCTAAAGCACAGAAACTCCAGTTCGCTGTGATTGATCGAGAGGATCTGCAGCGGGACTGTTGGGTAGTAGTCTGCTGTGGAGCCAAAGGGCACAAAAGGGCCGCTCGTTTGCACCCCTATGAATGCAAAATTTCAAATGGGACACTCTATGGTTTCGTGGACTTCGCAGGAACGAGCAAATGAAGGTCACAAGACTGCAAATCCACATTAAGTTTGCCATTTGGGACAGGGCCTTTATCACCACAAAAGTATTCATGTAGTCCCAACTCAAATGGATTAAGTAAGCTTCCATTTGACACATTTAATTGGATACAGTATCATCAAGTTGTGACAAATGTTCTGAAATTGTGTTACTTTTGTTCATTTTGAATTGAAGAGCAGCAAAAATTATTTTTTGAGTTTTCTGTCAGGACTATAATTTGTCAGATAATTTTTTTTATTTTCCATTTTTTTTAACAAAGCACATTGATTTATTGTTATTATTATTATATTATTATTATTATTATGGTTCTCATTAGGGGTCCCTTAACTCTTATGGGGGTCTGGCCACCTCCCTCCAAGTTTAAACCCTGTCAACACTATTGTCTTAACTATTGATTTCATAACATCTTTCATGTTTTTAATTCTTTCTTGAATTCTACACAATTATTATTTAATGTTATCTCTGTATCTCCAGTATTTACTTGTACTTTTAAGATTTTCGACACAGATTTTTATTTTTATTTGTGTTTAACCCCATTGGAGCTGTTATGTATTTATGTTCTAGACACACTCTTTCTGTTTTGTTCACCCACTCCCCCAACACACAAGCAGGTGTCACACCCACATTCTGCTGCATGGCGGAGGGCACAGGCAGCTGGCTAGATAAAGTAAGCTCTCTTCCTGTGTGAGGTTAAACTCTGTGCCAGTTCTCAGCTCTCTGCTGCATCGCCTTAACCACAGCCAGCTGTCGTAAATGCTGGTCTGGGAACAGTATCCCTTGCCAAATCCAGACTTCAACCAATACAGGCAAAACCACACAACTGGTCATAGATCAGCATGTGAGGGTAACATCTAACAACATCTCCTCTCGTTGGCAGAGGTATGTGTGTGGTTAGACGTCCAGGTGCTCCACAGAGCAAGACACTTTGAGAACCTCCGTAAGTCTCTGGTCTCATGTGTAATCAGATCATATGTCATTTCAAGGGTTGAGGTGTTGCCGTTGAGACAGTGGTTTGAGATCGTAATCGTTGATGTTCCTTCCCGTCTATGAACCCCCTGAGGTGGCCTATTATCTGTAAGCAGCTTTTTTAAAACAATGCTGCTATTTATATGGCCTGTCCTCAAGTTACCATGGTGAGCTTTTATCAATTAGATTGTGAAGTAATATTACACTTTTAGTCATTTGAGGTTTAAAATGTGGTAAGATGTTTGTGTAGAATGAAGAAATTGATTTCCATGATGATTCGCTGTTTTAAAGATTAACCTCTATATCATTATACAGCTGAAAGACTGTAAATACTGTCATCCTTTCTTGAATATAGTATTAATTTTGCATTCTGAATTACAGCCAATGACTAGAAGTTTAATGAAGACTGTTATGAGTTCCATATCAAAATGAAAATTCTGTCATTATTATCTGTCAATATACACAATGTTTGGTTTCAAAACTGTATTACTTTCTTTCTCCTGTGGAACACAAAAGTGCTAGTCACTCTTTTGTTTTAAGCTTTCAAAAGGACGCAAAAGCACTATAAGAGTATTATTAAAGTCATCCTCAAAATTTTGTTTCTTTCTCACACAAAGTTATCGTATGGCCTAAGAAGACTTGGCGTAAAGTGTACAAGTCATCTGGACACTTTTATTGTGCTTTTGCTTCCTTTCTGATGCTTGAAAGCTTCAGTACTCATTCAAAATAATTGCATGGAAAAGAGTGACAGGGTACAGAAGAATTTCTCATTTTGTGTTTCACAAAAAAAAAAAAAACCTTTCTGTTTTGAATAAACCATTCCTACAAAGAGCACATGCACACAAGCTCATGTGACCTGTCAGGCATTACAATCGAGCTGTAGCTCACCACAATAATGATAACAACATCTCAATGAGAAAAATTATGCAACATTTTAGATATGGGTGGGGACACTAAAGACTTAAAATAGCTTCAATCAAAACTTGCCAAGATGCTGCAATTGTTGCAAATCAAGTCAGCATCTATTAATAATATTTCTATGAGAAAGACTTGGAGACTTCAGTTAAGTTGTTATGATATTTATTTGATGAATAGTATGGAACAGAAATGTAATGTCTCTTTTTGGCCTAAGCCCGTCTGGCGGACTGAGGAAATTGCTACTCGAACCGTCAGATTCTGCTGGAGATAGGAGGCAGGGCGAGAAGCCTACCCCCCATGCAGGACGGGACTCAACCAATGGAGGTGGGGTGGAGGATGGCACACTGAAACAGCAATGTGATAGACTGTAAGCAGACATATAAAGCAATGGCCGATACATGATTGGCTATTGGCTAGATAATGGTGTGATGTACAGCTGGTAGTCTTCCTGCTAGAACTACACTACACTTACATTTCCAGGGTTTCTTTTGGCAGAGAAGTGTGTCCTCCATCTGTCAGTGTGTGTGTGTGACAGAGTTTGTCTACATCTTCGCCGGGGCAGGCGTCTGTCACCTTGATAAACAATACATTATATTTTCACCTCTGTTTGGCTTTTTCCTCTTTTTCCTTGTCATCTTCTATTATTTTTTTATAGGGGTCTTTATTATAATGGTTCAAGTCAAGTCATTTTTATCTGTATAGCACTTTTCACAACACACATCATTTCAAAGCAACTTAACAGAAAATTATGCTTTAACAGAAAAGGAAGCTGTAATATTTGTAATGTCTTAGAGTCATCACTGTGCAGTTTGATAAAAATGTTACTGTAAATTGTAAATAGTAAATTGCCCTACAGCAAGAAGGTCCCAGGTTTGATTCCCTGCTCAACTGGGACCCCTGTGCCTTTCTGTGTGGAGTTTGTATGTTCTCCCTGCGTTCGTGTGGGTTTCCTCCAGGTGCTCCGGTTTTCCCCACAGTCCAAAAAGACATGCAGGTTAAGTTAACTGGAGACCATAAATTTCCCATAAGTTTGAGAGAGAGGTTGAATATGTATGTCTGTGTGTGCTGCACTGTGATGGACTGGCCACCTGTCCAGGATGTTTCCCTGCCTTTGGCCCGAGACAGCTGGGATAGACCCACGACCCTGCATAGGATAAGCGGCTATAGAAGATGGATGGATGGATGGATGGATTATAAGTACAGAAACAATATATTTTATACCACAAAGCTTTAGATTTAAAAAGAAATTGAAAAAAAAACAGACTGTTGCTCTTTATTCCCTATCATTCAGGCCTTTTCTGACTGCTATGTTGAACTTTAAATCTAGGCATCTGAATCAGCTCTTTAAACTGACAAATGTGTGCCTGAAAGTGCACTTGAAAATTTAGATTACCACTGGTTTTTCAAGGGAGATATTAGCACATTGATAATTGCAACAGGCAAATAGCGCTGACTTTTGTGAATCTGGTGCATTTCATAATAAACCTCAAGTGCATGAAAAGGAGCTGTTTTTGCATTAAAAGAATGACAATGACTTAAATGGCACAGAAATATTCCAGCACATTTATCTGTTCTTAAAGCTGGACTGTGTGTTTTGTGAATAAGACAGTGTTTTGTGCTAAAATACCACGAATACATGGTAACATGCTGCTACTGAATGTTCTTGTACCCTGACAGTTTTTTTTTTTTAGATTTCAAACATGTTTACCTTTTCCTGTTGGGCTACTGACAGCGTTTTGCATCAGATGCCTCAAAGACACAAGTTACGGATCACATTTACCTAAGCAATGATGAATGCAAATTTGGAGATTACATTTTCCTCAAAAATTACATTTTACCTCCACTGTTAGGTTTGGGTTAGGGGGTGGGGGCAGAGGTAGAGGTAGAGGCGTATCTACAGGACAGGCAAGGCAGGCAATTTCCTGGGGCCTCAAGCTGGCAGGGGGCCCCCTGCAGGCAAAAATTACAGTAGTTCACTGCAACGACATTTGAAACCAATGACTGGCAATGCTTAGTACACTAGAATGATCGAACACTGAACACAGTACACTGAATTTTCGAAACCCCCGCCCTAGGGGGCTGCCATCCCTTTAGCTATGATCAAATTCAAGTAAGAGCAGGATGCAGTCATCATGAAGAGGATGTTCGATGTACCAATCTGGGAGTCAGAAGATGAAAAAAGAAAGAGGAGCAGGAGTAGAAGCATGACCGTAACGTTTACTAAATTATCCCTTCTCATGAAAAGATTGCCGTGACCGTTATTGTTTACATTCTCATCACTTATTTTCCATATAATTCTTATTTAATCTGGACAAATTAATCATAATTAGAAAAACTTCAGAAAATATTTCACCACTCTTTTATGATAGAAATGCTACATTGAGAATATTTCCTTAATTTTAATCAGGAGTACACATCTGACATATAAAATCACTATAGCGTGTAAGCTCTCGTCTTTTTGTCATTGCGTGGCTTCAGTAAACAACATCCATTAGAAATTGTGTCCAAATATGTGTGCAATTAGAGACAATTTTATGGATTATCATATGTTTACATCACTTTTTTAGAAAAGATTGGATTGTCATCAATTCCTCTAAATTATCCTATCTGAATCGCAAGAGCAGTTTTAAACTATCATATGGTGTGTTACATATATACAGAAAGAGAGAGGAGCACACATTGAAGAGAGTTATTAGCTACATCATAGATAGAAAGATATAGAATTGTTTCTATCAACTTTAGCTTAGCAACATCTACTATATTTCATTTTTCATGAAAAGAGTGGTTGTGAGATGGGATTGCCAGCTTTTGAACCTATATGCAAAGCATATATATTGCAAAAAAATAAAATAATGATTGTTACTGAAAGCTAGGAACATTTCATCTGGAAAATGGAGCTCACAAGTGCTCATGTGTTCAACAGTACTTCCAGTTTCAGCCACTGGAGGCAGTGGTTCGAATTCTGATAAGCACAGACTGATTTCAGCTAAACAATTTTGACCTACTGTCGCAGAATCAATGCGCTCAGTCTGGAAATACTATGCGCTAAATTGGTGGAACTCTTTATTGAATTCACCTCTCTAATTGCAAACATTAGTATCTTGATAAATCTGAGCAAAGTTTGAGACATTCTTGAGATTTTTCCTGAAACTCTAGAGGAGACCATTACTGTGAAATTACCATAGTATTTTTCTCAGGAAAAAGAGAGCAAAAGTCTTAATTTGCTGTTCATTTATTTTCTCACTGATGTCCTAGAAGAAACAATTGAGATATTGAGGAGGGCTGGGTTTCCCGAAGCAGTAAGTAGAATGTAAGTAGCACTTAAGTGGTACTTAATCTCTATGTCATGTTTCCCAAAAGCATTTTTATCTATATAGTACAGTATGTAAAACTTTTGTAAATTAAAGAGTGCTTTGAATCTCTCGTAAGTCTATTTAATGCAACTAAAACATCTTTCTTGCATGTTTCACAGATTATCATAGACAATATGATATTTAAGAAATTATTAATATATACGCAGACAGTCTCCTCTGTCTGGGTATGCAACATAATAGGTCTAAATTTACATGACACATAATACAGTTTAACATTTTATTGACCCTGAATTTTAAAACTTAAATAAAAAGGCCTAAATAAATATTTCAAATATAGTTTACAAAATTAGAGTGAGAGTGTGTAATAATCAACATCTCTTTCTTTCTCTCTCTCTCTCTCTCTCTCTCTCTCTCTCTCTCTCTCTCTTACACACACACTTTCTCTTCCTCCTCCTATTTTTCCTTCCTCCAATGGCTGGTTCAAATCAGCTCCAGTAGCCTACAGTCTGTTTACATGGCAATCACAAAATTCATACTGCATAATGGCAGTAAGGCTACAAGTTAATAGTGACTAGAAATTTAGCCAGATTATCTAAAAATATTTAGATAGGCCCGTCATTTAATCCTGTTCTGTGTGCATCAGTTTCCAGCCAAACACAAATTTAGCCTATGTGAGAGCCCCTCATTCAGTTTCATTTATATCTATGAAGTCGAGCACCAATATATCTGAAACCCTGTCTTACCAAAGCCATCATTATTTATTTATTTAATTATATTCAGTTAGGCTACATTTGTTGGACAATATATTGTCCCAGAAATAATGTAGATAAATGATATTATTGTCATTTTAAGACCATTCTACACCACTGATATAATGATAATGTAATAGCATAATATTGCAAGTACACCCTTTCAAAGAGCAATTCACTTTTAATTCTTCAGAATATTCAGACATTGTAATCTGAATGGCAAAAAAAAAATTTAAGTCTAAAAGGCCCCTCTCCACCCCAAACGTCTCGGTTACTGTTGTAACCTCCGTTCCCCGAGGGAGGGAATGAGACCAGTGTCAAAGGAAGTGACACACAAGGGGTCTTTCTTGGAAGCCGAACAATACCTCTGAACCTGAGAAAAGGCCAATGTCAAGTTGGCAGACAGAATTTGCATGCCCCGCCCCGGACATACGGGTATAAAGGGAAGCGGGGCAGCGAATGCCAGTCAGGATTTTGCACTGAGGAGCCGAAAGGATGAGGCACGGCCATGTACAGTGCTAGGTCTAGTGCCGTGGCAGGAGGGACACTACGTCTCGATCTCTCCCTCGGGGAACGGAGGTTACAACAGTACTAGGCGGGACCAGAGGCGAAGTAGCGTCCGGCCCACAGATTTCCTATCCTTTCAGGAGGGGAAGACCTTGCAGAGGCCACACCCTACCCAGTATAGGGGGAGGAAATGTATGGCAAATACACCACGAGGGTTGTGAAGCTGGACGTGGGATATGGTGCGGTGGTAGGTCCAGCCTGATAAGGGGGGAACTCTACAGACACGGGGCCGAGGCAGCGAGCTGCCAGAAGGAAACGCGGGTCCGCCGAAAAGGGGGACCGTATCGCGGAAAATACATCACGGGGAGTTAGCCTAACGAAGGGGAACTATGCCCGTGGAGCCTGACCCCAGTACAGAGCCAAAAGACTCGTACTAGGTCTAGCCACGAGTTGCTCTGCTGAACTCGTGGGCCAGAAGGCTAGGGAGGAAAAGGCATCCAGGCAGCGACGCTCAGTGGCTGACCTGGGACAGAAGGCACACTGGATCACATTGGTGAAGGGTGCACAACCCGGTCGGTTGTGCCGCGTTACCGAGTTCTACTGGCTCGGACCTGACAAAACATGGGACGAGACCGATTCAACCCTCAGATTGTAAATCCTGGCAAAGGTATTGGGTGTTGCCCAGCCCGCTACACTACAGATGTCTGCTAGGGAGGTGCCGTGGCTTAGTGCCCACGAGGACGCCACACTTCTCGTGGAGTGTGCGCGGACCTGCAGGGGTGCGGGCACGCCCTGGGCGTGATAGGCTAGAGCGATAGCGTCAACAACTCAGTGGGCTAGCCTCTGTTTGGAGACAGCGTTCCCTTTCCGCCATCCGCCAAAGCAGACAAAGAGCTGCTCAGAGCATCTAAAGCTCTGCGTGCAGTCCACATAGTTACGCAGAGCACGCACCGGACACAGCAACTAAAGGGCTGGGTCTGCCTCCTCCCGGGGCAGAGCTTGCAGGTTCTTGACCTGGTCCCTGAAAGGGGTCGTGGGAACCTTGGGCACGTAGCCCGGTGGGGGTCTCAGGATAACGTGAGAAAATGCCGGACCAAACTCCAGGCAAGAGTCGCTGACAGAGAACGCTTGCAGGTCTCCCACCCTCTTGATTGAGGCTAACGCGATCAGGAGGGCCGTCTTTAAGGAGAGGGCCTTGAGCTCGACTGAATCAAGCGGCTCAAATGGGGGTCTCTGAAGGCCCGAGAGGACCACTGAGAGATCCCAAGAGGGAAACAGGTTAGGCCGGGGTGGATGTAGTCTCCGGGCACCTTTCAGGAACCTGATAATCAAGTCGTGCTTACCAAGGGACTTGCCATCTACTGCGTCGTGGTGGGCAGCGATAACGGCCACATACACCTTCAAGGTGGAGGGGGACAGCCTTCCTTCCAGCCTCTCCTGCAGGAATAGAAGCACTGACCGAACTGCGCATCTCTGTGGGTCTTTGGACCGGGAAGAACACCAATTTGCGAACAAACGCCATTTCAAGGTGTAAAGCTGCCTGGTTGAGGGAGCTCTGGCTCAATTGATCGTATCTACGACATGAAGTGGTAGATGAGCTAGATCTTCTGTGTCCCGTCCAAGGGCCAGACGTGGAGGTTCCAGAGGTCTGGGCACGGGTGCCAGAGGGTGCCCCATCCCTGAGAAAGAAGGTCCTTCCTCAGGGGGATTTTCCAGGGAGGGGCTGTCACGAGGAGCATGAGTTCCGAAAACCAGGTGCGGGTGGGCCAGTAAGGGGCCACCACGGTGACCTGTTCCTCATCCTCCCTGATTTTGCACAGCACCGATGCAAGAAGGCTCACTGGGGGAAATGCGTACTTGCGCAGTCCCCGGGGCCAGCTGTGTGCCAGCGCGTCTGTCCCGAGGGGAGAATCCATCAGGGAATACCAGAGCGGGTAATGTGAATTGTCTTGTGAGGCAAAGAGATCTACCTGTGCCTTGCCGAATCGGTCCCAAATGAGCTGGACCACCTGGGGGTGGAGCCTCCACGCTCCGCTGAGCGAAACCTGCCGCGACAGCGCGTCCGCTGTCGTGTTGCGTTCGCCAGGGATGTGAGTGGCTAGCAGTGACCTGAGTCGCGGCTGACTCCAGAGGACGAGATGGTGGGCGAGTTGAGACATATGACGAGAGCGCACGCCGCCTTGGCGATTTATGTACTGAATGGATTTATGTCTGAATGGATCAGAACGTGCTTGCCCCCAACTCTAGGCAATTGATGTGCCAACGCTGCCGGGGGCCTTTCCAGATGCCAGCGGCAGCATGCCCGTTGCACACGGCGCCCCAACCCAATTGAGAGGCGACTGTGGTTACCACGACGCGTCTGGACACCTGCTGCAAGGGAACTCCGGCCCGTAGGAAGCAGAGGTCTGTCCATGGGCTGAAAGTTTGGTGGCAGGCGGGGGTGATTGCCACACGAAGCGTGCCGTGGCGCCATGCCCATCTCGGGACTCGGGTCTGTAGCCAGTGCTGTAGCAGTCTCATATGCATCAATCCGAGTGGCACGACCGCGGCTGAGGATGCCATATGCCCCTGTAGCCTCTGGAATTGTTTTAAAGGGACCGCTGTGCCATGCTTGAAGAAAGCGAGGCAGCTGAGCACTGACCGAGCGCGCTCATTGGTGAGACGCGCTGTCATCGAGACGCTCAAAGAGATGCTCTGAACCGGGACGAGCTTGCTCTTTTCCCAGTTGACCTGAAGCCCTAAACGGCTGAGGTGCCGGAGCACCTGGTCCCTGTGAGCGCATAGCAATTCTCGAGAGTGAGCTAGAATAAGCCAGTCATCGAGGTAATTGAGTATGCGAATGCCCACATCCCTTAGGGGGGCAATAGCGTCCTCTGCGACTTTTGTGAAGACGTGAGGGAACAGGGACAGGCCGAAGGGGAGGACCTTGTACTGATACACCTGGCCGTCGAAAGCAAACCGTAAGAAGGGTCGGTGTCGCTGCAAAATGGAGACGTGGAAGTACGCGTCCTTCAGGTCTACCGCCGCGAACCAATCTAGCTGTCAAACGCAGGTGAGAATCTGCTTCTGCGTGAGCATTCTGAACGGGAGTCTTTGCAAGGCACGGTTGAGAACTCGCAAGTCCAGGATTGGTCACAGCCCGCCACTTTTTTGGGTACGATGAAGTAAGGGCTGTAGAAACCCTTCTTCATCTCAGCTGGAGGGACTGGCTCTATCGCGTCCTTGAGGAGCAGAGTGGAAATTTCTGCTCGCAAGGCACTGGCTTGTTGGCCACGCACTAGAGTGGAGCGAATACCGCTGAAACGAGGTGGGAGCCGGGCAAATTGAATCACGTAGCCGAGTCGGATGGTCCTGACCAACCACCGCGATGGGTTGGGAAGCGCTAAACACGCGTCCAAACTCCGAGCGAGGGTAATTAAAGGGACGATCACATTTGACCCACCGGGCGGGGCTTCGCGGTGGGGGGGAGCAAGTAATGGGGTGTCGGGAGGCAAAGGAGCATCCCGAGGCTGAGGTGCTGAGAAGGGACTCGAAGCACTTACCTTGCTCCGCACACCCAGCAGGGTGCGGGTTGGAGACTGAGGAAGAGGTCCTGGGAGGGCGTCTTCGAAACTCGTCAGCGCCGGCCTGCCGGGGTTGGACAGTCGCGGGGTCAGATGCTGCATCCGGGAACCCGGGACTGAAGAGATGTGGGGCCGGGGTGCCGTGAGAACAGCGCGCACCGGCCAGGTAACCCAGGGAGTGAGATAATCGCTCTTTTATGGAGAATTTGGGCGAGTAAAAAAGATTCTCCTCCCGGCCCTCCACCGGGGGACGGAGTGGTGCTTTAGCCACCTCCGGAACGAACTTCCAACTGCCTGGGCTGTCCGTCTCAGGAGCGCTTCGGAGCTTTTCTGGTCCGAGAAGGGGTCCTGGAGACGGGGGGCGCACGCCGCCTGCGAGGTGCTAGACGCTGGGGCTGAGAGCTGGGCCCGGGTTGCGGAGCTACCTGTTGTTGTTTGGACGCAGGGGGACGCCCACGGCGAGCAGACGGGGTGCAGGGCGCGCTGGTTGGTTGGCGCCGCGGCATGATGTGGGAAATCGCCTCCATCTGTTTCTTCACCGCCGAAAACTGCTGGGCGAAGTCGTCGACGGTGTCGACCAAGTCGTCGACCAAGCTGGGAGACGGGGGCGTTGAGAAACTTGGCTTTGTCAACGTCATGCATCTCAACCAGGTTCAGCCAGCCATGGCGTTCCTGGACCAGAAGGGTGGACATCGCTCGCCAGAGTGCCTGCGCCGTGACCTTCATAGCCCTGAGAGCGAGGTCGGTCGCAGAGCGCAGTTCCTGCAACACATCGGGATCGGGACTACCCAGGTGCAGATCTTTAAGTGCCTTGGCTTGATGTACCTGCAGGAGAGCCATGGCGTGCAGGGCGGAGGCGGCCTGTCCAGCAGCACTGTAGGCTTTGGAGGTCAGAGATGACGGGGAGTACCGGGCGGTCCCGCCAGGTGGCAGCGTTCTCTGGGCACAGATGGATCGCTAACGCCCTATCCACCTGGGGGACTTACGTGTATCCGTGGGCCGCCCCACCATCCAGGGTAGTGAGAACGGACGAGTGAGCGGAGCGGGTACGGGCAGTAAAAGGTGCCTTCCATGACCGCGTCAACTCGTCATGCACTTCCGGGAAGAATGGTACCGGGGGGGCGTGGCTGTGAGCGGCGCCAGGCACCGAGGTACCAATCATCGAGCCGCGAAGGCTGCGGGGAGGATGGAGGGTTCCAATCCAAGCCCACACTCACGGCCGCTCGGGAAAGCATATCAGTCATCTGTGCGTCTGCCTCAGACTGGGCGGGCTGGCCCGAAGGCGGCAGCCCAATCGAGTCTTCCGCATCAGATGCCTGAACGCTCTCCGATGCAGCGGTGATGTCATCATCCAAGGCCGGAAGCTCAAGGGAGGGCGCAGGCTGGCCATGCGGCGAGTCGCACACATCCTGAGTCCGGACAGAAGCACAAGAGCGTGTCGGGGGACGGGTGGTTCGTGGGGATTTACCCGGCAAAACCGAGCCCGCCGTTATCCCCATATCGCCTTCATCGCCAGCCGCATCGTCCTCAATCCCATGGGAAGGAGGAGCGACACAGGGGGCGGCTGAAGTGGCATTCACCCTTAAGAAGAAGAGCCGCGATCGCAACGTGGCCATGGTCATATTCTCGCAATAAGAACATGAGCCATCCACAAACGCTGCCTCAGTGTGATCGCTGCCCAGGCACACAAGGCAGCGTCTAAGCCGTCATTCTTGGAGAGGAATCGCCCGCATCCAGGAACAACACAGGGGCGGAAGGCCATCTTGAAAAAGACGCGTCCTGAAAAGGACGTTCAACGCCACTCTGTACTCTTTCAGTGACTGAAAATTGCTCTTTTATATGGAAAGTGTACTCTTTTTTTTGGTAAACACCAGGAAGAAGTGCTGTCGAAGCGCCCAGGGGCGTGTGCTGCACAGCGTGCAGGAGAGAGGACGCCAGCTGGAAACTGCGCCGTGCGGATCCAACAGCCATGTTTCTCGCTGATAGAGCTGAGTGAGACAATGGTGTGACTCAGCTGTTTGAGATATAACCATTCGGCTCCGAAGAAAAATTCTGACTGGCATTCGCTGCCCCGCTTCCCTTTATACCCGTATGTCCGGGGCGGGGCATGCAAATTCTGTCTGCCAACTTGACATTGGCCTTTTCTCAGGTTCAGAGGTATTGTTCGGCGTCCAAGAAAGACCCCTTGTGTCACTTCCTTCGACACTGGTCGAGAGAGTGACAGAAGGGGAACTGCGGTTTTTGTTACCTGCTCGGGAAAACTGGATGGGGTGGTTATGTTTTAGATGAGCTTTTAGGTTAGTTGTAGGGCTGGGCGATATGGCTTCAGAAATTATACCTCAATATATATTATAACTCAAAAGTGGGATTTTTTTATTTATTTTTTTTAGTCAGATCATTTCATCTAAACAGCCATTGCAGAATTCATATTTCAAAGGTATTAAAAAATTATTTTAAAAAACTATGAAGGCAGGTTTCCCACAGTTTTTTTACTAAATTAATTATTTAATTTTCAATTAATTGCATGGTTATACTTAAGTTTAACAAACAATAATACATGGAAGCTTAATCAAAATCTTATTTTCCTTCATATATTTTTAATAAAAAAAACTTAAAGGTGTGCAAAAACTACTTTAATATTGCATCATATTAAATTATTACTGTGGAACCCAGTCAAGTTTATTATTATAATATGGTACTGAATTATTATTATTTTTACGATAAGATTTGTTAAAGATAAATTAATATATGTCTGTCCTATTTACTTGACCCTAAACTGTTTTTTTAATTTTTTAATTTTACCTTCACCAGGAGCTTTTATTATGAAATGGGAAGTGCCGTGTTTGTTTGACAGTTATGAGTTTCGCATGTTGTGATCTGCTTTCAAACTCTCTTTTACTGTTCCAGTATTGTGTTGCTGGTTCACTCTGAAGTGCAAACAGACCATGTTTATCTGTCTTTAATAGCAGCCTTTGGCAGTGAAATAATCACATATGATCATATCTCCATTTTTTATGTTATTTTGATTTATTATATACAGCCCTTAAGGATCGTGAAATTAGTCTACTGATGAACTCTATGAAACTTACTGGCCAAATAAAAGGCTCATTAAAATCATCACAATATTCTCGATATTGATGAATTATATATGGCCAGCAAAATCATCTGGAATATATTGTGGGTATTCGATATGTCACCCAGCCCTTGTTAGTTGTATTGCCACTGTTTTTAAACAAATTCGACATACCGGCTTCGTCGTTAATGGGCTCTCCTCTCTCATTTGGCTTGAAGCCAAAATATTCCCACACTGTAGAATGCAGTTTTGAAACCAAGTCCATTTGGACTTATTCTTCCAAACTTTCTGCCTAGAATTAAGCAGTTAAGTATTAGCCTCGATTAACACCTAATCTTCACCTGTTGCTGTCCCCTCTGTGTGTGTGTGTGTGTGTGTGTGTGTGTGTGTGTGTGTGTGTGTTCATGCACGCGCTGCCTGAGTCCCTCCTCCACAGAGAGCGGACGAGAGGACAGAAGCAGAGCGACTGGCTAAAATGTTGGTGACATTCATTCTTATGTAAACAAACATGCATGTAAATACAATTGGCAATATCGAGCCCAGCAAAAATGATCGAGGTCATGTCCATATATTGTATGACAAGTCGATAAATTAATTATCGTGACAGGCCTAAATTCAGTAATAGTTAATCAGTTTTGGTGCCTCGACAGGGTTTAAAATCAACTTCCATGTTTGTCAGCATGTTAACACTGTTCGGGATGCAGACACACTCACTCAGATTAAGTCTAGACTAAAGACTCATCTAGCCAGGCATAGACCTAATTTATCCTTCAACTCACAATAAGGCTGTTTTAGTGAGGTCTGATGGAACCATGATCACATCATGATCTATAACTTTGGATAAAAGTTAATGGCATTTACGATAATTAGAGATGCACCGATTGACCTGCCAGGGACTGCAATCAGACGATTTTCTGCATGCTCGGCCCGGTGACCGGCCGGTCATCCTCACTTCTTTCCGATTCCGAGCGGGTCCGTTTTGTTGATAGCGGCGCAGGCAATAACGTGGAAGTTCTTCACTGTGAGTGAAGAATACATAAAGTTCGCAATGTGTAATAATTATAAGGCTAAAGTAAACCGTGGGGGAACCACCACAATAACGTTCGGATCAACAAATCTAATTTGACACTTAAAACACAATCATCCAGCTGAAAATGCCCATTTAAAAAAAGAAGCTAAAAAAGGGAAAGCGGCTAAAGCTAGCCAGAGCTCAAAGACAACCATAAGTCAGCATCATCTCCTTTCTTTCCTTGGTATGATCAGCGAAAAGACCAAAGCATTTACGAGGAAAATTATGGAATTCATGGTCCTGGATGACCAGCCGTTCTCCATAGTTGAGGACAGAGGGTTCAGAAATCTGATCAATATCCTCGATACAGAGTAGGTGGTACTTTTCCCACGTTGCATTGCCCGAGTTGTTTAATCTCGTGTCCTGTCACACACGCAGCCTGTTACAAGCAACATTTTAGTACACAAATCCGGGAAGGGAAGTGGTGTGCTGGATGACAGAGACAGGCTAAATACATACAAATTGTGCCGTTGTGATTTAATGTGCCGAGTAACATAATTTCTCCCACCGTGTCCGAAATTAAAATCAGCGGAGCACCAGCTGAGTCTTCTACTACAATCTACCAGTGATGCTTGATTCAACTTCCTGCGTCTACTGCCTGCGCAGATTTCAACAGAGCGGCTGGGTTTTGGTTGCCAGGTTGAGGTCACAAATGGGTTGAAATATGTATGATGTGTCGATTGTGTGAGTTGGATGCATTTCATACAACATCTGGCAACTGGAGAACCTTTAATTAAGGTCCCTTTTTATGCATGTTATGCATGCATAAACCTTTGATTAATACATCGATGTGATTATTTATATAGCGAGGTTTGGGACATACAAATTATGGGAGTTTCTTGGGAGAAATAACAAAACGGGAGGGGGGCGGGAGATGGGTGTGAAAAACGGGAGTGTTGACAGGTATGGTCACTAGCCGATCCCGAAGCAGCAATCCGTTTTACAACTGATATTTGGACATCTAACATAAGCTTAATGTCAATGTTGAGCATATTGGACACTTCAGTTTTGTTCACAGGCTTGTAATATTTGGAATTGTTTTGTTAGACGAGTAAAAAAGAGAAAAAGATCCAAATGACATCTGTTTTGTTATATAAATCATTTGCAGTTAATTGTTATTTCTACCTTTTTCTAGTCACAGAGCACTTTATTTTGAGAGTTGTTTAAGTGAGAGAAGATCCTGTAACTTAATGCAGTTTGGGGGAAATTGTAATGTTTAATAATTTATTTTATTATGAAAATAAATTTTAGCATTGAAGAAAGGTAGATTTTGTTTGTATATACGGTCAATAATAGTTCTTAGAAAGAAAATCAGAATCGGAAAAAATCGGTATTGGCAGGTCACACTTGCAAAAAAATCGGAAATCGGAATCGGCCCCCCAAAAAAATTGCAATCGGTGCATCTCTAACGATAATATAATTTTTTTGGTTTCCATGTCTCAACCTTGGGATTCATATCCTGAGGTTACCAGTGCCAGCCAGATCCATCTCCGTTCCTGCTTGGTGTCGGAATCCACTGCTACCTGTTGCTGCAAGTAGATGATAAACTACAGCCGGTGCAAGCCAGACATCACTTCAATCTTTTGACTACTGAGGATGAACTGATGCCAACTCCAACTGTAAGTAATGGGATACTTCATATGCCACTGCCTGAACCTCGGACTCTACGGAACCTCACCAAAATTACCTGCACCTCATTAATCTCTGCCTACATCACCTTTGTCTATTGATAGATAACACTATTGAAATGGAATACAAAGACTATCAATTAATTGCCTTCAACAGCTAACTAACAAAGGATAATGCATCAATGTGCATTTATGCAGTTAATCCAGGATGGACTTCAAAGATGTTAGTTATTAATCTAAAAATTAAAAAAATATAATTATCTATTTTTATTTTCGGTGGACCTTAACGCTTAATTTACTAATCTAAAACCATGACTTACACTGCACATAAATAACTATTATATTCATGTTGTTTAGCCAGAGGGGAACTGGCCCCCACAGTGAGTCTGGTTTCTCCCAAGGATAATTTTCTCCATTAACCAACATCTTATGGAGTTTTGTGTTCCTTGCCACAGTCGTCTTCAGCTTGCTCACAGGGGTTCTAAATACATTTATTATTTATTTAAGTTCTATACAAAATTTACAATCATATTTAATCAAACTACACAATGATCACTCTAAGACAGACATGGGCAACATATGGCCCACGGGCCGGATCAGGCCCTCCACATGGTTTAATTTATTGTAAAAGTGTTTTTCTTTTTCTTTGGATATTTCAGTTAACTTGCATTAGGACCTAACGCATCTCCACAAGCGTTTAACATGCTCATGGTTGCCAGATAAGAGACGCAACACCCCCAGTTTGAGATGTATACTTGCGTAAATTGGAAATATTCTGCCTAACGTTATACTTATTTTGTGCAATCTGGCAACCATGCACATGAGTGCGCTATTTCTATCTTGCTTTCCCCTTTGAACAAACTTAGCGATCTGTAGTGTAATATTCTGCTTAAGGAAAGAGTTTATACGGCTACTCTGTGTTCATTCTTGAGGCTGCTTGTGATGTCTGGTGCTACTTTGCAGGTAAACCTTCTCAGTGATTAAAATAAATATAAAAGTAGATCTCAGCAAATCAAGCCAGAGACGAATATTATGTATATGTATTTTTTATTTGTGCAATTTAAAATGTTGAAGTCCCTTCGTATTTTAATCTAACTCTTGCAGTAATCATTTATCATAGTCACGCAGCCGGTTATGCAGTTGTGTGCTGAAAGTCAAACCATCGAGGAGACCCACATCATGACCCTTTTTGCATGTAAACAGGTAATGTTTTAAAAAATAATAAGAAAACTTGCCCACTTTGCGACAAACATTAAAAGTTCTTTTTTATTATTAAAATAGACCCCTGATGTACAGATTGTTAAATTGAATAATAAATTAACAGGTAAGTAGAGATGGTAAAATAAATTTTTGAGCTCAGCCTTTATTTTTAATGCCTGATAGATTATTATAGATAAATTATCTACCTTTTAGAGCAATACAATACATTAGGCAATTGCAGAATAGTCTCAGTAGTCACAGATACACTTCAGAAAATTGAAGGGCTTAAAAGATACAAAAACCAAATCAATGCAGAACATTGTATCTCAAAAGGAATACAATCTGGCCCCCCATGCACTACTAGCTCGATGTGTTGACTTGAAATGACATTGACTTGACATCAATTTCATGCTGAGAAGACAAAATCCTATTAGCTAAAGTGATAAGCACCGTTGACAGGACAGCTTCCGTAACGAAGCACCTAAGTTCTGTTTTATAACGAGCGATCTACATTATGTGCTTTTTTTGTAGCAGGCGTTTCTCCATTGTAAAATAACGAGCAACATTAGTTAAGCATAAAAGATTAAGTTGCAATGTTATGGGGAAACCCATCTGAGATCTCATTTGTGATTTTTCTTTCCTGCAGGTAACTCTAGGTTCTTTCTCTCAATACTCCAATATCTTTTTCTATTTTTTCTGTCTCCTTCTTTCAGTTCTATTGTCTTGTTCCCCGCTCTTCACTAATGGATAACCTCCAACTGCAAAACTATGCAACAGTATAAAGATGCACCATACATTTCTAGTTCTGCCCATTCTAGCTCAAGGAGCAATAATCATAAAAAACAGATGTTTTAATATAACTGACTCCACTACTCGCATCCCATTTGCAATTCTGTTCAACATGCAAAAACTCAATGGAGGAAATAGAGAAATTGCTTTATGCATATTAAAGACACTTGTCATCAGGATGTCACATAAAGCATGGAAAGGACAAGAGGCAGTGTCCCTCTGAGGCCTTTTTCCTCTCAAAAGTATCAAATTAGATTCAGGGAAATGGCCCAGCGTCGGCATGCAAAGCAGAGCGTTTTTGTGTGCTGTTTTGCATATAAAAAAATGGAGAACCATGTAAATGGTGTGTGATATACAGACAAATTGGTCATTCAGGATTGGAATGAAAATGACACTTTA
This sequence comes from Moxostoma hubbsi, assembly GCA_032164185.1. Lineage (NCBI taxonomy): Eukaryota > Metazoa > Chordata > Actinopteri > Cypriniformes > Catostomidae > Moxostoma > Moxostoma hubbsi. The sequence continues at coordinate 6,553,751 of JAVLUX010000031.1, read as the reverse complement.
GCGCAAACAGGAAATGGAACCGTGCACCGTGAGAATTAGAGCCGTTAAAATGTCACGCCTTTCAGGTGTCCAGATGTATGTTTGAAGGAGATGCAGAAAAAATGTAGATGTTGATGAAGGTGACATATTAAAATGCGCCTGGCCAGAATGCATCGTCTTTTCAGAAATGCATTCAGTGGTCTAGGATTTGTACCCAATCAGCTAAATCGTTAAACAACAAAAGGTGAGACCAAGGGGAAGGCCATACTGGGATTGCTGCATCAAAGTGTTTGAATATATTTATTTCTTTATTTTTATCATTCTCACGTCTTGTTTAAGGGGTTCATTGCAGTCATTCCAACTCAAGTCATAATTCATGAGTCTGTTTTTCGTTTTGGCAACTGTACGTCTTTTGTGTGAAAGTAAATGATTTCCATTCTCCACACAGAAGACTAAATGACCCCTAAAACCTACTTTGTGTTTTAAATGAGTCACTATGGCAATTTGCCTTTTCAAATGGACATTACGGCAATGTAATGCCAAACTCAACAACACTGGCTGCCCCGTTCATGCTGAGCCAATCATCATTTGGATGTGCAGGGGTCATAGAACAGAACACAGCAAAATAGAGAAATTATTCGCAGGCAGTGTGTGCATTCTGTCTGTATGCAAGCGAGGAGGAAATAAAGGGCTTCGAAATGTAATAATCCATATTCAGTGCATTTTAAAGTGTCACCACAACATTGGTGACTCCGTATGACTGATTGCAGGTCTATCGTCTGTTAATCTCATGGGTCCACCCATTCTGAGACCACAGCCCGAGGGCTGACAAATGACCTTAATGAAATTGGACAACTCAGCACACATGCATAAAAAGGGACCTTAAATATTGATGCTGTAGATTAACTTAGTCCTGCATATTTTTTACATTTAATATGTTAAATTCCTGATGGTCTCCATCTGATAAATGTTGTTGAGTATAATTGTCTGGTTTAAGTTTTTGTTTACCACCGTTAGTGGGTGACATGTACATGATAGTATGTTGGTACTGTGTGTAACAAATGCATCGCTTCAACAAAAAAATGAAATTAAAATTCCAAAACAAAAGCATAGATGGAGCTTTATTACAGAGCTTCATCAAGTGATCCGCATGCAAGCAACATTCAAGTTGACCTCCTTAAGGTCCTGGATTTTAAAGATCCATAAGCCTTGTGATCTTCAATTGCCACTTCAGCTCCCTTTGATAGAAAGCTTTGGCTATTTCATTCAAATGTATACATTTCTTTACATTTTTAAAGCTAAGTGTTAATGACTACTTTTCTAAGTGAATAAATAATATATTTGTAATTGCAGTACATTTATTAGGAGGCACTTTTCACAAATGTTGTACAAAAGAAGTCATGAAACTCTTAAGGGTTTTTTTTTTCAACAGTGTCAGTGAAAGGTGGTGCTTAACCTTCAGTAAACCTCAGGCAATTAAATTAAATATTGTTACTACCAGAATGGTAACATCTCTGCATTAAGTTAAGTTAAAAAACTTGATTTGTGTGATTTTACTTTTAATAATTATCAAATACACATAATAAATTAAATAAACATATGAATGTTCTTAAGAATGTGTAACAGGGTTGAAGATTAAATTTAAGCTCTCAATAGGGGCCAGTCAATTTTGCAACAAATGTTGGTTTGTAGTTACTGACAAGCTTTCAAAGAGATCTCAGTTTATAGCAAAACTAGTTAGATCTTTTTTTCTTAAAATACATTTTGTAACAGTTAAATGGTTGTGCTTGTAAAATACAGGCAACACTAAAAAAAAGATAAAAATAATGAAATTACAGTATTTACTTGTCTTCCCAGCATGCTGGAGAATAGATGCAAATGATGTTACTTTCTGAGTGTCATAATTTTATGGAATGTTGATTTTCTTTTTAATGACGGCATATAATGCAGTAGAAAAGCTAATTATTGGACACACCAAGCATTTGAGCCAAGATGTCTGTTTGAGATAATTTCATCTGGAAAGCATCACATTGTAATTTTGGGGGGTTTCTAACATCTAATGGTTCTTTCTCCATAGGGCCTGTTTTACAGAGTGAATAAGCAGTGCATATTTATTTCACTGCAAATATTGTCAGATTGCAAAATTCACATATACCCTGTATTGTGTGTAAACAGCTTTGTGGTACTGTATAGCAAAAGTGTAGCTGCCAGTAAAGTTCTGCCCCTAAATCTATTTTTTTCGCCCTGAAACCGACAACACACTTAAATACACGGTAAACCTTTGGATCTACACATCTTTTAATACCATAGTCTTTTATGAAGAAACATAATGAAGAAAACTACAGCTGTTGTTCGATTCAAATTTTGAATAAAATTGATTACATAACATTCCGATTATTTAATCGAAAATAATTTCATTCATAAATAATTGCATATAATTTTGCTTAATAATTCAATATATAATGATTAAATAATTCTAAATATATCTATATTAAAAGAATATAGATCTATATTAAACATATAATAATTCAGACAAATAAAATGCATTACATTATGGCAGACGAGAAAAGCACTGATAAGACCATACAAAAATTGGCTTTAGTTTTTTATTTTCATATTTTTGGACATAAGCCAATCTTTGGCCAACGGTCCATAGCAATTCATTTTGCAATTGAATTAGTTAATCTGTTCATCAGACAAATGCTTTTGGAGCGTCTCATTTTGGTTGCATTGTGCCATAAACAGTTTTCTTGGGTTGCTGTGTCAAGTTAAATGTAGTTTGAAACTTTTAAAAACACATCTCAGATATCTGCTTTTGGAATTGCGCTCCATCCAGCTGTGTTTGAACAGAACAAAAAAAAATGTTGTCTGTACAGCTGCGTGATGCCTATACAACGGCATTTTGCTTACTGCCCCCTGATGAAAACAGATGGTTCATTAAGCTTGAATTGCCCCGATGGTAATATTCCATTCACGGTCCAGAGAAATGATTAGTTTTGACCATTTTTTAACACATTATTTTTTTATACCATTTTGGTGGAAACTGCAAAGGCCATGAAACATTATGATATAAATTCTCAAGAATAATTAAAAGTTAATTTATTAATTTATTAAGAAGCTGAAATAGATGGGGGTGGGGGGGGGGGGGATAATCATCAAATTAATTACACTGAAATATATTTATATAATATAATAAAATGAACTGGCATAAAGAAGTAAATAATACTGTCAGAACAACACTGCATTGGATTAAAAAATTAAAATAATGGGAGAAATTAAAATCGAATAAGACTCCTGTATTCTCCCATCACAGCCTCATAAAGATGACATGAATAACAATTATTCAAATTGACTCTGATCTGGGTACTCACAGCAATCATTTAATCTCTTAAAAATCAATTTTATCCCCTCACAGACTACCGTTGAATACCCTCGGAGCAGGCAATTATTAAACACACACACAGACCAAAGCCATAATTAGTGTCAGATCGTAATAAAGCATATGCACTGAGTGCGGCTGACATTAATAAGTGAACGTGGAGTGGGACGCATTGGAGGCACAAAGAAGCCTCTGGCCGAATGTGATATCTCTATGCTGGCACAGCTTTGTGGGCAATTCCCCCTGCACCACCACTCCAACCCCCACCCCGAAGACCGCCACGTTATAGTGGTGACACTCCGGAGGGATGACCCTGAGAATCTCATTATGCACATACACAAAGAAGCCTCTGGCATTTGCATACAGAAGACAGTCCAAATAAGGCCATAAATCAGCATCCAATATTCAAATGAATTTGGGGTGGGTGAGGGGATCCCTGTCTTACACTTTAAAGACCTATATGCCACATAGGGTGCGTGAGAGGGGCCCATTCTCATTAAGAGACGTCTGTCCATCATGCTTGTATATGTCCTACTCATTGCAATGCCCAGGGACCAGCTATCACCCTTCAACATCAATATTCAAACCCAGATGCGACGCAATACTTTCAGAGACACTCTGAAATTAAGGTCATGTCTTATTGTGTAGAGAAGGAAAACAGTTTAGACCTCTTATGTTTTCTATTCACATTGTCACAGAAATAAGCAGCATATGTTTTGAGTTATTAGGCTATAGTGTGGGGAATATGATGCATATAATTTTACAGAGGGCACAAGTGTGATTATTGTAGATTTCACCTAATGTCAAGGCTAATGCTGTTGCCACAGACATTCATATAGCTAAAAAACAAAACACTTAAACTGTGGCATTGAAAGGATGAGAAAGGTACAAACAAAAAAGGATTACGTTCAAAGATGTTATTCACAAAAGCACAGAATAAGACAGATTCAGCTGTCAGCAAACGCCAGATAAAAGTGTGGATGTTTACAGTTTACTGACTGGCAGACCATACTTGAATGAGAATTTCCACAAGAAAATAAATCCCTCTATGAACACATTCTCCTTGTCTCTCCATTTTTTTCCATGGGCTGGGGTAACCTAATTTTTTTGTTACACGTACATAACTATCCATCAATCAATTTGCTGGTCCCACATCTACCATCAGCTGGGCAGAGGCTGTGAAGAGTACGATTCTATACACACCAACAAAGCAACATTCTGAGTAATTAATCCAGAATCTTCCTCTATTACTTGGTTTGTTTAACTCATCTCAAATCTGAGGGCATAATGCCTTCTTGTGAATCTCTGCTCAAAATCTGCTTGTTCGACATGGCTGGTCTTGATCCATTGAAAAACAGGAGGTAATGGAATCCATCTGTTTTATTGCCAGCCTTGCACTGGCTGACAGTGTCATTATATCTGTCTGGACACATCGTGATGCAAATGTGCTGGCTAATAATGCAGATTGGAGGGGAAGATCACTTTATCTAGATGCAAGAGGATGAACTTAGGAGCAACCATAAAAGCAAATGGAAATTTCAGGTTTTCTTGGGATAATATTTTCCATATAAATATACGTATAATACAGTATATGATGCAGAAAACAAAAGGTGATGGCTAAACGGTAACTCTCATTCTGTGTCACTCTTGTGACATTCATACAACATTGCATTTTTTTGAAGTTCCAAAGCAATGGAAAAAAAAAATCATTTGTGGCAGTGTGATCTTTAATGATGCCTATAAGAGATATTTTCATGAAATGTGTGCTGCAAGTGCCATTTTGTTGTGAATCGAAATGCATCATTGATTTGGTTAACGTCTCGGTTACGTATGTAACCTCCGTTCCCTGATGGAGGGAACGAGACATCGTGTCGAAGAAGCGACACTAGGGGTCTCTCTTGAGCGCCGAATATGCTTCTGGTCTATGAAAAAAGGCCAATGAGAAGTTGGCAGGCAGTATTTGCATACCCCACCCCGGACATACGGGTTTAAAAGCATAGAAATACGTCGTGTTCATTCAGGATTTTTCTGGTCAACTGGGAAAAGAGCAAGCTTACTCCGATTCAGAGCATCTCTTTTCTCGGCATGGAGTTAGACTCGGTCTCAATGTCAGCACGTCCAGGAAAAACGGGACCGGGAGGGGGCGAGGCTGTGAGCGGTGCGCAGACCCCAGGAAGCAGCTCATCGAGCTCCAGAGGATAGGCAGACTGGCCGTGAGGCGAGCCGCTGTTACCTTGAGCACGGACGGGAGTCAACGAGCGTGCCGCGACCGCATTGTTGCCATGGTCATGCCCTCGCAGTGAGAGCATGAACCATCCACACACACTGCCTCGGTGTGATCACTGCCCAGACACACGAGACAATGCCTGTGGCCGTCTGAAGCGGAGAGTACACTACCGCATCCAGGAACTACACAGGGGCGGAATGGCATCTTTAAAAAGACGCGTCCTGAAAAGGACATTCAACACCGCTCTGTATTGTTCTTTTAGAGAAATAAAGTCTTTTATAAAGAAAATTACTCTTTTACAAACTCTTTCAAATACTCTGCGCTGTCGAAGTGCCCAGGGGCAAACTGCACTGCCGTGCAGAGAAGGAGAAAGCCGCTGAAGTGCGCGTAGATCCACAGCAGACAGAGCGTCAGAGGAACAGAAGCAGGAATCTGGTGTGTCACTCGCACTCTACATGACCATCAGCTCCGAAGAAAATTTCTGAATGAACTTCACGTATTTCTCCGCTTTTATACCCGTATGTCCGGGGCGGGGTATGCAAATACTGTCTGCCAACTTCTCATTGGCCTTTTTTCAGAGACCAGAGGCATATTCGGCGCTCAAGAGAGACCCCTAGTGTCGCTTCTTCGACACAACGTCGAAGTGAACGACAGACGGGGAACTGTATGTTTATATTTAGTTAATCAAACTAAATATTACAAGTTTCACATGTTAAAATACTTAATTGATGAGTATTATCAAGTAAAAGGGTATATTGTTCAAATTCTTTCATTTAACTCAGACAATTTTCATGTAATATTCACCTTTTTTTGCCAATGTGTGAACGGTTTGTAACGCAACTTAAAAAATGTGCCCTTCCCGGACTTCCTTGGTTGCCTATTAAATCCTGTAGACTGATTTTCATGCAAAGAGAGCGGGTCGCTTTTGCCAGGAAAATCTAAAGGATGTGACGTTAATGCGAGCCCCCGAGAGCCTTGCCTCAGTGCTTCCGGTATTCAACAGAGACAACAACCTGCAACACTAGGTAACGTTATCTTAGAGATGGAATTCAGCAAATGTCTGGCTCCCAGCACAACACCGACTCCTACACAAACTCTGAGTAAGCCAAAAAAATTAAATAATAATCTACTGAATTCCGTCTGGCTAAGCGGGGAACATGATCGTAGTCCAGCGAAAACTAGAGTGTACATCGGCAGGGCATTTGATTCCTGGTGGGACCTTCATACGGTTTTGGGGATCAAATGCTGAGGATGCTGAGCTGCCAGTCAGATAGGGCATTCCCACCAAAGCCCTCTCCATTCCACTGACTGGCAGTGCACTCAATGGTCAATCACTCACCCAGGTATCCAAAGGTTTACCCTTTGAGGCACTCCTTACTACTGTTAGGAGGCTGTTAGATGCCGGACTGGTCCTGAGGAGAGGAGTGGGGTCCCAGCTCAGGACAATTTGGACCGCTGGCTCATTGAGGAATTCCATCGCTGACGGCTGTCCGCACCCTTGGGAGAGCCAGGGCACTATCTTAACCGCATGGGGCACTAAAATGTCCACAGATTGCCTTTCCTTACACATTATATATTATTAAAGGACCCGATACCGACTCCCCCAAGACACTGTAATCTTTACTGATGGTAACATGCAGTCCAAAAAAGAAATAATTTTAATTAAAATTTTGTATAATTTTATCAAGTGTCTCAACACTATCATATTTTTATATTTTTTCCTAGGAGTTTTGAGTTCAATCCAAGTAGTTTGACACGCTAGTATTTCCCACACTGTATATTACTGTCTCAGATAAATCCGGCCCTAAATGGCACGTAAAAAAAAAACGAACTGTGATTGATCACTTTACATGTCAGTCAGATGGATCTTCCTGTCTAAGTGGGCGGTTCTTAGCCAGAACAAGCTGCAATGAGGACCAGATCTTTGTTGATACTCAAGACTATGTGATTTCAACATTGTGGCCCACTCCATGTAGAATAAAGCAGTGTATCTAGGTCACTGATATGACTGGGGTCTTCATCTTATGTGAGTGTACAACTTTTTATACATAATTGTCAAAAGTACTATTCGCACTTTTTAATGTGAAAAATATACCGAGTGCAATTTTTAACTAACTTCAAAGAACAACAGAGAGACAGACAAAAAATATTCAAAAATATTCTCTCCTAGAATGCAAAGTTTAAATACAGAATTTAAATTTCACAGGAGGTTCCCAATTATATCTTGGTAAACACAATCTTGACTGCAAAAAGGTATGTACAGCCAAAGGCCCTGAAGTTTACTCAAAACCACGAATCACATTTTTGGAGAGAACTAACTAGAGTCAGAGTAAACAAAACATGATTAAATTTCCCTCTGGTGTAAAAAGTCAATTGTGAAGAAATTCTTCCTCCCCCTTCAAAAATAAAGCAAACTTTTTGGTCTCTTGAACTAATAACCAGAGACAAAAAGCAACTCAAAGAAAAGATCAGTCCAAAATTAATTTGAATATCCAAATATTCTCTATTAAAATCTAGCTTGATCCATAAATCTTTTCTCTAATTTGAATTTTAGATAAAGTATTTGTGGATCCAGATGTTGCGAGAGGTTGAAACCTTTGCATGTTTGTTCTATTTAAGATCCACTGACTCCTACAAACAGTTGTACACATTTTTTGTCAGGACAATTCAACAGAGCATCAGAGGCAATGGTGAGCAGCCTAGCAGAAACTGAGAAAGTGTAATATCTTGCACCCTCTCAAATCCAAGGCACAGTTTTATTATTTTCACATTGAAGTGAGATATGGTGAACATCAGTTGAATCATTCTGACAACGGACTCATACTCTTTAATTAGGCGTGATTTTTTATTTTTATTTTTGGAATGCAGAGCCAACCATTCAAACCATGGTCCTTAATTGGCTAAAACAATTAAACTCGTTAAGTGGTGGGGTTGGTGATGAGATCCCCTGTGTGCGCTGAAAGTTATCAGATCTCAGATGACTAGGTTTCAGTGGTTTGGATGTTTAAATGTGCAAACACCAGTTATGTATCTGCCCCCCTCATGTTCTGTTTCACAGTTCAATTATCCGTCACATTTTCATGTTCATCAAACCTCTGCCACTAAGAGTGAAATAAGGCTACGTAATCCAACTTAAAAAGGGTGAAGTTTTCAGTGATTCCTTGGGAAAATAAATAAAAACAATGAAGATAACTCTGATATGAAAATGTATTCCATTGTTTATAATTTGGCATAGCAAAGAAAGAACATGGAAGGCGGGAATTAGCTGTGTGATGGTTTTATCGATACAGTATGATTGTGATAACCAAAGGAATACAATATTGGATAAGATGCTATTGTAAGGGATCTGCTATTAAACTGTAGCTTCAGTGGCCTCAAGGCTTTGGTACTCATAAACAAATGATTTATCTGAAGTTTCTACATCAAAAATTACTACTTAATTATTCGGTCGGGGCAGACAGATTCATCTTGAGCTGAATTATAGAGTGGCTCATTTATGAGTGAAGTTGATGAAATATCAAGCGAAGAGACTCGCCATAAATCCTCAATAAGGCAACTGTTTGAAGAATTTCTCAAAATAAAAATGCAAATGTGATTAAGAAAGGGTTACCTTGCACTGATACGGCAGCTCATTTTCAAACCCCCGCTGCCTCACACGCCCCCGGCAGTGAGAAGCGATGGCGTAAGTATAGCATCAGCCGTGCGATAACATCTGCTTTTACTAGGCACAGAAGAAACAGCTTGCTGGAAATAAAAGTGTCCCACATTTTTAATCTTACATGAACACTTCATCTAATGAGGGGGCATAAACTTTTAGAGGGGTTGCAATAGAGTGCAGCCTTGGAGATGCAAATGGAGGGTGTTTGAAAATGGCATCTGTACAATGTTGCGGCTTGTTAGCGAGTGAGAGTCAAACACTGAGGGCAATCAAGACACCTCGTCACTTCCTTTTTATCTCTCGTCACTTGCCAGATAAAGAATCACTATGAATCCGCTACATCCCTCCACATTAGCATAACAAAGCCCCAGAGGGGAGAGCGAGAGACAGAGAACAAGTGAGGAAGGGACAGAAAGAGAGAGAGAGAGAGAGAGAGAGAGAGAGAGAGAGAGAAAATCTCCCAAAAGTCCCATGACATACTTGAAATGTGCAAACTCTATCTGCTGCCTTGCTTTCTTTCAAATACACAAACTCACAAACGTGTAGGGAGAGAGAGAGAGAGAGAGAGAGAGAGAGAGAGAGAGAGAGAGCAGCTGTCTGCCAGGCACTTCGACATCTCCCATTGCAGCATTTCAGCAGTGCTACGCTGTCAGCACAATAGATTAGAAGCATTAAAGACAGTCGTTCTTGAAGAGCAAGAGAAAAAGAGAGTCAAAAAAAAAATTAAAACGTTCCATCTCTCTTCAGCACCCCCCCCCCCCCCCCCCCCCCCCAAGTTCTCATCTCCTGCAAAGACACTGGATGAAGAAACATTATGCATGTGATAATGTGCTCTGATTTATGTATGCATGCCATGCAGATTCCATTACGGGACACCCAGACTCTGCGCCTCTTTATTTTTCCTTCTGCTCTTCTCTGAACATTCAGTCACCATGATCAAACCAGCTTTCATTTATAAAAGAACCCCTGAAATCAGGTGATAAAGAGCATTTTATATTGTACAAGCAGGGTCCAAAATTGAAGGTTAAGTATGTAATTTCTGTGCTACTTGTGAAAAAGGAATTACAAAAATAAAGTATATTTTCATACAACCTTTGCCAACACCCCTATGAACAAATAGGCCAAACTAAATAAAAGCTGATAAACGTTTAACGTCCTAATCAGAGTTAAAAACGAATTTCTCGATTAAAAGTAAAAGTACTTCTGTTAATAATTACTTGAGTAAGAGGAAGTATCCAATTAAAAGAATACTCAAGTAGGGAGATATTACATCTCATCTGATTATTATTATTAACACCTTGCATGCATGGATCATGTGCTTATGTCATCCTTTATACCATCTGTTACTGGGATAGTTTAAGGATGAAAATAATGTTATCATTTATTTACCCTCATGTTTTAAACATTGTGTCTTGGACAAAATCTGTAACAATTCTGGACACAATTAGTGAAAGGAAGACAAAGATGATGTGATGAACCCAAGTGCAGTTTTATTTTCAAACGTGGAAACCAATAACCCTAATATTAAACTTGAAATCAAAACAAAACAAAAACATAAACGACTAGACTAGAGTAGACTTGACTTGATGTGACTTGACTAAAGACTTGACATAAACAAAACTTGACCAAAACAACAGTTACATTCACAATACTCAACAAAGGACAATGGCAAACATGAGAGCTTAAATGCATGAAATGGGGGAACATAACCCAATGATAAAACAGAACTCTACACAAGATAATTAATCATTAAACCAATGAAAACAAGACAAGATGAAAATGGATGGAAAAACAGGACACAAGGGGAACACATGACATGAACAGGAACTAAACTTTTCAAAATAAAAGACATGAAAAACAGGAACCAACAGAATAAACATGACATAGCAGGCTGAGTTGTGGCTGTAACATGGCATGGAGCAGGCTGAGGCATGGCTGTGACATGGCATGGAGCAGGCTGAGGCATGGCTGTGACATGGCATGGAGTAGTTTGAGGCGTGGCTCATGACTTTGGGACAAGTCGTGGAAGGCAGAGTCATGGGAGGCTGGAAACTAAGAGTCTTGGATGACTGGGAAAAGACCTCAGTGGTCGCGAACATAAACAGAGTCTCAGGAGAGACCTCTGTGGTCATGGGCATAAACTGAGTCTCAGGAACAAAAGTCTTTATCCTCCTCCTTCCAGCTCGTTGGCCGTGACAGGTGTGGCCGTTGGCTCAACGGACGTGGCAGGCATGGGCTCATTGGCAATGAGGTGGGATGCTGGCTTGGCGGCCATGACGTGAAACTATGGCTTGGCGGCCATGATGTGGAAATCTGGCTCGGCAGCAGCCGTGATGTGGAGCTCTGGCTCGGCGGTGGCCATGTCGTGGAACTCTGACTCGGCGGCGGCCATGTCGTAGAAATGTGGCTCGGTGGCAGCCATGTTGTGCAGAATGTCAGGATAGATTGGGCAATGCCTGCAGAATTATGCCCTCTACCTCTTCAAACCAGGTAGACACTGTTCTACAAAAAGAGAAAAGAGCAATGAAAAATTGGTACAGGAATGCCACACATGCTGCACTCTAGCAATGGGTAGTAATCCACAAGATTCTCATGTTTTACACAGCACATCCTCTCCGCTGGTGTAATATCATAAACACCCATGTTAGGAAGCTGCACAGCCTGATATTCCTGAGCAACAAAATGACAGACACACCCTGATGAATGAGAACTAATTTGATCTTTCCAACAACAAGCCCTTCATCTGTGTCACTGATTAATACAAAATTATATTTTTTTTATTGTATGTTGTGCCTCTGACTGTTAAATCATTGGTTATATCGGTATTCACAGATTCAATGTTCATATTTGAAACTGACTGTGTGATCTCTTCATTGTATTCTCTGAAATAAAACTCTGCTTTTCTCCACTACAGTGTCTTGTGGGAAGACGTTGCCAGCATACAGATATGCTTGAAGAAGCTGATGTTTCTCAGCAAGTGTTTGACATAAATTCTTAAAAGTTATGAGATTTTCGAGCACACTGTTTAAAATATGTGTGTTTGCTCTCAAATCATAGTGTTCACAGACAGATTAGAGGGCCAAAGTGAAAAATCAGGTCAGGATAGTGACTCAAGTAATGGTGCTTTGGTTTTAGAGGATGACTGGATGTTTTCTATCGAGAATCCAAATACTCATCAATTAAAACCTTCAAGTAAACCATCTGGCCAGTGGAAACAGCCGGTTACAGCCAGCAGCATACAAGTTCTACTATTTTTTGTTGCTGCAAAACTTGCTGCCACACCTAATTTTTAAATGGAATTAGAATTTTGTCTCCATTCAAAATTGGCAACATCCTAAGTAATCACCAGTTTTGCACTTCATGGCCAGAAAGTTTGTCAGCCCCTAGAGCAACATCACTGGGTTTGTTATTGGCATCACTACCCAAGTATGACAACTGATTTATTCATCGATTTAATTCCTGGTAACTAAACTGCTTCACCATTGTGAGAAGATGATTAATGTATATGGCTAAATCATATGATGCAACACCTTCAAAAATGTAATTGCCAAGACAAGGTGGTAGCCCAGACTGACTACATGAAAGTAGTTGAGTCCATTGAGTCAAATTTTAAACCGCAGATGGTATTTGATGTAGCATCACTTCTCTGAGCTTCAACATGATCAATATATGACTCTATTGTGTGTTTACTTCCTTTGGACAGAGGATATTTTTTAAACGTCCCCCTATCTGTATTGCAATATCTGCAAAAATTTAAACACAAATCCACCAATACAATGTGAGCCCAGATTATCCCCACAAATTGCAGATAATGTTCACCCAGTTTACCCGTCCATCAGGCAGAGTTATGCCACTTACCTCGATATCTTAGAGATATTTGATGAGAGGGCTGAACACTTTCTCTTGTCCAAAGAACTTGAAGTTCTGCTCCCTGCAAATCAAAACAAGTTGCATCTGATCAATGCTTGATCTATGATGTGAAGGAATATCTGCAAAGAGTGGCATAAACACCAAGTAATTTATGCTTTTTCCTGCCAGATCCAATAGGCATCCTGATATAGGATTGGGCTAAAGGATAAGGCCTCTGTTTTAAGCAGTCTATTTTCAATTAAATTACTGCCATTCCATACATCCCGAGGAACACCTTAAAAATGGACACCAGAATGCACTTGTTTGCGATTTTCCCTGTGTCAGTCTGTAAGAAAGCCAATAGTTTCCTTAATTGGCACATACTGGGCAAAACACTCTTTGCTTGCCTCATTTTATCTAGACAAAGTGGAACTGGTGCTACATACATAGTTGAAAGTTCTCTTGAAAAAAATAAAAATAAATAAATGATCAGTTTTAAGTATTTTTGAATTGTAAGTTTGAAAGAGGTTGTTACTTTGCAATATATCAATAAAAGCAGTTATGTCTGCTTCAGCAAGATCCAATGTAATCAACTTTTCTCTAATTAATAAGTAGGGGTGACTGATTCATTTAATGAATTTCTTTAAGATGATCAACAATTATTTGAACAGTGGATGGTGGAATTAAACATTTCGATTGCAATTTGAGGTAGAATAGAGCAAGGTGTTTCAAAAAGAGTCCTTCATCCACACTTCAGCAACACGAATGTGAATTTGCATTTACCTCAAATGCAGGTACAGTACTGCACACAATGCTTGCAAGAAAACATTTGGCTACTTGCTGGCTTTATGGAATGCACAAAGAGCTAGAAACCCTATTGTTTTTGGATCAAGATTTTTTATTAGGGGTTCAAGCACGAAGTGGCGGGTGAGTTGTCCATTCAGGATTTTGCCCAGATGAGCCGAGAATGAGGTTCGGCCGTAACAGTCGCTCGGTTCAGCGACGTGGCCGTGAGGACACAACGTCTCGTTATCGCCATCAGGAAATGGAGGTTACAACAGTAACCTAGACGTTCCCCGTCACTAGAAGCGACACTAGAAATCACGCCATGCACTGAACCGTGTATGTGCATTGCTGACAAGGGTGCGGGCAGGCAGTTACGTGCCAAGGCGACAGGCCACGTCAGACTGCACGTACCCTTCCCCACTGCCACGGTATTTTCCGTGGTATGGGGACCATACCGCGTAAAATACACACAGGGGGATAAGTCCACACGGGGGCCTGTCCTGTGGATCACCTATTCCAGTACAGAGTAGTTTGAGTACTTGTATTCGTGGACAAGAGGGCTAGGGAGGAGTCATCCAGGGAGCCGAGTTAGTGGGATCTCCTTGGATAAGAGCGCACGAGATCGCCTCAGTGGAGGGAAATGCGTTAGATGCAAGCAGTACACCCGGTCAGTTGTTACCCCGTTGACGAGTTCTACCGGCTTGGACCTGAGAGAACACAGGATGAAACCTACTCGACCCTGAGATTGTAAAATCTTGTAAAGGTATTGGGTGTTGCCCAACCTGCTGCTCTGCATATGTCTGCTAGGGAGGTGCCTTTGGCCAGTGTCCACAAGGATGCCACTCTTCTCGTTGAGTTTGCTCGAACCCTTAAGTGGGCAGTCATGGCCTGGGTATGATAGGCCAATGCCATGGCATCAACCACCCAGTGGGAAAGCCTCTGTTTGGAGACAGTGTTCCCTTTCCGCTGTCCACCAAAGCAGACAAAGAGCTGCTCAGAATGTCTAAAGCTCTGCGTGCGGTCCACATAAGTATGCAGGGCGCACACTGGACACAGCAACGAAGGGGCTGGGTCTGCCTCCTCCCGGGGCAGTGCTTGCAGGTTCACTACCTGGTCTCTGAAGGGAGTCGTAGGAACCTTGGGCACATAGCCTGGTCGTGGTCTTAGGATAACGTGAGTGTCTGCCGGACAGAACTCCAGGCAAGTGTCGCTGACAGAGAACACTTGCAGGTCCCCGACCCTCTTGATGGAAGCAAGTGCGATCAGGAGGGCCATCTTCAGGGAGAGGGCCTTGAGCTCAACTGATTCTAGCAGCTCAAAGGGGGATATCTGAAGGCCCGAGAGGACCACTGAGAGATCCCAGAAGTGGAATAGGCTTGGTCAGGGAGAGTTGAACCTCCGGGCGCCTATAAGGATCCTGATAATCAAGTCGTGCTTACCCAAAGACTTGGTGGGCCGCAATAGCAGCAACATACACCTTCAAGGTGGAGGGGGACAGCCTCCCCTCCAACCTCTCCTGCAGGAATAAGAGTACTGACCGGACTGCGCACCTCAGTGGGTCTTCAGACCGGGAAGAACACAAATTCGCAAAAAAGCGCCACTTCAGGGCGTAAAGTTGCCTGGTAGAGGGAGCTCTGGCTTGGTTGATAGTGTCTACGACAGCAGGTTCTTAACTTCTGCATCCCGTCCAGGGGCCAGACGTGGAGGTTCCAGTCCTTCCTCAGGGGAATTTTCCAGGGAGGGGCTGTTACGAGGAGCATGAGATCCGAGAACCAAGTCCAAGTGGGCCAGTAGGGGGCCGCCAGAATGACTTGTTCCTTGTCCTCCCTGACCTTGCACAGCACCCTTGCAAGAAGGCTCACTGGGGGAAATGCATACTTGCGCAGCCCCCGGGGCCAGCTGTGTGCCAGCACGTCTGTCCCGAGGGGAGCCTCCGTTCAGGAGTACCAGAGCGGGCACTCTCTGGTATGCAAACAGGTCTACCTGTGCCTTGCCGAACAGTTGCCAAATCAGCTGGATCGACTGGGTGTGAAGCCTCCTCTCTCTGCTGGCCATACCTTGTCGTGACAGCACGTCCGCTGCCACATTGAGGCTGCCCGGGATGTGAGTGGCACACAGCAACTAGAGTCAATGCTGGCTCCAAAGGAGGAGATGGTGGGCGAGTTGTGACATGTGATGGGAGTGCATGCCTCCTTGGCGATATATGTATGCTACTGTCGTGGTGCTGTTTGAACGGATCAAGACGTGCTTGCACTGAATTAGTGGGAGGAACCTCCAAAGGGCAAGAAGTACAGCCAGCAACTCTAGGCAGTTGATGTGCCAATGCAGTGGGGGTCCTTTCCAGAGGCCAGCGGCTGCGTGCCCATTGCACATGGCGCTCCAACCCTGTTTGGAGGCATCTGTGGTGACCAGAACGCATCGGGACACCTGCTGTAAGGGGACTTCTGTCCATAGAAAACAGAGGTCTGTCCAGGGTTTGAAAGTCTGGCGGCAGGCGGGGGTGACGGTGGGTGCCTTGCCCATCTCAGGACTCAAATCTGGAGCCAGTGTTGAAGCGGTCTCTTATGCATCAACCCCAGCAGTGTGACCACCGCGGAAGACGCCATATGCCCCAGGAGCCTCTGGAAATGTTTTAGAGGAACCGCTGTGCCTGGCTTGAACAAGGTGATGCATTTCAGCACTGACTGCGCACGCTCGTTGGTGAGGCATGCTATCATTGAGACTGAGTCTAACTCCATGCCAAGAAAGAGATACTCTGAACCGGGGCGAGCTTGCACTTTTCCCAGTTGACCTGAAAGCCCTAGACGGCTGAGGTGCCTAAGCACCTGTTACCTGTGGGTGCATAGTAACTCACGAGAGTAGGCCAGGATGAGCCAGTCATCGAGGTAGTTGAGTATGCGAATGCCCACTTCCCTTAGCAGGGCAAGGGCTGCCTCTGCAACCTTCATGAAGACGCAAGGGGACAGGAACATGAGCCGGCAAAAAGGGGCAGGGGCCTGGCAAACTGAATCGCATAACCGAGTTGGATGGTCCTGCCCAGCCAGCGTGACGGGTTGGGAAGTGAAAGCTACGCATCCATGCTCTGTGCTAGGGGCACTAAGGGGATGATAATTTTTGACGTACGGAGGCGGAGCAGGAAATGCGGCATCGGGTGGCAAAAGCGCGTCCCAAGGCTCTGGTGCTGAGAGAGGACTCGAAGCTCCGCACACAGGGCAGGGGGCGTGTTAGTGACTGAGGAGGAGGTCCCATGAAGGAATCCTCTGGACTCGTCAGAACCGGCCGGCCGGGGGGCAGCAGTCGTGGGACTAGAGGTGGGGGCTTCGCGTCCGATGTGCCGGGACTGTTGAGGTGTGGCACTTTGATGTGTGGTGGTGGTGCATGGCTGTGAGCGGCGAAACCGAGCCCGCTGCCATTCCCAAATCGCCTCCATCGCCAGCAAGGTCATCCTCAATCTGGTGGGAAGAAGGAGTGACGTGGGGGGCGGCTAGAGTGGCATTCCTTTTAGGAAGGAAAGCCGCACCCGCAACGTTGCCATGGTAAGGATCTCTCAGTGAGAACACAAACCATCCACAAACGCTGCCTCGGTGTAATCATGGCCCAGACACACAAGGCAGTGTGTCAGAACATGGTGGACACCTGGTTAATTTTTCAATATTTCTTGGAGGTTCTTATTTTTGCACCTTGTTATACCACTTGTTGATGATAATGGGATTTTAGTAGGGTTGTCACATTAACACATTTATTTAGTGTGATTTAATATACGAAAAAATAAATTAACACTTAATCATGCCCCTGACATGTACTTAAATTATGTTATAAGGAATATTCCTACCACCGGAGCAATTCAAGCTTGATGTACCACTTTAGTGTTTTTGTGAATCTGTGGCAGTAGGAGGCAGCACTCCAGCTGTACAGGCAACGCACCTTGTGATTCCAACAAGCAGGCATCACAACCTTCCACAGACGCACTTTTGCACTCAAAAAAGGCAGCTGCCTTGTTGCCTCGCTGACCTATCAGTCAATGATTTAACGGACAGCACTTGCATACGAAGGCACCCCTGGAAACTTGTTTCGACAAGCTTCTGAGGTAGCACTAACCCACACTGTTGCTAGGATACCAGCGTTCATTCAGTCCAACCAATCCACAACAGACTATTAATCTACAACAAAATCAACAGAGTTTTGGTGATAGCCCAGCGTATATTTAATTACTACACAATTCTACTTTCTTGCTAGAAATTAAATCAAAAGTTGAAAAAAAACTTTCATACATTTATACACTATCAACTGCCTCCAACTCCCTGCCATTTTCTTTCCTCAGCTCAACTGCTGTGGATCTGTATGCAAAGTATTGTGGGATTTGATAGGCAACGAAGGATATTTTACCTCACATCTGTCACAGTGGTTGTACTTTGGAAATTAAAAAAAGCTGTTTGCTTTCAGAGTTTGTTGTGTTTCGTTTTCACACCCATGTTAACAGACTACACCCTTCACATTGCAAGCGTGAGTTTGCAGTGAAGCGACTCAGACATGCCAGAGACATGTGAGCGGATAGTTTCAGTGTAAGAGCCAATTTTTGCTGCACTGCTTACACTGAACTCTGGATGTAGCAGAAAACTAAAATAATCTGGAGATTATAGAAAAGACGCAAAAGCAAATAAACAATATTTAAACCGATCCTAGCCTACATTAGCCTGCACTAAAATTTAGTGTAGACTATTGTAAAAAGTCTGCAAACAAACAAACACAAAAAAAACTTAAAGGAATTAATCAATTAATAAATAAATAAATAAACTGCAGTACTTTTTTCTGTGTAGTATATTTAAAGTGAGAGGTTAGAAGAGACAGTCCACTGGTATTAAAATGAATGGGAGAAATTGGAACGCCATTTAAATATGTTCTATGATCATTATCATGACCAATCATTTTGGAAATTTCAGTCTTCCCCATTCAAGCAGATAGGAGCTGCAATTTATGCCTCTTGTTTACAAAGAAAATCTCTGCCCTACCTGCCCGAGAGCATTCAAAAGATGACTGCAGAGTGGACTGACTTGCCTTGAAATGAGCTATGATATATTAACCATGACCAAGTACGCTGATAAACAAGTGCAAGTGACTGCCCGCTGTTGCTGTATGTACCTTGAGAAGAGTCACTGCCAATGTGAAAGCCAAAAACGCAATGCGTTGCTCATGCCCCTCTCATGGAGTATGTGTAAATCTGGCAAAGAGAGGGATAGAGGAAGTGCAAGGGTTCTTTCCTCAGATGTTAAAAGATATTTCTGATATAGAAACTGTCGTGGGGTTGCAGTGACATCAGGTATGTGTGTCAGCGTGTGTCAGTATAGGTGAGGAGAGAGAGCGCAAGGACATTCTTCAACAGAAATTTTTATACATTTTGGATATTATAGACATTGTTTGTCAATCTTTTATGATTTACTTAACCAACGTGTTTGTTTTATATCATTATTTTGCTGTGGTATCCTGTATGGCTCTATGAAATAAATGAAATAATTTGGCGAAGTAATGTGTAACCTATGCAGTCAAGATCTGAAACTACTTCATAACTGTGTGTTTACTGAAAAATAATTATACAGCTTAGAACGTTTTCAACCAATCAGAATCAAGCATAATACAGCCCTGTTGTATAAAGTCTGAGAAGTAATCTGTGTTGTGTTTTTCCATGCGATGTTTCAGTAACAGTGACAGAAATTAGCTGTGTCATCCCAAGGTTTTAGTTTCAGATCCCATTCAAAGCTGTTGTCTGACTTGTTTATTAAATAACATTGATTCTATTGTAATAAGACTTCTGGGTGTTAAGGAAGTTGCCATCTTTGATATTTTCTTTAGTCAGTGAGCGCGATTACAGTACATGCATAAGTTATGCTTAATAAGCTGACAACATGTTAGGTCATGTAAATGCCTTAAAAAAAATCCTTTATAAGGTCATAAATGGTTGAAGTAAAAAATGGTAAGCACAATTAGCCCGATTATACATTGATTGTAAACACTTTGACCTTATTGGCTTATCCAATGTGTGTAAATGTTGTGAGCATGCCTATTTATGATTTGATGTCAAAAGCATTGAATAAATAGATGACTTCAAATGTGTTGTAAACATAGTTAAGCTGATTTTTGGATCATGTAAACGAATTATATTTGGTACACGTAAATGGGCTCATGTCACTGCGGTTACTGATTACAGGCATTATTCACGGCTATTGCAAAAAAAAATAAGTTTGACTTCAGTTACCCATTCATTCAGACAGTATTCAATCCCAGGCATGGCAAAAAATTTCATTTTGGAACCTGCATACAAGCCTTAACACATTTAATCCTAAGAGAAGGCAGATGCTGCAGTCTGGCCAAGTTAGAACACACACTATTACGTATGTAAAGAACAGCATGACCAGCATCATACACTAATTCCCTTGTACACAGACTTACTGACATGTTTGGTTTGTTAATCACGTTATTGTGAAGATGAGGGAGAGGTGGTTTAGGCAGGGAGAATGTAGTACCTTTCCTCACTTCTCCAGCCTTCTTGATTGAGGTCAGCCAGTCACTTCCTTTCTGGCCAGCTAATGTGATTGCATCTGAGCAATCCCCCTAAACCACATCCTACTCTGATCTGCATAGTAATTGGCTGTGCTCTCCTTGGACGTGACCTTGGTTAGGTGCTCTGTCACTTTCCCCTACACCGCCAATCATGCAGAGACGCTTGGTTTTTTCTCCATTTCACATTCTCTCATTCTTTTATGCTCGCTTCATTCTTCTGCCCCCCACCCCTTCACCCCACCCACCTTCCCCAAGAATGCACCTTGTAGTTTCCAGACCATCAGGCTAACAAATTGGCCCTGATCAGTTAGACAAATCCATTAAATCTTTGTCTAGAATTGGAGGCCAATGTTGCTGTCACAGCTCAGCTATCATTTTTGTTTCAGTGTGTGGAGAAGTATGGGAAGTTAATGCGGTCTACTTTATGAAAAAATACACTACATGGCTAAAAGTATGTGGACGTTCCCTTCTAATGAACAGGTTTGGCTATTTCAGCAAGAATACAATATAGCCATGCAATCTGCTTACAATTTTCATTAGAACCTTTTCTGTTCCAGCATGAAAATGCCCCTGTGCACAGAGCGAGGTCCATAAAGAACTGGTAGGGAAGAACTTAACAGGCCTTCACCTAGCCTAGACCTGAACCCCACTGAACACCTTTGGCACTGAACACCCATCAACCAACATCACTTTAAGATCCAATAAAACAGTTCACGCTCATACCGGACATATGGACATGTCCGTAAGGATCTCTCTCTCCCGCACCGCCCTCTGCGATCGGCCTTTATCCCTCTCGGTGGCTTGATTAGCCTAATACTGGACCGGGTGTGTCGAGTCACGAGCCGGCCCCTCGCCATGCCACACAGGGGTTCATAAAAAAAAAAATCCAGATTTGCTCAGGAACACTTTATAATACCTTTCAATTAAATGATTAAAATATTTTCCAAGGCTGTCAATTTATTACATTACTTAAATGTGATTAATTAAATAAAAGTAGCGTGTCGAAAATAGTATGCAATTAGTCATGCCCCCGAACTAGATTAAATTCTGTAATAAGGAATTTTCCTACCAACCTTAATGTTTTCACGTCTTTATTTTTGAGTCACAGTCAGCAAGGCGCAGTCAGTGCAACAATAGCTGTATAGGTAACGTGCATTTGTGCAGGCAAAAAATCACAGAGAGCAGGCAGCAAAAATGTATAAAAGAGTCTCACTTAGCAGGAAACTATTAAAGAAAGCTGGACGGAGCACAGCTCTGAATGAAGGAGTCTCGAGACACATTTTTCAAAATTTCAAATGACATTTAACTGGAAACAGCATCCTACAAACAGCATTTGTGGCTTAGTACATTAAAAAAACATGAAACATGACACAACCACAGTGAGATTTTTTAACTCCAAACAGATTGATCTTTTCACACTTAAGTGTTCGCAAAGCAGAAGTCGTCATAGTTGGGTAAATGCAACTATGGCTGCTGTTGAGGTTTATGTTTTTTACAGGCCTTCATTTACATTTGGAGACATTGACCGCAACTGTCATCAGTGGTTAAATATAAACTCAACAAAGGTTCAAATTTGTTTTCGAGGGTTATTTGCATGAATACGAAGGTGAGTCGATAAAAATAGTCTATTACTGAGAGGTTGTGAGTTCAATCAGCAGGCACATATATATTTATAACAATCTACAAATCTGTCAACATAAATTGCAAAAAAAGAGGGCATAGTTAACAAATCTGTGAGTTGTACTTGGTGAAACTAATACTAATATGAAACTAGAGGCAACGCAGGATGTTAAGGAGTGAAGAGACCCATATCCTGCTCCATCAGACTCCTAACCCTGTCAATTAATTCCATTGAAACGTGATGGTACAGCTCAGATTTAAAAGCTTTTCACAATTTTACCTGTTAGTGACTGCTGTAAGTCCTCATCTTGAAAATATTGTCCACACACGAAAGGGCTTACTCCTTTAATAATGAAGTTATCTTCTTCATGTTTAATTGCCTGAGCTCGTACAAAGTTCAGCATCTTTGGGTAATTCATGGAAATTAATTTTCTTTTAGAATTAGTGCAAATAGGAATACTGTAGTGGCTCTGGTTATTACTGTTGTTCCTGATCGCCACCATAGTTTACCCAACTATGACGACTTCTGCTTCGTGAACGCAGAAGTGTGAAAAGGGTCCATTGCTGTGGACTGTAGGTCAGTAAAAGACTAATGGTCAAATACATAAAATAATGCAAACAATTAAAAAACGATTTGGGGTGGGGGGGGGGGGGGGGGGGGGATTGTGCTTTGTCTCAGCAAATATTGATACCTGTGATTCATTTCATTGATTAATTTGCATCTTGTGTAAATAAATAAATATATTTATGGAAACTGTTCATCCGTTAAAGCTGAAGTATGTAACTTTCTTTTTACTTTTTAAAAAACTTATATCCCAGCATAATGTGCATAGGTTAATTTTTCTCAAAAACGGTATACACTGTCTCTGTGGTACTATAAAAATTCCTGTGTTTGTTTTGAGTGACCCACTTTGGACTATCTGACTGTTTGAACAACTGCAGGTGAGGGGAATTTTAGAAAGCTGTTTTGAAAGCATTGTTTATTTTTGCTATTCAGTTCGGTGGCGCTAGTGTCCCAGAAATGACAAACTTCAGCTTTAAGCATTTTAATGTTTATAATGTTTGTTAATGACTTAATAATTAAAAATATTAAGTGTTACCTAATTTACAGATTTAAATATTATAATTTTTTTAAGAAAGTTAAAAATGTTTTAAATTTCAGTTCATGGACCACTGCAGTATCATCATGGACCCTAAGGTCTGCTGACCTTAATTGAAAACCTTTGCATGAACAAATATCACGCAGGTCCACTGTGTTTCTGTTCAAAGACCTAATGCAAGTCTCTCTTAGTTATTTTGCCTTGTACAGCACTTTGGTCAACCATGGTTGTTTTTAAATGTGCTTTATAAATTTGATTGATTGATTGATTGATTGATTGATTGATTGATTTTATACAATTTCCAGTGGAAGGCTGGCCAGTGTTCTCCCAGCACAATTCCTCTAAATAATTTTCTGCATGTTCTCTTAGCAATAGATGTATTTATGATGGATCTTAAAGAGATGCAGCAGTCATATTTATGTTTTATGAATGTGAATCTCTAGAATGTCTTCCAATACACCCCCCTCAGTTGCTCGTTTTAAACAAAGGCCTCCAGATTCATACGTCCCCAGATGTCAACGACAAGGTACGTGGAGCCTTTTTTTGCTGATTTGATGTGCATTTCAAAGAGAGAACTTCACAATACCAATGCTGATTTGCAATGGAGATTCTGCTGGGGGGTTTTTTTTTCATTGTTCTCTCCTTTGGAAGCAAAACAGAGTGTCAGGTGAGTGACTAGTATGTTTTCCTTGTAAAGATTCCAACAAACTCTCCCGCAATGTTTTGTTCCCTTCGCCAGTTTGACCTAGTTGAAGTCAAATGCAGCGTGTATATCTTCTCTCTCTTCGTCTTATGCCTTGTTGGTCTTCAGTGCTTTACTTGTTTATCAGAATACAGATGACTGCCAAACAAACAAACAAATGACTCAGGAACCAATGGAAGTGATGAGGAATACATTACATCGATATCCAAAAATATTCCTGGCGACTCAGCCAACTAAAAAAATTATGTTAATCTTTAGTCTATCATGCTTTTATTTTTCCAGACTTTGACTAGTTTTAATTATGTACAAACAACATCCAATTTAGTTGTAAACGTTATGCATGATGCCAGTGAAGAATATGATTTATTAGGTCCCTTGAAAAGTTGCATTGCCAGGGGAGGCACACGCCCTGTGCACCCAATGGTTTAAGATGGAACTCTGTATTCAAAATGGAGGAATGCTTTGTTACAGGAGAAAACTACATCCCCTGGGCTGTCTCTCAGCATAAGCCAAAGGGTGTGATGACTTTATATATATATATATATATATATATATATATATATATATATATATATATATATATACACCAAAGCAGTACTCCCTCCACCCTCTCTCTTTTCTCTTTATCTCTCTCTCTTCCACCATCTATCGCTCTCACTCAGAGCAATGGTGGCATAACTGTGCCACAGGGCTTGAGGCACTGACATTTTTGTCACCTGGAGAAGTGCCACTGCAATCTCAAAAAAAGGCCTTGTATCCTATTTGGTTTTGCAAAGATATTGTCCTCTTATTGACTTCACTCTCTCTCTCTCTCTCTCTCTCTCTCTCTCGATATTCTTTCCTCTTTTATCAAAGCTCTATAGAAAGTTTTTCTCTAACTACTTTCTCTTGAGCACAGGAAGTGTCAGAAAATCTGTTCCTTAGAGACCAATCTAGAGGTTACCAATTTGGACGGGATTAGTTTTATATGGGAACGTAGGGTAATATAATAATTACCAGAGCTTCTCAGTCATTTTAACTCTGTGCGAATCGGTCATGTCAGTAATTTTTCCTGACTTTTGACACCATTTTTTACCTACTATAAAACGGCCTGTAAAAATAATATCCCTGGTAATATCAATCCCATGTGAATTGACATATTGGTAAAAAGCTCTTAAATCTGCACTCTCCAGCCCTTCAAATATTGCTGTTTCTTAAGCTGTCCAACAGTCTGAAGTGGATGTTGGTCAAGAAAAGACCTCTGATAAATTCTGTCTGTTTGCAGTTGGACTGATAAATGTTTTTATCAAGCATTTATTGCTGTTGATTGCTTATTTAGCCATATAAAAGAGAAATAAACTAACTGTTTTTTGTTTTTTTTTGGTTAGGAAAATTAAGAGGTACACGAGCATGTAATGCTTTTATGATTTGAGCAGTGTGAGTGCAGGTAATTGTGTTGAGCCCCGTGTTTGTGAACATATATTATGGAGGGACAAATACAATTACAGAATGTGATGGGATTGTCCATATTTCTAATTCAAGAGAGTAAAAAATATTTGCTTCTGATCAGCTGAAGAAAGAAAGTCATACACATCTGGGATGGCATAAGGGTAAGAGATGAGTTCATTTTCATTTTGGGGGGGAACTATGCCTTTAAGCTCACTGATCTATGCTGATAAAGCATAACAAACATAGTAAACTTTATATAAAATAATCTCTTTAAATATAATATTTCAATATCTTAAAAAATTATTAAAACCTAGCATCAACACAAGGTTAGGCTTGTATAATATTAATAATAATAAACAGAACAAATCATTGTAATTACTGGTCTGCTTCTCAGTCAAACTCCAACAGCATCACATCTGTATTAATGCACTATATAACAATGATTCAGTTAATATTTACAACAGAGAAATTCACATTTAACCTCTAATATTTACACTCTCCGGCGGACGACAGCCGCTCCTCTCCAGGTGAACCATAAGGGACTTATGTAAGGTACCACCAATTTCCTGTAAAGATTGAGACAGAATTGTCCGAACTGATGTGAGAATGACGTGACAATGACATTTTGATGATGCAGGCAAAAAGTTGGTCCTTCAGGGTTGCCGCTATGCTTTGGGTCCTGATCAACCTGTCTGGGTTTGTTTTGCAATAATGACCTTATGCACATTATGCCTTACTTAATTACTTTTTCATGTATATCTCATTTTACATGTGAGATTATTGTTTTCTGTTAGAGGTGTGCTCTCTTTGGGTAATTCAGGTCTGTGTGGTATCTCGAGGACTCTTCACCATCTTAACTCAAGGACAACCATAATTATGTAAATGGTCTGCACTTATATAGTGCTTTTTATACCTTAGAGGTCACCAAAGTGCTTTACACTGTGTCCCAATCACCCATTCACACACATATTCATACTCACACTCATACACCAATGGTGGCAGAGCTGCCATGCACTAGCCTGCCATTGGGAGCAACTTGGGGTTCAGTGTCTTTCTCAAGGACACTTTGGCATGTGGAGTCATGTGGGCTGGGAATCGAACCATGCACACCTGCGGTTGGCAGCCAACCCGCTCTACCACCTTAGCCACAGCCGCCCCACACACTGTGACCACAAAATATGGAGATAGTTATCAATAAAGTCCCACAGATTTGCTGTCACTCAATTTTTGGAGGCACAGGGCCACCTGGACTTTCAGGCTCTTCAGCTTGGAGACTGCAAGTGGAGTCATTTCTTCTAATTTGATGGTATTTGGTTGGGATTGCTGTCACTTGGGTTCCCACTGTCATTTAAAATCTGTAAATATCAAGGAAATTTGATTTCTAGGCCTGAAAATATAATTAAAATTAATCAAATTCTTAAAAATTATGGAAAGTTACATTTTCTTGTTATGCTTATTTATATTTTTTTCTGCATGAAATTGCTCTTGAAATTGAGTGTAATTTCTCTAAAAATTATTTAGCAAATCCAAATCTATTGATAATAAATTAATGGAAATGTCATGGAAAAGTTATGGATGGGTGATACTTATTTGCTTTTTGATCTGATATGATGTTCTATCAAGGCCAAAATTGTTGATAATGATACCAATACGGATACCTCTATTTAATTGTTTTTGAGTTTTTTTTATTATTATTTCTGAGGATAAAATGGGTCATTGTAGCCATTTAACATCTGTTTATTTTATTTTTACATATATATGCCTTAAACTGCAAACTATTAGACTATTTTTGTTTATCATTTATGAACAACATCAGAAAATTGTCAATCTTTTAACATATTTTTATTTAAATAAATGTACAACAAATGAGCACAGTGACTGAGCGCTGTTTGCGGCTGCTTGTCTTTCAGAATTTATGTGCATTAAGAAACACAATTCATGGTAAAGAAATAATAAAATCACTGTATATTACATCGGTATCTGAAGTATTGATACTTTAGGATCCTTAGTTATGGAAATTAAAGGAACAATTTATCCAGAATTTATAATTTTTTTTCATCATTTACTCACCCTTATGCCGTCTCAAACTCATATGACTTTCTTTCTGTCTTTCTTGTACAAACAAAGATATTTTGAATGGTGTATGAGTCTGTTTGTCCATATAATGTAAGTTAATAGGTTTCAAGACTTTCAAAACATAAATGCAGCTTAAAAGTTATCCATACTTCCCAAGTGGTTTAATCCATGTCTTCTGTAGAAATATGACTGCTTTGGGTGAGAAACAGACCTAAAATTAAGTTCTTCACTATACTTCTTGACATTTCGCCCATTTGGAACACAGTGCAGGCGTGAGGCATTGATATAGCATGAGGGTGAACTATTATTGGTTGAAAGGCAAAACCCTGATCTGGATCTAAATGCTCTTTATTTGCCATTTTCACGGTTGCAGCATTTGTGCCAACTCATACTGTTGTTTGTTTCTCTCTCTCCTTCATGTCTCATGCCCGTTCCACCTGCTTCTCAATGATTGCACTCCCTAATTATTCCTTGTGTTTTCCCTCTTTTTTGCCAGTTTATTGTTTGCTGTCAAGTGTTAACCATGCTCTCTTGTTTTGTTGGACATTACTCGTGTGTCTGTCAGTTGCCTGTTTCTAGAGGTGTGGTTACCTTTCTGGTCACCCTTGGAGGACTCCTCTGTCTCTATCTGTGTGTCCAGGGAGAAACTCACCTGGGCTTTGCTTCGCACTACACTAGCTTCAACAGATTGCTCCTGATTTCCAACACATGCACTCATCATACTAACACACTTATTCCTTAGCCCACTGAGCGGCTATAGCTTTTGATTCTGCTCATCACTGTTGCAGGTGCAGGATGTTAATAAACTCATTGACTGTTTCCCTCTGCATTTGGGTCCCTTTGTCTCATCTCACCCTTTGACAGCCATTACCATAGTGGCACCCTCCAGATTTGCCTCTCGCATAAGACGCAATAAGACGAATACTGTACTTGCTGAGAAGTCAGTGGAGAGGTTTTAAGCTGTTCTATTTGGTGGCCTAATTATATCCAATCTTATTCTCCTGTTTGTGCTGGGCTCCATCACTTCACATGGCTTCATTTGTACATTCAAATTATTCATCAG
This sequence comes from Moxostoma hubbsi, assembly GCA_032164185.1. Classification (NCBI taxonomy): domain Eukaryota; kingdom Metazoa; phylum Chordata; class Actinopteri; order Cypriniformes; family Catostomidae; genus Moxostoma; species Moxostoma hubbsi. Next base: position 6,525,328 of record JAVLUX010000031.1, on the reverse strand, counting down.
GCAAGCATTTGGGTGTATTTCTCCTCTTCTCTTTTAGTGTTTGATACCTTTGGTGCACTCTGGTGGGATTTCAACAGAATAAAAAAGTGTTTCTTTTTTTTCTCTCCTGCGGTACGTTATTGTTGATGCACCTTAAGTCCCAGGTGTGTGTGTGGGGGCGGGGGTGGGTGAACAGGACTGACAGACATGCATGGCCTATTTAAATGCTTCAAACGAAGCAAGCAAGGAGCATCTGTGCTCTCTAACCCTCAGGATCATCATGCATGTGATTCCTTTTGTCTTTCTTTCTTTAAGAAAGTTTCTGTTGTTACTGAACTGAGTAAAATATGGCATGTCCTTTAGAGGCACTTTGAAACTTTTGTGTTAAGCAATTAGCTTAATGTCTGTTGACATGCAGGTGTTTAGGAAAAAAGTATGTCTGCGAGTACTCTTTTAAAACTGCAAACATGAAAACAAAAGTTTATACCACCAATGTATTTATTTATTTATAGACTGTAGAGACAAACACAACAAACAAAAACACAGATTACACATAAAGTCAGGTATCAGGGCTCAACAATAAGGATAACACCAGTGTAAGGGAGTTTCAGGCCAGCTGATTGAACCATCACTTGCCTAATTAGACCAGTGCTGCATTGTTGTACATTCTTTGCTCATACGCAGGTGATTTTATATTTACAGTTATTCATATAAACACAAAGGGGACAAAATTACATGATCCCTTCTTTTAATATCACTATAATAGTCTATTTTTTGAACATTGTGACATCATGAATTTGAGCATTTTATGTTTTTGATTAAAATAAATATTAATAAGTGTATTTATTAGGAATTTATAGAATGTAATATAAAATGCTAACTATTAGGCTATAATTGTACAAAAATTCACCCTTTCTTACCCATGTTGCTATAATTGCATATAAAGTATTTATAATGCATTTGTAAATGACTTATTAGTCATTAATGATCCCTTTTATAAACCTTTTAACAAAGGAAACATTACCTAAAGTGTTACCCATTTTCTGTGTTTTCAACATTGTTGTTAAATTGTGCTGATGTAAATATGCCACAGAGGTTGAGACGAGGGTTAGATGAGCTTAAAAGGAATAGTTCACCCAAAAATGAAAATTCTCTCATCTTTTACTCACCCTGATGTCATCCCAGATTTGTATGACATTCTTCTGCATAACACAAATTAAGATTTTTGGAAGAATATTTCAGCTCAGTAGGGCCATACAATGCAAGTGAATGTATACCAAAATTTTGATGCTCCAAAAAGCACATTCAAATTAACAACAAATTAGTAATTTTTTGCCCCATATGCCATAGTTATGCCAAAGTTAGTTATTTAGTTAGTTAGTTAGTTGGTTAGTTATTTTTATAGTTACTTCTATGTTTAATAATAAAAAATAAAAAATGGAATAAACTAAATATTTTTCTCTCATATAAAATATGTTGCTACAAATGACTAGTTATCATATTAATTGGGGTAAACCTCTGGCTTACTGGGTCAGCAATGAACATATTTATCTCTAAAAAGGTTTTTGTATCCTAGGGGAAACAAACATTTAAAAGGGTGGGGAGAGGAGCACTGAGTGAGTCAGTCAATTTTTTTTTTTTTTTTTTTTGGGGAAAAATATTGAAAAGGGTATTACTGCAAGCCTGGCATCAACTTACAATCTTTATCTAAAAGTAAAGACATTTTATGAGAAGGCAGCTGACCTTGAGGCAAACACTCCTATCTTTTTCATGTTATTTTCATGATATCTACAAACTATAAAATTTAAAATAAAAGCAATATTTTGGAAAACAAAAAGATTTAATCTATTATGTCGGCCCTAATGTTTTTAGTGTTATTCTTGAGCTCTGCACACACTCTGTGCCAAATACTTAAACTGTCACACACACACACACACAGTCACACACATAATTACAAATAAAGTGAGTGCCAAAGGTGAAAGAATAATGTGACATACTCCGTAGCATGTTTGGTTATTAGTATGCAGCCTATTTATTAGCACAACGGTTTAGGGTTGGGCTTGGCACTGCAACCCCGCGGGGGGTTCTGGGAGAACGGAGCCCACAGTGAGGCGGGTGACAACAGCTGTTGTTTGGCAGGGGACTCATGTAGCACTGCTCATCAAATTCTGTCACTCACATTTTCTCCTAATTAACAAGCATATACTTTTTCTGCTTAATTTACACGCTTCATTATGACCTCTGACCCCAGCAGAGGCAATGGCCGCAAACATCTCTCTCTGCGTCAAGAGAGCTAAAAACAACTTTAACATTTAACTCTTACACAGGTTACATTTAACTCTTACACAGGTTACACAGGGAATATGTCTTATAAAAGTAATGCTTATGTGTGACAGAAAATGCTTGGATGAGTCTATGTCTTAATTTGTATGACACATGTAATACTGCTTCTTTTGAGATGATTGGTCTCAATACTTGAAATAAAAATGTATAAAAAATTTCTAAATCATAGTTAAGGAATGGACTGTATTATTATGTACGTATGTGACCTGAATCACTGATTCAGATTTTTTTTATAGGCAATTTATAAAATAATTAATTATATATAAAAAAAAAAAAATTTGCATGCATGCAAAGTAAAACTCGAATTGCACAAAATAAACCAGTTCCTCTATAGACCTCTTTATCAGTACATGCTCTTGAATATGTTCATTGCAAAGTAATTAATATGAGTGCTGATGTATTGGTACGAACAATAAATAAGACATAAATGTCATGTTTAAAAAAAAAAGCAATGGTGGCGTTTGAGTTTTATTTTATTTGAAAAAATAAAAATAAAAAAAATAATAGACTCCGAAGCATTGTTTTTTTTTTTTTTAATTTGTCTAAATTGTTTTACAGCCAAAAAGTGACTTGATTGAAGCTAGGATTCATTAAAACTTAATTAATATGCATCATTATGTAAATGAGGGTGCAGTTAATGAGTTTTTAAAAGAAGCATTACTTAATTAGTTCACTTTTAATGGCATCATCATTTATCTTCCTCTTCTTTGAAGCAAAATGATGAACCAGACCAGACAGTATCAAAATACTAATCTATATTTTATCATTTGGATATCTTCGATTATGTTTTGTAATTGGAGGGGCTTTTGCAACAAGCTGAGGAAACATACTTAATGACAATTTTATTATTTAACAGTAGTTCTCCAATGTTACAAACTAAAAATTAATTACAAGTGCAATTAAAAAAAAATAGTTAAATAAACTGGAATGTTAGTAGTTGTGTTTAAGTTGAGGTGCAGTTAAGCTCATTACACTACTTTAATGAACATTGGAGAAAACAATTACAAACACATGCATTTTCTCTCATCCTCTACAAAGGCTGTGAAAAGTCATAAACGGCTTCTTTTAAGAGAACGAGAAAAAGAAAATTGAGAAGAAGTGAAAGAATTTCACTTATAATATTTTGCCATTGGCCCGTCTGAGAGACATCACCCTGTGACTACCTGTACACCTCTTTTGCTGTGAGAGTCAATCCACATCCTTTCTGTAAAAACACATGGTGAGAGCGCTCGGTGTTGATTGCAAGGGTAAGATCCGATGATATCTGCTGTTTGTGTAGCAAACACTTTGCAATAAGTAGGGAACACTGTTGCGTATGTCAAACGCTTTTAAATTGTATTGTCGAACAGACTTACAAATAATGATTGACATTGCACGGTTTTTTACATGTTGTATTGTTTTCTCTCTTTTTCAACTTGTGTTTCTGCAGTATCTCTATTTTCTTTTTCTGGAGCATTTCTTTCACTGCTATTTTGTACATTTGACACTGTGACTTGACATGATACATTTTTATACATTACTAACATGTTATTCTTATATCTATAGCAGAAAGTCTCACAAAATTCCAGAAGTTCAATCGACAGCATTTATAGCATAAGTTTGATTACCATTGAATTAATTACAACTCGTCCCTTCTTTTCTTACAAATAAATAAATTAAAATAAAAAAAGCAAATGTTTGTATTTAGAAGCTTTTGAATTTGTTTAAATTAACCTCTGTTAAAAACTGAAGTGACCTGTAATGTATAATCAATCAGGTTTTAAATATGGGCAGTTAATATAGTAAATAAATGAGCTGATACTAAACCATTATTATTAGTAGTAGTAGTAGTAGTAGTATCATTATTATTATTATCAGATTCCATCACAAGCATTTTGGCCTTCATTATTTACATGTGCATTCTACAGAAGCTATTCGCTGCGACACATATAAATTACTGTTTAACGAGAAGCCGTATTCTATAAATTATTTAAAACACCTGGGATTACAATATGAGATCAAATGATGGTAGAGGAGCAGCACTCTGCTTGGAGTGCATGCTTTCTGCTTCATATCCTCTTTTTCATCTTAAATAAAGCAAAAGTTCTGCGAGACGCCCGACTGCCCACACCTTTACAGTTTTCTCTACACGACCACTGTTACTTTATTCAAACCTGCAACTGATTGAGTCTTTTCTTTATCTTAGACTAGATTTAAGTTTTAGGCTGCCTTATATAAATGTATAAATTTTTTATTAAATTGTTATCAAAGAAACAAAATGCAATTGTAATTGTATGGTTTATGAATTGTTAGAATAATACAGTATAGTGTGTGTTATGTACATAGCGCCTTACATACATTTAATGTAGATTGGCTCACTAATCAGAAGAAAAACATGATGAAAATAATTGCATTAAAAAACAAAAACAAAACATTTGGCCATGTTAGGCTGTGCAGATGCAACAACACATTAACATTAGTCTTTAAAGAAGATACATCTTTATAGCATTAAAAATAAAAATTATAATTTTCCATAACCTTTATATATATATATATATATATATATATATATATATATATATATATATATATAATTATTATTATTATTTATTTATTTTATTTTAAATACTTAATCAAATTGTATTTTCTTCAAGAGGCTTGAACAACAAGTAAATTAAATTCAGGGCTAAAAAACTGTAAAATAGACATATTTTACAACATATCTTTTGTAATTATGTCACATTACCAGTTCGTAAGCATACAAATACAAAGTTATTCAAATAAAATACAATAAGCTGACTTTTAAGACTCGTTTTATATGTAGAGTACAGCTCCTCACCTGACGATGGACTATGTAGAGTTTGATTATGACAGGGGAAGGCAGAAATACTTCTTTGCTATAAGGAGGAGGATATATGTGTGTCTTTGTGCTATCAGCACTGTACAAACTAAATCAACTATTCTGCAAGATTTGTATAACTCAAAAGGTGTCCTCTAGCACCCCCCATAGGTTGCAAAATCATCTCTTCATCACCACTGCATTCTCTTGTGTAGAGAGTGTGAGCAACACACCCCATTGGGCCCTTTTCTTGTAATTTTGAAAGACTTCCCCCAGAAGTGCCATATCTGATCAGACACACACAGCAGGGCCCCATGATGGCATCGGCAACTGCCTCGAAAACCTCCCGTTCTCCCGTGAGTGGAGAAAGGCCTGCATCAGGAATGAAGCAGTACACCATGTAAAGATGCCCCTCTATTGTATTATTCATCCCAGTGACAAGTGCCTCACATTCTGTAGGCCAACGCTTTCCCCCAGTGACATGCCTGGGGACCGCACATGACACAGAGAGTGAATTAGCAATTTTGCATTACCCATCTGCATATGGGAAGGGGCCTGTTTCCGTGGCCCTTCAAGGACGACATTGACAGTAATTTTAAACTGATTTCCCCCGGGACATGCAAGAGCGCAGTTTACAGAGAGCCAATGAGAAAGCTGTGGAGACAGGAAGCTACTATATTGTTGTATTTCTGATCATTTTTTGTTTGTTACAATGGGGAATGGATTTTTTACTCAATCAGTTTTGTTTCTTACAAACTTTTAAATACATTGATGTCAAGTTGTTCTTTTCATCATAGGTAATCGGTTCACATAAATTGTCTAATCAGGGGTATTCAATTAAAGCTCCAAGAGGTCCGGTCACTAAATATCTGTTTCTAACATTCGGTTTGAACAATGATAGTCTCACAAAACCAGACTTATGACTAATGTAATAAAGTCTGGTCCACATTTCATCTTTTCAACCCACTTAGACCAGTGGCGGAGCCTGGAGTTTTTCACAGGGGTGGTTAGGCAGGTCAGTCTCTGATGGCACAGAAATCGTGTCGGGGGTAATCGGGGTGTAGTAAGCAGAGGAGCATTGAGGCAAAAATGGAGGGGAAATTCTGCCCAAGAAAAATTACTTAAACGGCAGTTGCAAGTGGGGTGACACCACCCCCTAGCTCCGCCCCTGACTTAGACAGGTAGAGCAGTCTGACTGACATGTGAAGCCAACCACACTTCATGTGTATTTATATACCATTTAGAGGTGGGTAAATCTGAAATATATTATAGTCCAATTCCAGACCAGCACAGAGAACACTTATTGAAAATATGGCGTAATTTTCTTTGTGACAGTCTTTGTGAACAGTTGTACAGAAAACTTATTGTACAGAAGACTGATCAGAATTTCGGTACGTTCAAAAGTAATACAGTAAGTAATTACTTCAGCATAATAACCAATAAAAACAAAGCAGAATATAAAGTTCTCAAACAAAACCTTGAATCTTTCAAGTTTAGAAGCCACTAGCCATGAAATAGGTTGTATTCAGGGCTGTGACCATTAACCATACTGTAAAAATCATGTCATAGAAATTATGTAAAAAATTATGTAAAAAAAAAAAAAAAAACTGTGTAACTGGTGAACAGGACAATCACTTTTACTGTAAAATGTTGCTTTAACAAGACATTGCATGTACTTTCTTGGTAAGCTATTGTTAAAATCACATTGATAAACAATGTTGTTTGGTGTTCCCAGAAGTTCCTGCATGACCCACGCATTATCTTTTTTTTTTTTTTTTTTACATCAGCTATATACTTTACATTGGGGTGTTATGTTACATTTCATGTAGTTATGTGAATGTTTATTTCATTATTTTAGTGTCACATGTGTTACATGAGTTTTTTGGATGACTTTTATAGTGCTTTTTTTGTCATTCATATATATATATATATATATATATATATATATATATATATATATTTATTTATTTATTTTATTAATTTTTTTGTGACTACACTTGCCTGTAATGTTTTTTTTTTGTTTTTGTTGTGAGGTTAAGGAGTTGGTGTGGGGCTATGTGCTCAAAAATATTTATATGATAGTATTGTATATATATATGTATATAATATATGTATTGTACTTTGTACAGGCACCTCTTTGTACAATACATTGTACTTAAATATAAAGATTTTCCCATAGACTGCAATTGTTTTCTGAAGTCACACAAAATTCACCCCAAAACAAAATATGCTTCAAAATGATGATTTGCTTAATCGGTGGCTTCCTAAAATATATATATATATATATATATATATATATATATATATATATATATATATATATATACAGTAGATAGATAGATAGATAGATAGATAGATAGATAGATAGATAGATAGATAGATAGATAGATAGACATTATTATTTTTTTCACTATGATCAATCACTATGTTAGGGTCTTTGAGGGGTAACATACAAATTATATTATCAAAAGTTTGCTGATTTTGTTTTGTTTTTTAGAATCCTCCAAACTTGGGTAAGAACGCTACAAGAGTGGTGTTTTGATGGGACAGGTTAAAAGTCACTAAAGTGACATTTCCCTCATGAAAACACCCTGGAATTACAGTATTTAAGCAATGAGCACACAAGAATGTCACGACAATTTTGTAGTTCCTAGTGGGTTAGAACTCCAATGTTTTACTCTCAGCCCTGCCATTCCAACTTGGAGGCATGTCAACTTAATACGCATCAGAGAAACAAATGGCCTGTTAATAAAGGACAGTGATAAGGCTTGCCAGAAAATACTACCATTTAGCCAGTTTAGGAGGCAACAGGTTTCAACAAAACTATATTTTGACAATATTACCTATTCCACCATTCTCTGTGCAAGCACAAGAATGATAAATTACAAAGATAAAAAACTCTATTTCACACTTTTTGCTCTACATTTTGTTGCATTAGTGCTAAAAGCTTCCTATGTTTGTCAATAAGTAAAAAAGAGAATGAAATATGAAACTGCTTAAATCCCACAATGCACATCCCATCGTAATTATGACTGTAAGTACAAACTTCCTAGGAACTCATTCTGAACTCATTACAGAATTACTATAAAATCATGCAAGTATTGATGAATTCATGAGAAAAATGTCTTCAATCAATCAAATTTAGCCCTTAATCCTCAATAATGCAGTATTTTCTCAAAATGTGTGAAAAACAAGGAGGTTTAAAGAGAATAATAAGAGAGCTGTGTCACACCGGCAACTGACAAAATAACTGCAGATAATTAGACGCTTTTGTAGTGTGAGCATCTTCCTACAAAGACACCTGCATTTCCTGTGACACACACAGTGATTGTCATTTTTAATCTGGTTGTCCTGCGGGGCTCTCGGAGCATCTGCGGGGGTCCCGGTGAGTGTGTGAGTGCAGGGAAGAGAATTCCCAAGCTGTTTCACCCTAACAGGGCTCCTGCTGATGAATTAATCTGCACCTCCGCACAGTCCACAGCAACATTTGAACAGGTTTATGGAAGTTTTGCCCAGGGCGACATACAAGCTAGAACCGCTATTATTAATTATGTGTGTCCCATGTTTTTCTTGGCCATGGAAAATCAGAACAAGCAATGCCAGATTTGCGAATGAATCATTATTTTGAGTTGTTACACTGAGCATGTTTTTTAGACAGTCTCCAGTTAAAAAGATCTTCAACTGTTAAAAACAAGTCCTTTAAAATTATTTAGCTAATAATTACATGAATGATATGAATGGTGTTGATTTTGTAAAGGAAATCTCATGGGGGAGCATATCCTTGGACCCAACACACTAGGTCAAGTTTCTGAGCATACCCTGAGATTAAATCCTGCAGGCATTCCTGGCAAGTTTCAACTGTAGCTACCAAGCAATTTGATCACACTGAACAAGCTTGTGCATGTAGTTAGTAAAATATTGTGTGCTACAGTAAAAGTGTTTTATGTCAAAAGAAAGCATTTTTTGAGGAACAGGCTGAAGAAAAGTGTTTATGAACTGATATTCTGCTGTTTTACTCATGATTTGTGTAAAAGGTAATAAAAGGATTTGCTGTTGTAGTGCCTCTAGTGTTCATTTCAGGAGGAAACTGCAAAAATGTAGATATAGTAATGTGATTGATTGAACTATGAGACCAGGTTGCAAAGATCATATTAGTGCTCTCCCAAAGGGGTAGACAGTGGTTGAGTAAGGTGAATATCTGGGAATGTTAAGTGTTTCCTGAAACTGTCATATTACAAGGCAATGAGCCATCAATGAATTAAATATTTTTGTATATTTAATGGGCACATAATTTTGTTCTCCAAAAGTAATTTGTGAGCAAGGAAAAACAGTTCCACCCTGGGTAATGAGAGGTAAGTTTCCTCCACGGCACAGGCCTGAAGCACTCCTCTACCCCAGCGAGCTCATCGGGTTAGGCAAATTAGTTTGGCTTGCTCCCTTTCATCTCTGCTCCTGAATGGAGCTCCATGTCTGATCGGCCGAGCCAATTTGCCAGCCCATGTGGCACCCAACCCATCACTCCCAGGCAACATGCCTCCTGCTTTCTGGTAATGTATACACCCCCCAAAAAAAAATGTGGCGATATGCACGGCTGAATCTGAATGCCCATCTCTGGTATTGTCGGGATCGTTTTGGCTTGAATCCAAATGTATTATATTGATCTCTCTTTTCTGTGCAGTTCAATGGCTCCAGACAATGCAGATTTTGAGCAGAACATATTAGGCAAATAGCACGAGCCCAGAGGCCTTCGCTCAGAGACCAATGTCGTTAATATCAGTGCCTCTGTCTCAGTCTGTAGCTCAGTGGCAATCAAGAATCTCCAATCCAGTTTTGTGGCTTTAAAGTCTATATAGGGGAGACCGGGGCTAGTACTCATATAGGATAGTTGGTAGAAGATGTTAGACTGTGTATCTGCAACTATAATGTTTTGAGTAAAACATCTAAATACTCAAGCATGTGTTTTCTGTAATAGTGGTTTTGTATGATGGTTTCAAATATCTTGTTCAAAACCGTCTTAAAGGAGACCTATTAAGCCACTTTTTACAAGATGTAATATAAGTCTCAGGTGTCCCCAGAATGTGTCTATGAAGTTTCAGCTCAAAATACCCCATGGATCATATATTATACCATGTTGTAAATATCTCTTTTTGGGTGAAACAAAAACATGTGGTTTTCTTGTGTCTCTTTAAATGCAAATAACCTGCTGCTCCCCGCTCCCTTTCAGGAAGAGGGCTGTCTTTACAGCTTGTGAACAGCATAAAAAAAAGTAATTAAAAAAAAAGTTATTGATATTTAGTTAAAAATGTACATAGTATTGCTAGTTAATGTTGACACACTGTTTTTGATTGATAGAAATATAAGAAAAAGGAGTGGGTGGATTTTTACATTGTAGGGTGTTTGTGTACACACACGGCCGACTCACCATGTAAAAGTGAATTTGCAAAATAGCCCTCTTTAATTTAAAATATTTTTTTGGTCAATTCTATCCCCCAAACTAATATTCTTTGGTTAGATGCAAACTCTGAGCATCCGCATACAGGACGCGCTGAATTTTCAAACCGTGTGTCTTTAAACGCACAGAATGTGCATGTGCCTGGAATTTTTTGCTCTAAATTAGCTCTTTTGCTCTAAATAGTGGGTGCACAAGATGGCGCTAGAAGAAGATTTAATCGCCACAAAACAACAGGAGGCGAAGGTAAAGACAACAACAGTGGATGTGCATGTCAAGAGCGCATGTTTGAGGAGGTCAGGAGATACCTGCATTTGTATAATGCCTAAAGAAATAGAGAGACATCTTTATGGATCTATACTCCTGAAAATAAATAGTCCTGGTATCACATTAGCACTCGACACCCACCAAATGCAGGTATTTCATGCGCAGAGGAAGGTAATTTTGCTCATTTACCTGCCATTGTGGCAGGCGACCTGTAAGATGTCTCAGTGTGACATATGACAAGAACTGCTGTTAGACTCAAAGACACTTGAAGAAACACATTTAATGATGTTTTGAAGAACAGATGAAAGAAAAACCGTCCATGCAGGTGTCTGATTCGATGTGTATTTACTATTTGTTCTCAGTCATCTGGGAGCAATGTGCAAGAATAGTGTTGCCTATGAACACTGTATATGATCTCAGACCATCTCAGAATACATACGCAAATTACATGCAACAACATTGGGACTACATGTGAATTGTCATATGTGTCATCATAATTCAGTACAGCCTCAAAAATGGTTCTTGAGGAGGAAGTTTATCTTCTGTTCTTGTTTACCCTTTAGCCTCCATTTGTATGTTGCAAAATTATCATTATGATAATAATAGCCTATGGTGTTCTATGTTATATTCTAAAAAACATTAGATGGCATGAGAGTGAATAAATTATCAGACGATATTCCTTTTGGGGTGAACTATCCCTTTAACATCACGTGAATGTGCCATTTACCTGGGAAAGTGATGGCACCAGGATGCACTGTGGGAAGATGACAAGTTGGTGGAGGGAGTCTGATGCTCTGGGCAATGTTTTGCTGGGAAACCCTGGGTCCAGCTCTTCATGTGGATGTCAATTTGACACATACCACCTACCTAAATATCACTGCAGACCTTTGTGTGTTATGTGCAAGTTGAAATAACCTTAATTTGAGTCAGCTGCCAGTCAGCAAGTGGTTTCTTTGAAGTCATTATTTTCTATCTTTTTTTGTGTTAATGCTATAAATGTCTACAATGTATTTATTACAATATTTGTTGGCCAAAAAATTGGTTTGATAATAATGTCTCTTTTTGCCATGTGGAATTTTAGAAAATACATATTAATTCATTTGTCCACTAACATTGCTCAACTCTGGACATTCATGCATCAAAGTAAAACTTCATTGGACAATTGTTAATTTTCTTATATTTTTTTTAAAAAACACCACCACTATGTCATCACCATATATCAAATTAGTATTGTGTTCATAGCATTCTGTGGTAGAAATAATGGTAACGGAAATTACATTTTAAGCATTTTGTAATACATCAGCCAACTCATTTGTCTAATGGTTTATGTATCCTAAATACATAATTAATTGATATGTTTACAATTAATTTGACAAAAAAAAAGCAATACAAATATTGTTCACAAGTGGTACTTACCTTGATTTTCTTTACACATCACACAGCATGTCTCATATTTCATCTAAAGCATATTCTTCACTGATACTGTTTCCTTGGTAAACAAGTACAGTAACTTTTGATGAGACTTTATTAGGGGCAACATTATTGGTTGTGGGGAAAATTAATCCACAACTGAAAGACAGCTGAAATATATGTAACATTGATATAAATGATTTTCAAACAATAAAACTTTAAATGATTTATGATTATTTTACTCTTTGTTTAGATAATTATATTTAAAAATGTATTTATTTGTTTATTTTTATTTTTTAATTATGACTTTTTGTGATTTAAAATTGAAAGTCTGTGTCAGGGACCATACATAAAAAGCATTTAAAAAGCAGCTAAATTAAATGTAGGCATGGCAAAAAGTTTCCAAAAAGACAATGTGATCTTATACCAAAAAAGTGGATATCTTTTCATAAAAACCCATTATATAAAAGTGCCCATAGTTGAAGACCCCATTTGTTTCATGGAATTCCTCCATGCTGTTTATAGGGACTTTGATACTTGTGCTTCCCTTTTAAAGACACTTATTGGCTTGTATCTATGAATGACACAGTATGTGCCATTGAGATTATTGTGTGGATTTCTTTGCATTTAAAATCTTTGAATTTAGGATATATGTCAATAGTTTCAAGCAGAGGTGGGGGCAAGTCTCAAGTCCTTATCTTCAAGTCGAGTCAAGTCTCAAGTCAGCAGTGCATACAGTTCATTCAAGTAAATCAAGTCAGTGGTTCACTTCAAGCAAGTTAAGTACTGCTAAAAGTCAAGTCAAATCAAGTGAGGTCTCAGTACAAAACAGAATCAGAGAGAGAGTTTATATTACTAATTTTGGTGGGGTGAGCAAGAGACAGACACAGTGGCTGTGGCGTCAGGCCTCAGAGAGGCATTTATTTTAAATAATAAATAACACAAAACACTAAAAGGGTTCAGGAGGAATAAGTGTCCAAAATAAAGGGGGAGTATAGCATCCTCGCCAAGACTGTAGTGTTAATTTTGTCACCTATTTTTAATTTAGTCTTAGTCTTAGTCTTATGCCAAATGTCCTTGTTAGTTTTAGTCATATTTAGTCATTCACATATCTTTTTTTGTTAGTCAAGTTTTAGTCGACTAAAAGTCTCGTCATTTTAGTCTAGTTTTAGTCAAAAGAGAATTTAAGGTATCTTAGTCAAGTTTTAGTCAACTAAAAGTCTCGTCATTTTAGTCTAGTTTTAGTCAAAAGAAAACTCAATATAGCTTAGTCAAGTTTCAAAACATTTTAGTCTTTTTTTAAATAAATTATTTCTGAGATTAATTCTGAGATAACCATTTCAGTCAAATAATGTTTCACACATCTCAAATATTGGTTAAATGTCATAATTACCTGACAAAATACACTTGTTGAATGATATGTTGAATTCACTTTGTTAAACGTGTCTGGTTTTCTGATTTAAGAGACACATTCACAAATGATGAACTTGTTCTGAAGAGTATTTTATTAAGCAAATAAGTTACATAAAATATATATAACCTGCATAATGTATGTGCCACAACACCATAGCTAACTGCTTAATTTACAGCGTAGATGCCTAAAATCAGCATTAGCTTATGAGACGTATATTTAAGTTAACTTCCCTGAATGTGTGGGTGGTTAGCCTTTAGATGTCGCTTAAGGTTGGTGGTGTTTTTCCCCGATATTTTTTGTCCGCAGTGCTTCCTGTCAGTTATAATGACACATTCTGACTTTTTGTCAATATCATTGTACCTAAAATGCGACCAAATATCGAGCCTCTTCCTTCCACCTAGCATGTCGTCGGCGCTCATCGCGTGTTTGCCACTGTCTATGATTGTTGTGTTCTTGCTCAATGTAGTTTCGTGTTGCAGCCACAGGAGTATGAGACCTGTTGTAACCGTTACTAGAGCAACAGCGCGAACTCATTCGGAATATTTTGAAGGCGTAACAGCTGAATATTCTATCTCATGGTGAAAAAGTAGAGACGATTGTATACGAAAATGAAGAGAGATTTTATCTTAGTTTTTATTTTATGCAAAACATTTTAGTCTCGTCTTTTTTCGTCAACAATAATGCATGTTAATTTAGTCTTAGTCAGCGTTTTTGGACATTGGTGCAGTCTCGTTATCGTCTCGTCTTAGTCATGGAAAAAAAGGTCGTTGACGAACATATTTAGTCTCGTCTCGTCTGACGAAATTAACACTACAAGACTGTAGGATAGATATAAGAGAGTGTTGGGGCTTTGTTCATGAGCGGGTTTGGTTATTAGCAATTATAAAAGATAATTATTAATTATTAAAATCAATAAAACACTGATTAGAATAAACATTAGCTTATTAATCCTTCAAATCAGCAATCAAAAAAGGAAACAATAAAGGCTTGAATCCGAGCACTGACATCCCCTGCCAGCCCTTGGCATGGGTGTATTCAGAACAATACCAAAACACTTCTCTTTAATGTTTAACAAAATGTATTGATGCAGTAATATCAATTAATAATCAATACAATGCAGTTGATAAACTTCCGGCTTCCAACTACAAACTAAACAATAACATGATTAGATATGGTAACAGATAAGCCAATAATACACGAGAGGAGGGTAAAGGTGTGTGTGAATGGGTGTGTGTGTAAGGAGAGAAGAAGTGCACAAAATGGCAGGTGTGCTTTCATGGAGAGTGCATCACACAAGGTTTATGGCCAGAGAATGTGGCCACAAATGTGGGTGGAGAGACTGGTTAATAGCGTCTACCCGTTTAACATGTGTCTCCGCTGGTACAATAACATAGGCACAATGCTGGGCTCTATCGCCAAGTTATCTGTTCGCCAAATGTGAGTGCGAGTGTCTTTGTAAGGGGTTGTGTGTGTGTGTGTGTATGTGCGGTTAGTTTGAGAGAGAGAGGGTGATGGCACTGAAGCGGTTTAGCGATTGTAGGAGAGAAGGCAACCATTAGTTTTATCACTCAGAGATGCGGTGAATGGCCCGTAATCCGTCCACCACAGTCGTTGGTTCTTTAATGGATAAACTCAGTGTGCCGGTCTCACACATTCAATGAGCTGACTCGGCGATCAGTAAACTGTATAACCTTGATACACAAGAATAACACACTATAATAATCTATCTCTGCCCAGACGTAAACCTCTTACTTGAGTCACGTGAAGACGCAGGTAGAATGTGTGTTCGTCCGTCGTTTGACTCTGACTTGGTTCCTTGAATCTCGAGTGATGACAGAAGGCCGTTTCCTCACTCTGTCGGCGGGCGGTATGGTGGCTGATTCTCACAGTCTCCTTTGGATCCATGAGCGTGCTCATCCAGCATGTCCAGCAAGATTGAGATTGTATGGCAAAATTTCACGTACGTACGTTACGTCCTTGGGCAGCAAGGCTACACCTGGAAGCAGCAGGGCTGCAACTAGACACACCGAATACTGTCGCTAGAAGCTAGGATAGGAGGAATCTCCGGGGTTTTATACTCTTGATGACATCATGGTTGAGGGATGTGTTCTGTTGTGCGTTTCATGCAATAGGAGTTGAGAGTTCGACCCTTCATAATTTTACACCTAGGTGTAAAGTGAGCAAGGCTTGATGGGATCTGTAGTCTGCTTGGACTACCTTTTTGTGATTTTGGTGCCATTTTTTTGTGTTATCAGGCTTTTGTGTTTCTACAGGCCTCAGTCAGGCTTTATGACTGTGTGTTGGCCTGCCTTTGTCTCCTATCTGAGCACATAAGGGCCAGAATTCTTTGGTCTGAAGAGTTGGTTGTTGTCCAGTGTCTTTAGAGCAACTGAAGGGCCGAACAGTTCCAGTAGGTTCACAGTAAACTGTGGGTTGTGCCATCCATGTCTTCCTGACAGAAAAGAAAACGGTTGCAGAGTCCATACAGTTCATAGAGTTCACATAGGTTTAATCGTCTGGGCAGTGATGGAGGCACATCTGGACATAGAACTTCTTGCTAAGTCTAAAACTACATTCATCACTCATAAAGACAAACATTTTTTAGTTATAGGTAAGCACAGCAGTAACCATAACACAATTCTTTGCTGTTCTTTGGTCATAACACAAAATCATATTAGAACCTGCAATAGATACTAGGACCAAAGCGTTAGAGGAAAGGGGTTAGAGGCAAGGAAAGGAAAGGAGGGTTAGAAGTCAAAAGGCTTATCCTTGGAAATGATTGGGGTTAATCTGTGGGATGGGCTCAGACTGGTGTGTAAAACGCAGCTGTACGAGAAGGTGGGAGTCCAGTCTGGCTTGTAGGTTTTGATTGTACCTGTATATGGTGTGTGCAATAATTGCCATGATGATTCAACCAATATGGAGGAGCCTGAAGGCAACCAGACTGATAGGGTGTTCTTGAAAAGATGATCTGCTTATGTAACTAGGAAATATAGTTGTCAAGCCAGTCGGTTTGAGATTGAACTTCACTAATTTCATCCCTTCAGCCTGAAGCTACTGTTGAAGGGTGTCATCTATGGTGAGGTTGTGACCTCTAAATGCACCCATGATGTCAATTTCTGTGTCATGTTTGTCAACGTTGAGATGATGCAGGAAAATATTGTCAATATGCATGGTGGCTCCTTGGGGAACCATTAAGAACACTTTCTGGTTTGGTAGCATTAGTTTAGTGGCTGTATCGTGGTGATCATATGACAATAGAACTTCAGTGGCTAACGAGCCAGCGATTGCCTGCTCGCTCTTCCTTTGTCTCTGTTCCTTCATCATTTACAGACATTCTGCATGACACTTTTGTTCAGGGGATTCGGCTCTTAGGCCGCAGAGGTAGTTAGTCACCTCTCGCAACAAAGGGGTTTCTTAAACAAACCCAATGAATGTCCTTTGTCTTGTAAACATGATTAGGTTAGGGATAAGATAGAGTGAGGTGTCCTCATCGTGGTAGGTGAGTGTTGGTAGTGTTTTGAGGTGAATGTGTGTGTTAACACTCTGAAAACCAACTTTCATTACAGATTTACTGTATATATTCTAAAATTCATTCATTTCCCTGATGAGGTCCTGCATTAGATCTCTAATTATACACACATAAATTATGTCTTCTCTTACAACCTCTGGCAAAGTTATTGAAAAGAGCAGAGTGCAAATTTAAAGTGACTATAGTACCCTGAAGGGTTTTACCCTGTTTTACGCTTGGCATGTTTGACTGTGTCGTGCATTTGGGTTATGCTTAGCCTTCCTTCAGTCAGGGTTAGGCAGATGTGTTTGCGGTATACATCCCAGGGATATAAATGTACGTAGATTCCCTGGGTGTACAGGTTGCAATGGATGATCAAGAGGCCAGGTGTTCCTTGTAGGATGATGCCGGTCAGCAGGTCAGACTCGACTACATCACTGGATAGGGTGACTCGTAGGCTGAGGAGAATACAGAGGATCCACAAGACTTTCATCCTGAAACAAACCAGAGTTGATTACTGTATGAAAGTGGAGTGGTGCTAGGAGTTAGTGCATGATGACAGGATGGGTTGAGGCATGCAGCTATTCTTATGGCGCTACTGTGGTGCATCTTCTCCCCTTTTGAGTGAAAATGGCTTGAAGAGCTTAATCTGATTCTAATCGACCCATTTGTATGCATATGTTTGGCTTGATTTTGAGACCCTGATGCAGTAGGCTACTGGTGAGAGATTTCCCACTCGAAGGGGCCTGACAAACTTGGTAGGAACTTTGTAGAGATTCCTGCCTGTTTGGTGAACCTGAAATAGAGTACCTTGTCACCTACTTGGTACTCGCGATGAGATGTTTTCCTGTCATAGTAGGCTTTGGATCCCTTTCTGCTGGCTTCTAAGTTCTTCTGGGTGAATGTGGCCCAAAGATGGTCATGCAGGTCCATCATATATTGGTGCACCGGATGGGCGGTTGCAACACTAACATCTTCGAGGCGGTACAGAAGGTGTACCGCCTCGAAGGCGGTACACCTTCGAGGCGGTACAATCATTTCTCTTCCAATCATTATTTAGAATGGTGAGACTCCTGTGGAGCGGTATGGAGTAGACCTAATGACCATCAGCACCAGGGGGAGTTTCACATCCCAATCTCTACCACTGCTGATAACATACTTTTTAAGCATGTTGATTTCCATGCCCATGATTTTGTACATGGTAGTCATGACGCTTGAGGTGACATGGGTGCCTCGATCTGCATCAGTGGAGAGGGGTAGCCCCCAGTGGCTGAACACATGGATCAGCAGCAGGGCTGTGGTTGTTGTGGCTGTGTTGTTAGGGGCAGGGAGGCATTCCAGCCACTTGGTGAAAGTGCTGGTGTCCGTTAGGAGGTACTTGTTACTTGTAGGAGGACTTGGGGACTGCTCCTCTGCTCTGTGGGACCACAGGAACATAATCCCTCGGTTCTGGAGTAGGGCCAGATCCACCAGTCTGGACGGCTAGAACTGGCTACAGACCAGGCATCCTTTGACATAAGAACGGGTGTTGCACAGAAATTGATTGCCAATAAACAACTTGCTGGAGGTTCTTGAATGTGGCCTTGTAACTCTGGTGGCCTCCGACATTGGAGTCGTGATCGTGGGCTAGCATTACCTCCCTATGATCGTTTGGGACAACCCAGCAAGCTGGTCCCTGGTCGGTTTGGGTATAGACCAACAAACCTTTCTCCTGTTTAAGCTGGTCATGGTGGGGTTTGAGAGGCCCCTTGTGTTGCAGCGTTTGCTACCCACTTCCTGATGGTTTGGATGGCCGTGTCTTACTCCTACATGGTGATCAGATTTGCATCGCCAGGTCTCCATTCCAGGTGCAGAGTCTGTGGGACGTCTAGAAATGAGGGGTCAAAAGGTAGTAGGACCTTGAAAATTGAGATTCTCGACCGTCAGGGGCTCCCAAATAACGTCCTAGAATTTGGAGGACAGGGTAATTAGTGTTAAAGCATCTGATGAATATACTGCTGCGCACAGGCCTACAGGGCAGGCTCCCTCATTAAATCCTATGGCAGACAGGTAGATCTATTGAAAATAATGAAAAATTATTTTCTGTATCCTAGGCCTTAGTCCTTAGTCAACTTAGTGTTGTTGAGGGGCACTCTACGTGTCACGGTGTGAAATTTGGAGTCTGTAGGACCTACGGATGTAATGCCAGGCCTACGTCCATGTGTAAAGTATACCATTTGTTTCTATACTATGTTTATGAACAACACTCCAAAACCTCCAAATGACTCCAATTTGAAATCTATATCTTCTCAGGGGACCCCTAGACAGTGTGCAAAGTTTGAAGTGTGAATGAGTTTGTTAAGTACTAAATTGTCCGACTTGTGAATGAAAAGTGACAGTTATTTTTCTAGAATATTTTTTTTTATTTATTTTTTTAAGTGCTTGCCCAGCACCGACTGAAAGAAAATTTCAATATGTTGTTCACAGGTGCTCCATAATTGAGCATACGAAGCCCTTAGTTTTTGCACCACATTTAAGGGTATTTTCACTCTGTCATGCAGGAAGTCCCAGCTACAATGTATGTAATGGCTGCCAAATACAAATACACTCATTCATTACATTAATCAGACATTTTTATGACTTAAAAATTGTGTATATATGTTTATTTTTTATGCCCTGAGTGCTAAACAGGTGGTTTAATCACCTGTATATCTTAGCAAAAAACACAGGAAGTCCCAACTGCAACATATGCAATGACCAGCAAATACATGGTCAATGGACACAAATCCTTTATGCAAATTATACATATGAATGAATTGTAAGTTACATAAATGGGTTCTACTGAGATGTATAAGTACCCTGAAAGTGGTTACATTCAAAAAGATCAGAATATATGTATCATTAAAGCCTCTGCTGAATGTTTTGCTGCACACAGGTCTACAGGCCAGGCTGTCTCATTGATTCCCATGGCAGGCTGGGAGATCTATTGAAAATAATGAAAAATACTTTTCTGCGTCCTAGGCCTTAGTCCCCTTAGTATGTTGTTGAGGGGTACTCAAATACCGGACCTACAGATGCGGTGCCAGGCCTACGTCCATTTGCAATGTATACCATTTGTTTCTATGCTCTGTTTATGGGCACCACTCCGATTGAGTTGGTTATGTAAGTGCTAAATTGGCCAACTTTTGTGTGAGAAATTAGTTATTTTTCTAGAAAAGTTTTCCAGATTTTTTTTCAAGTACTTTTCCAGCACCGACTGAAATACAATTTCAATATGTTGTTCACAAGGGCTAAGTGAATAAGCATTCAAAGCCTCTAGATGTTTGCACCATATTTAAAGGTATTTTCACTCTGTCATGCAGGAAGTCCCTGCTGCAATGTATGTAATGGTCGACAAATACATCTGTGGACACAAATGTATTACATTAATTAGACATTGTTCTGACTTAAAACACTTGTATATATGTGTATTTGTATGCCATGAGTACTAAACAGGTGGTATACTCAATAATATTTATTACAAATCTTCATGAAATACATTTAAAATGGAATGTCCATAAACTTAGTATTTGGTGGTCATTGTGTATATTGCAGCTGGGATCTTCCGGTATGATGTAGCAAAAACACAGGAAGTCCCTGCTGCAATGTATGTAATGGCTGCCAAATACATCTGTGGACACAAATTTATTACATTAATTAGACATCATTATGACTAAAAACGCATGTATATATATGTTTATTTGTATGCTATGAGTGTTAAACAGGTGTTTAATCAATAATAATTATTACAAATATTCATTAAATACATTTAAATAGAATGTCCATGGACCATGTATTTGCATCCATTATATACATTGCAGCTGGGATCTTCCTGTACGACTTAGCAAAAACACAGGAATTCCCAGCTGCAATGTATGTAATGGCCACCAAATACATGGTCTGTTGAAACAAATTTGTATGCAAATTAGACATATTAATGAGTTATAAGTTACATAAATGGGTTCTAATGAGATGTTTGAGTACCCTTAAAGTGGTACATTCAAAAAGATCATTATATATGTAATATTAAACCTCATATAATAAAAGAGAGGCAATTTTAGTTCAAAAGTCATTCAGGAAGATCCCAGCTGCAATGTATACAATGGTTTCTGAATACCAGAGGTGGGAGCAAGTCACACATGTTCAAGTCACAAACAAGTCTGAAGTCTTAACCATCAAGTCTCGAGTCAAGTCTCAAGTGCATTGCAGAGGAATCAAGCAAGTCAAGTCAGTGACTCACCTCAAGCAAGTCAAGTCCTGATGAGTTTCAAGTCGAGTCAAGCCACAGTTCTAAAATAAATATAGGTTATTTTTTTTAATTAATATTTATTATTGCTCTGAAAATAGATAGATAGATAGATAGATGTATACATACATACATGTATGGGGGGGGGGGGGGGGTCAGCTCCATGTTCCTTTGAGGAGTTCGGTGGCCCTAATGATTATCAAGTTGCATTACTGCCTCCGTCAGGCATCTCCTGATTATACCATACATTTCCTGTCTCAAACCTTGTCCTCTGGGGGGTGATCCTGGGGGTGTGTCTGGTCACCATCCCCCTGGTTCTGTTGCCCACCCTGCTGGTGAGGTGGTTGGTGCCCCTTGAGTCCTGCTCTAACGTTCACCTTAACGTGAGTTATCTCGTTGCCTTCAAGCTTTAGGTCGTAGTATTCTGAGGCTTGGATCCCCAGGACTCTGGCGTCGCCTTCGTGCCCTCGAGCAGGGCGCACGTGTGTCTCTTATGCCAGTTGCATGTACCTTCTGATTTCCTACATGGTAGGGTTGCCTGTTCTGCAGCACATCGTGATGTCATATCACACGCTCTCATGAAGGTTGTGATAGAAGAGAGACATGAAAACCCGTTCCTCCTCCAGACCTGGTGCGTTACATCCTTGGATGTACATGGTTCTCAGGTGTCTGTAACTCATACCTCTTCTGTGTGATGGCAAAAGCGTCAAGGGTAATGGAGGCTTTGTTGGTATATGGCGAATACTCCTCACATAGGGCTTTACACAGAGCTGAGTAGCGGTCTCAGGTGCCAGTCGGTAACGTTTCAGTGAACACATGGACACTCCTCTCCATGGTCTTCCATATGACCTTGAGTTTTTAGAAGCAGGGGTGGAAAGAGTTCTGAAAAATCATACTCAAGTAGAAGTACTGTTACTTCCCAAAAAACAATGCTGCAGTATGCTACAAAGGATAGCGAATCCACCCCTGCTCAACATCATTTGGCTCATAACTATACATTATTTTATCATCTCTAATTTCCAGGTAATTTATTATACAAATTAACATACTCTCTACATCAGCGGTCAGTATTATTAAAAAACAAACAATATTCAAAAAATATCTAATTATTAAAAATGTCACTGTTTTATTTTATTACATTAAAACTTTTAAAACTACTCAAATTATTTGGCCAAATGAGAGTGGTTTTCTCATTTCTTTGTTAATGTTGTTTGATTAATAGCCTTTATATGACAACCTACTGCTCTATTTGGTTACATTTTGATGGAAATATGCTTTTTGTCCCACTGTTTAAATTCACTTTAGACATAATCGACTGTGTTTACATTAAATATTCATCAAGACATTGGCGGAATTATAAAGTGTATTTGATCATTTAGGTTTGAACCCGCAATAGCGATCAAACATTAGCCGGCAGCCACCTGTCAATCAAACAGCACGCAGCGACAGATGCCAGTGTATATTCTCTGAAAGTTTGCAAATATTATAGAAATTGATGTGCAAATGAATAGAAAAACTAGTAGTTCCAATCATAAAGGGGGAGAAAAAAAAAGACTTGCCATCTAGTATTTGTTATCATTGATACACTCTGATAACTTGATTAATTGGTAAATTTCACCAGGTCTTGAAGAAATATAAACATGGCATAACAATGAAAACTAATTACATGTTCTTGATAATGTCTCCCATGGAAGCATATACAAGGATAAAAGGAGAGAATCTAATACTGAGCCCTGTGTCACTCTGTACTTTTCTATTTGATCTGAACATTCCTCATTAACACAAAGTGGAAGCGGTTGGATAAATATGACCTAAATAATGCATGTCCACAATTGCTAAAAGAATTCTCAAGACTATCCAAGATCTATGGTGTCGAAGGCAGCACTAAAATCTAAGCACTAGAAGAGAGAAGCAGCAACAGTGAGATGATAAGAGCAAGTAATTTTTCCATCCATCCATCCATCGTCAACCGCTTATCCTGTGTACAGGGTCGCGGGGGCTGGAGCCTATCCCAGCTAACATTGGGTGAAAGGCGGGGTACACCCTGGACAGGTCGCCAGTGCAAGTAATTTTTAACTCTGATAATTGCAGTCTCTGTACTATGATGTGCTATATGATTATCCTTAATGAAACTCTTCACAGATACCATTTGTTTGTAAAAAAAATAAATAAATAAAATGAACAGTTTGGAGGACACTACATTAACTAGTATTTTAGACATACATTTTTATTATTATTATTATTATTTGAGTCGGGATGTCAAGTGCTCATGGACAAAATACATCTTTAGCCATTTTTTTGAAGACAGAGAGGGAGTCTGCTCCACGGATGTAGTTGGGAAGGTTGTAAAACAAGGCGCAGCTCATTTGCTAACTGCAGGCTTCTGGTGGAAAAGTAGATTTGCAGGAATGATTTTAGGGTTGCTGGAGCAGGGACTGTTCTGTATGCCAGCTTCAGACCCTTGTTGAGCTGTGACTTCTTGATAAGTGGTTTGATAATTGCCAGTTAACAGTTATTGGCACATGTCCTAAATATATTGAGGTGTTAATAATTTTGAGAAGAGGTTCTGATATTACAGTTAACCCCTCTTTCAGTAGGTATAGGATCTTGCTGATATGTTCTTGGTTTTGATAAGTTTTGTTAGCTCTTCCTGACCTGTGGTCTTCTGAGGTGCTGTGGCAGAAGGTGCATAATTCCAGATCTGTGTCCAATGGTTAAAATGTATTAATAATAAAAGAAATTCAAGAAAAAAGTAATTCCTACTGTGCTGCGAGGGAATATCTGGTTCAGTTGAAGTTTTGTTTCTTGTCAATGTACTGAATAAATACCTAGGGTAAATATCTGTTTTGATTATTTTGTATGTTTGCTAAATATTTGCAGACATGGCAGCTTTGAAAGCTTGTCTTTAGCTAGAGAAAATATCCTTCCATGCAATTCGAAACACCACTAATCTTTGTACTCTTCCACTTGCATTGCATTTTCCAAACTGCGCTCTTAAGTGCCTGAGTGTAATCGTTGTACCACAGTGCAGGTCTTTTTTCTTTAACTTTCTTTAATCGAAGGGAGGCGACACTATATAGAGAGCTAGAGAAGTCTGTATCCATGTTTTCTGTGAATACATTAAGATAAAGTACAGAGTGGGTTGACCGATGAACAATATAATGGTGAATTATTTCCAATGAAATGACACTTAAAATCTTTTTTATTTGTTTTATTAATTTAATCCTGGAAATAAAAAAATTAAACAAACTAAAGTTATGACGTAAAGTGAAGAACAAATATGTAAGAGTCTGCACTATTCCTTGGTCACTAATCAAAAGTAAGCAAATGTGTGAAATTGTGGCATTGATCATGTTAACTCCAGAAAAAGGTCAGAAAACATAAGGGCAACAAACTGAATACTACTATAATTACGTTCTGAAATTCATGTACATTTTTCAGTTCAACTATTCATACAAACATGCTCATGTGGTTCTTAGATGGTTATTGGCTAATGTTATTAATCTCAAAATGGCTAAATATCAGTTGATATATACATTTTTATTCTCAATTTCACATTTCTGTGTTTGCATGTACTTTTTACTGTCCTGTCCGAGCCTCTGAAATCATACCACCAGTATCTGTGGCTATAGGATGTCTGCTTTGTTGTTTATATGATTTGCATAAATAAACTCCTGGCATGCCTGCACAACTGCCCAGGTGCAATGACATTTGCATATAGAACTGTGAAAGTCCCCTTAGCAGCGGCTGAGTGCATAGGGGGTCGGTGGCGATATAAATTAATTCAGAATTAAAATCCTTCATGTATGTACTCTTTAAAGTAACAGAGGTGTTGACCATTGTGACGTAAACAAGGAAACCACTGTCTAATGAGGAAGTTAATGATTCATACAAAGATGAGTTAATTGATAAATTATTTTAGAAAGTTTTACTGCAGATGGATTTCTTAATGATTAAGACTACATATTAAATCAAACAGATAATCGCTCACACATACTTATTCATGTGATTATCTAAATAGCCAATTGTGTTGGAGCAGTGCAATGCATAAAATCATGAAGATACAGGTCAGGAGCTTCAGTTAATGTTCACATCAACCATCAGAATGGGGAAAATGTCCTAGTTACTTCTGTAACCTTCATTCCCTGATGGAGGGAACAAGACATTGTGTCGATGAAGTGACACTAGGTGTCAATCTTGGGAGCCCGAGACACCTCTGATCTTTAATAAAATTGGTATTTGCATGCCACTCCCCAAACATATGGGTATAAAGGAGCTGTCGTGCGAACCGCTCATTCAGGTTTTGTGCTGAGGAGCCGAGAGAGAAGGTCCCGGACATTTCAGCAGGTAGTTCAGCATTGTGGCAAGAGGGACACAACATCTCATTCCCTCCATCAGGGAACAGAGGTTACGGAAGTAACCAGGACGTTCCCTATCTGTCACAGCATCGAACAGCCCTTCGGGGACAAGTCGACTGTCCAAAAAATAAAGTCATGCCTTTTTTCCTCTTTTTTTCTTTTTCTCCCCAATAAGAGTGAAAATTTGTCAACCAACTGGGACCACCAGGGGGGAGGGGGGGGGTCACTCCCGAGGGGGTCACTCCCGAGGGGAAGACACAAGGAGACAGAAGGAGTTTGAGGTCCGAGAACCAAGTCTGGGTGGGCCAGTACGGTGCTACTAGGATGACCTTCTCCTCGTCTTCCCTGACCTTGCCCAGGGTCTTTGCAAGTAGGCTCACTGGGGGAAACGCATATTTGTGTAGTCCAGGGGGCTAGCTGTGTGCCAGTGCATCTACACCGAGGGGTGCCTTGTTCAGAACGTACCAAAGAGGACAGTGGGAGGATTCTGGGGAAGCGAACTGGTCTACCTGTGCCAGCCCGAATCAACTCTGAGTGTGGAATCTCCACTCTCCCTTTCGGGTAACCAGTGTTGAGGTTGCACGGGATGTGAGTGGCTCGCAGCAACTTGGGGTGCTGTTGGCTCCAAAGGAGGAGACGGCGGGCTAGGTGCGACATACAATGGGAGCATAAACCGATTTGATGGTTGATATATGCCAGCGTTGCCATGTTGTCTGTCCGACCCAACACGTGCTTGCCTTGGATCAATGGCCAGAACCTCGGCAGGGCGAGCAGTATTGCCAACAACTCAAGGCAGTTGATTTGTGGCTGCATGCCCGTTTCATACTGTGCCCTAGCCTGTTTTGGAGTCGACCGTCATAACCACGGAAAACCTGGAGACCTACTCTAGGGGACCATCTGCCCGTAGAAATGTGAGGTTAGTCCAAGGGATGAATAGGCGGCAAAAGACCGGCGTGATTGCCACGCGATGTCTTCCACAGTGCCATGCCCATCTCAGGACTCGAGTCTGGAGCCAGTGCTGAAGTGGTCACATATGCATCAACCCGATTGGTGTGGCCACCGTTGAGGACAACATATGCCCCAGGAGTCTTTGAAACAGTTTCAGTGAACCACTGTTTTGTGTCTGAATGCCTTCAAACAGGTCAGCACCGACTGTGCGCACTCGTTCATGAGGCGTGCCATCATCGAGACTGAGTCCAACTCCAAACCGAGAAAGGAGATGCTCTGAACCAGGAGGAGTTTGCTCTTTTCCTCATTGATCTGAAGCCCTAGCCAGCTGAGGCACATGAGCACCAGGTCTCTGTGCGCACACAACACATCCCGAGAGTGAGCTAGGATTAGCCAGTTGAGGATGCGAACACCCACTTCCCTCAGCGGGGCAAGATGCGACGGAACAGGGACAGGTACGCATGACCCTCGTGTGCAAATGGCAGGAAGGGTCTGCGTCAAGGAGGAATCGAGATGTAGATGTACGCATCCTTCAGGTCTACCACTGCAAACCAATCTTGATGTTGGATGCTTGCTAGAATGCGTTTTTAAGTCAGCATCTTGAACAGGAGTCTGTGTAAAGCCCGGTTCAGTTCAGAGTGGAGGGTTCAACTCGAACCCAACACTTGGCTGCCTGTCATTTCGCCGTCAGCCTGTGACTGGCCGACCGTACCAGACAGGACGAGCCCGCTCTCTGATGTTGCAATCGAGAGCTCATCACCTTCACGGGCCCTGAAAAAGAGGTTGAACTTGCCCTGAGATGAGCCAGCGCACTCATCCAGAAGCTAGATCGGGGCAAACAAGCATGCTGGGGAATGGGAAGTCCGTGGAGGAATGTCCAGCGGAGGTGGTCCCATTGAGGTCCCCAAATTGCCCCCAGTGCTAGCCGCGCTGTCCTCATACCCATAGGTAGAAGGACCGAGGCAGGGGGACCACTGGGGTGGCATGCTTTCTTACGAAGCCAAGCCCTGACTCGCAGTGAGAACATGACCCATCCATGAACGATGTATCTGCGTGGGTGGTGCCCAGACACGAAAGACAGCGATCATGGCCATCAGAAGGCAAGAGATAATGACCGCAACCAGGAATAACTTACAGATGGAAAGGCATCTTTAAAAAGACGCATCTTTAAAAAGACGTTTCAGTGTGTGCCGCTCTTTTAGGATTTATACCCTTTTAGAATATACTCATTTAGTTGTTCTGCCGACACGCCCAGGGGCGATCTCAGCAGTGCACTAGTGCAGAGAGGGGGAGAATCCACTGTAATGCACCATCAGAATCCAGCAGAGGTGAATGGAAGCCGTGGGAATTAATCTCAGTGAATAGCAACTGTTCGGCTCCGAAGAGAAAATCTGAATGAGCGGTTCACATGCCAGCTCCTTTATACCCATATGTTCGGGGGAGTGGCATGCAAATTCCCATTGGCCTTTTATCAAAGATCAGCGGTGTCTCGGGCTCACAAGAGTGACCCCTAGTGTTACTTCATCGACACAACACTGAGTAAGTGACAAATAGGGAAATGGTGATCTCTGTGATTTCAACCATGGCATGATTGTTGGTGCTAGACAGACTGGTTTGTATTCAGGGTTTCTGCTTTTCTGCTTATTTACTGTGTGCTTCCACTGGGAGACATTATCAGGAACCATGTAATTTGTATTCACAGTTACACCAATGATACCCAAGTTTATGTTTCCTCAAAACTAGAAAAAAATCCCAGTTCTCTAAGTCTACAGAGTGTATCAATGATATCAAAGATTGGATGGCTAGAAATTTCCTTCTACTCTATTCTGTCAAAACAGAGGTACTAATTATTTGACTAAAATCTCTGAAAATAAGATGCTAGAATATAATTTGACTCTCAATCTTCTACAATAAAAAAATGTAGGTGTTATATTTGATAGTAATCTGTGTTCATGACTAGATTATTGTAATGCATTGCTAGAAAGATGTTCTGCAGGTTCAGTAAATAAGCTTCAATTTATTTAAAATGCAGCAACTAGAGTGCTTTCTAGAACCAGAAATACTGTCTGATTATATCAGCCCCATTTTATCTTCGCTACATTGGCTGCCTGTTAAGTTTCATATTAACTAAAGTTCTGTTAATTACTTAATTTTTTTTAAATGGTCTAGCTCTCAAGTGAGCTTCTATTAGACTATAATCAATTCATGTTCATAACAATCGCAAAACACCAGCCTGTTATTAATACATAGAATGTCAAAATCCACAAAAGGAGGTAGAATCTTTTCTAATTTTGCTCTTAAACTCTGGAATAGTCTTCCTAGAATTGTTCGGGACTCAGTCACACTCTCTCAGTTTAATCTAGACTAGATCTAATTTATCCCTCACCCCGTAGATATGTTGCATTAGCCAGGTCAGCCAGAACCAGAAAAACTTCTCATATTCTATAATTTGCTTTAAATTGAATGTCATCTATGCTAATATTATTGTATTTGTTTTTCTATCTCATCCTCTGTATAAATATCCCAAGGTTACCAGAGCCTGCCAGCTCTGGTTTTGCCCGATGTCAAACTTTCACCACTATGTGTCACTGTATTATATCTGTATATCTTTGTGTCCTGTATCAAGGCATAAAAGGGATGGAAGTGTACCACCGTCCTGTATTCAAAAGCTCAAAATGCTCAAGTGTCCATATTCGTGTTATGTTGTTGCTGGCAATGACAAAGATGATGAAGATGATGATGTATGATGAACACAAGAGCAGTTTATTATCAATCGTGAAATCCAAAAATCGTTACTCCCAACTTGAACAAAATACAAAAACATGAACTTGACTCGACATGAACAATCTGACAAAGATACATTCACAATACCTGACAATGGACAAGGGAGAAACATGATAATGATAACCAATGACAACACAAAACTGATAACAAGGTAAAAAGACAATAAACCAATAAAAACAAGACACATGGACATGGAGAGAAACATGAAATCACATAACCAAGGAAACAGGAACAAATATGGCATGGAAAAAGCAAATAACATGACATCAAACCTCATGACCTGAACAGGAACAAGAACTAAATTTAAAAATAAAAGGCATAAACAGAAAACATGAACAAAAGCACATTCCAACCCCCCCCCCTCCCCCCTACAAGGGGCTGCTCCCACACCCCAAAACAAAAACACAGTATTCAAGAGTGGCATGGCGACTTGACGTGGCTACATGGCATGATGTGGTAGCATGGTACGGCAGTATCTTGACGCCCATGACGTGGAACTCTGGCTCGGTGGCTATGACATGGAACTCTGGCTTGGCGGCCATGACATGGGACTCTGACTTGGTGGCCATGATGTGGGACTCTGGCTTGGCGCGCGTGAGGTGGGTCTCAGGCTTGGCAGGCGTGAGGTGAGACTCTGGCTTGGTGGGCATGAGGTGGGACTCTGGCTTGGTGGGCATGAGGTGGGACTCTGGCTTGACGGGCGTGAGGTGGGACTCTGGTTTGGCGGCCATGACGTGATACTCTGGCTTGGCGGATGTGACGTGGGACTCTGGCTTGGCGGAAGTGAGGTGGGACTCTGGCTTGGCGGACATGATGTGGGACTCTGGCTTGGTGGACGTGAGGTGGGACTTTGGCTTGGCAGGTGTGAGGTGGGACTCTGGTTTGGCGGCCATGATGTGGAACTCAGGCTCGGCATCCGCCTCCCCCACAGTGAATGTAGAACCACTTATCTGCTGGGCAAGGTCGATATACTGAACCAGATTGAGGGGACTGCAACAGCCAGGCATCAGGGAAGAAATTGGCTTATTCAAACCCACCTGGAACATGTCCTTGAGGGCTACTTGATTAAAGTCCACCCGGCAGGCCAGAACGCAGAAGTCCTCCACATAATTTTCCAGGGATCGATTCCCCTGGTGAAAACGAAGCTTGATTGCTGGGTTCATTATTGTCGGTCAGGTATTCTGTAATGTTGTCGCAATGACAAAGATGTGTGATAAACCCAAGTGCAGTTTATAATCAATCGAGAAATCCAAAAAACGTAACTCCTAAATGTAAACAAAATACAAAAACATGAACATGAACATGAACTTGACTTGTCATGACATGACATGAACCATCCGACAAAGTTACATTCACAATACCTGACAATGGACAATGGCAAACATGAGGCTTAAATACATGAACAAGGGAGAAACATGACAATGACAAGACAGAACTGATAACAAGGTAACAAGACAATAAACCAATAAAAACAAGACACATGAAAATGGAGTGAAACATGAAATCACATGACCAAGGAAACAGGAACAAACATGGCATGGAAACACGAAATGACATGAAACCACATGACCTGAACAGGAACAGGAAATAAATTTTTTAATAAAAGACATGAACACAAAACATGAAAAAACACATCTAGACATGACAATTTGTGTAAGACATTCAATCGTTTATCACGTTGTGTTGGCTCATAGCCAGTTTGTGTTACTGCACCATAGCGCAACTCTTTGTAAAGCCAAGCTGTATTTTTGTAAATGAGGTGTAGGGTATTACATATATAATTTAGAGACGTGGACAGGATCAGTTATGTAGGGTATTTTGCACGCATGCTAAATTTAGGAGGGAATTTAGGGTCTTGAAATACGTGAGCTATGAACTAATTTAAACTGTCCTTATTAGGTAATGAAATGTATAACGGAATTAGTTGCGTTCGACAACCATTATAAATTAGATACAGTAAATAACAAATAACTAGATTATTTGTCTTAATAGATTCTCCACCATTGAAATCATAATACAATGTCTAGTTGTATCAGCTCACTGTAAGGAATTATGTTTAATAAGTTATGATTAATTAACTTATTGGAGTGATATTATTGTTACGGAAAACCCAGACTCAGAAAGTAGTGTTGGACCCGGAGGGTTTGTTTATTAAATAGATAATGGAAAAGGGGGAAGGACCTAGGATGCAGACTCGAGTACGCTGGAGCGGAGGACTCGGGAAGTCTTGGAGGAGCGAGGAAGATCGGAGCTTGGAGATACAGGAACGATAGTGTGGAGAACTCGGGAAATCTTCAAAGGAGCGTAACGAAGCGGAGACAGGGAGGTGAGTCTGTAATCGAAGTTGAGACCAGACGAAGAGTGAATGGAGGGTAGTGCTTATATGATGTGGAGCTGATTGATGAGGGTGCAAGTTGCAGGTGCGGATGATTAGTACTCAGGGGAGAGGGATTGTAGAGTGTTGGTGCTGGAGTGTCAGGTAGAGCTGTGACAATTATTCTCATGGCTTGTTGAAAATAATATAACATATATTTAGGTACAGCTTTGAAGTGAAATCTTTCAGAAACAGGGATGAGATTATTTATCAAAATATACCACAGTCAAGTCATCTTTGAACACAGACAAACTTTATTACTATTCTAAACATAAATCTAATCTAACATATATATACATGAGACGTTGGTGAAAAGTGAAAGAATGTGAAATAACTGATCAGTACAGTGAAGATGAACTTGTGAAAACCATCCTGATCACTCATTCACACAAAACAATATAGTTATTGAACTTTTGTAAGACACTTTTAGTGTTAGAAAGGTCATATGCGAGGAGGCGTGAATGATCATGAATATTGAATGTAATTCACATCTGAGGAGACAAAAGTCCCCTCCCCCTGGCCTATCAATGAGGAATGTGACAGAAAGAGAATCAATATGAGTTTTAAATTAAAAGAAGTAATCTGACTATACATTTTCTTTACATAAAGACTTTACTTAATTTTATACCTACACTACCATTTAAAAGAAGTCTCTTCTGCTCACCAAGGCTGCATTAATTTGATCCAAAATACAGTAAAAACAGTGATATTTTGAACTATTTTTACAATTTAAAAGAACAGTTTTCTATTTGAATATTGTAAAATGCAATTTGTGATCAAAGCTGAATTTCCAGCATCATTACTGCAGTCTTCAGTGTCACATGATCCATCAGAAATCATAATAACATGCAGATTTTCAAATATGGGCATATTTAAGGTGCATTTTACTCATTTAACCTGAACACATATTTGCAAGCACAAGCTTTGTTGATGATAATGAGGCAGCATAAACACTAGTTAAAATATAATATAAACATTCATATTATTTTTATATCATATTACATATCATATTTATATCATACAGCATACAATTGAAATACCTGCTTTAGCCGAAACAGCATTTAAATGTAACTAAAACTTGCTTATTAGGACATATTTTAAATTTCAATACTCTGAATCCTGGCTGGCAAGTCTGGAAACAGTCCCACTAGTAAAATATGTACATGTTTATATAAAATAGCATGTCAACTAATTAAAACTAAATGACTTACTCGTCCAAATTGTATCCTCGGCTGGATCTTTTCAAAATACAAATGTTCATCAGAGTCCCGCTCTTCTTCTGAGGAAAATGTCACTATACAGGAGTTTCCTCGCATGTGTATCTTGAGGTCTTTCAAATGTGCAGATAAGTGAATGAACTAGTTATTTTTAAGGCACAGTCAGGGGCGTTTACCTTTTGATTTGATCGTCTCAACACATTAACGTATGAATAGCGTGCTCTGCTGGTGGGTGTGATCACATTAGAGATAATTCGCTGAGCCATGAGAAACTGTACATTGCTTTGTTTCATACAGATTACATTGCAGGAGAATATTTGTTTTAAATTTGAATTGTTTTATTTAAAAGTATACATTTTAAGCTTTCTTTTGACATATGTTTCATGTTTGTGTGATAAGTATTCACGGAGTTTCAGTTTGTGACGTGTTTCAGATATATGCTCGCGAACCTAGAGACTGATTACAGCTCACCCATTTTATTTTCCATTTTATAAGTGTGAGTGTACACAAATAAAAGTAGACCCTTTATAGTTTCTAATGATGTCTTACACTTATCTGTATGCCCCAAAATGACAGAGAATTTAATGTTTCAGCTGTAATGACGAAAAAAATCCAGCAGGACGTGCCGGCGCGTCCGTTGACCTCAGAGGGTTAAGATGAAATGTCTTACAGTTGTGCAAATCTGATGGTCCTTGTAACATTACACAGAACAGCCTGGTGTGGGGGTTCCATTTGAAGGCCAGTAATTTATGACGTGGAAACATTCCAAATGAAAGGCTGTATTTTTCTTGTTTCAAATCATGTTGGTGGAATTCTTCTGCATATATAATCTTACAGAGGTTCGCACTGCATTGGCAGCCCTGTAACATATACATAACATATGCGTGTGTTCCATGCAGAAGTGATCATCCCTATGCCCTATTCCCCTCATAGACTTTACTTCCACTGTCTGAGGACTTGTTACAATCCTATCCTAATGATGTTATGGCCATCATTATATTGTTTTCCCTTCAAAGTGCCCTGTGAAGGCATCATTTATGCTGTTTGGAAAGCAGCAGATTTTGAAAGTCTTTAAAATGTCATTAGTTTTTATTTTTATTTAGTTTTTTTGTTATTGTTTTAATTTCAGTTTTGTTTCAGTTATTTAGTTTTAGTATAGTTTTAGTTTTCAAACATCTGTAATACTTAAAAATACAGTTGGATTTTTTAAAGTTAGTTACAACATTAGTTAATGTAATCTGAGAGTGAATAACTCTTACATCACATACTTATCTTAGTTAAAGTTTTTTTTACAAAATATACAGTACTTGTAGGTTTTTTACATTAAAATATTGTTAATAAATGGTATGTGTAAACATTAATTAAGGCATTATGAACTAAAATGAACTAGAATGAACAATTGCATATTTATAAATGACCATTGATCAAGATTAATTAATGCTATACAAATGGTAAAACTTTACAATAAGGTAATATTGGTTGACATTAGTTGTCATTAGTTTATTTGTTGTAAATAACAAAAAGAATACGGTAAACTATATTGCCAATGCATATAGGCTACATCTAGCAATAACTATTCCAACATCTCCGCAGCATTAATCAGCAGCATAAACTGAAATCATACAGGTCTTTCAGTAGGGATGTCCTGATACAATTTTTGAGAACAAATATGAGTACCGATTCTTTCTTTTTGATATTCGCGGCCGATACATTTTTTTGACTTTTTTTTTTTTCTAAACTCCATATCAACAGATTATTTCAATTTTATCATAAAAAGGTGTTTGAATTAATTAATTCATTAAAACTTGAATCAAATGAAAGTATAATTCATTTTCAACATAATGTATTAATTTTATCAAATGAAGTGCTTATATAGAACTTCACAGTGTGACAAGTGGTATGTGAAAGTATAGTTCCTAACTCATTTTGACACCAAGTAATCTATTTGAAAAGCAAATCTCATTTTGAAGTTTATTCCAGCACTACAACATTTTATTTTTGGGACATGTAATTTATTTTCATTTATAATAGCTAATGGATATAATAGAGTTATAATAAGTTGGTCACTGTTTAAAACTATACAGACGAGTGAAGGCGAGAGCTGCGTGTGTGTCTCTTCAACCTTCTCCCGTTACTTTTCCCCTTTTTAAGGTAATTACCACTCACAAAGCAATGTAAACTTAAACATGTGTTGATAGTACACTTCGTTATGTTACTGTGGTGTCATATAAGTAAAAGAGATGTTTTTGCATGTGTATATTGTTTAAAGAGTTTCGTGCTAACTGAGAAGATGTGTATGCTAGCAGCCGGAGACCTCATGGCTCCGTCATGTCCGAGTCCCGCCATGTCCAAGCATTTACTTTGTCGTTGTTGTTTAAGCTAGCTACTGTTACGTTCACATATTTGTGCTGTAAGGTTTACGTGCACATTCATCACTATAAGAGCCTAGTTAATGTCATGGTAGAGCCAAGGAATAAGTGGATATGTTGAAAGTACATTTCATTATGTGTTATGTGAGAACTCAGTTAAAAAGGAGTATTAAAATGTTAAGTGATAACTTTGGTTAAAACAATTTACATTTCATATGGTAATTTAGTTAAAAAGATCATTTAGAATGCATTAAGAAGATACTCATGGTGACTGTGGTCCTGAATTTGAGTGCATGAATATTGAAATGTATGTTTTTGTATACATTGTTTAAAAAGTCATTCAATACAGACGAGTGAAGGCGAGAGCTGCGTGTGTGTCTCTTCAACCTTCTCCCGTTACTTTTCCCCTTTTTAAGGCACAACATTTGGAGGCACCACTGGGATGTTTGGCTTGAGGATCACCCCTGAGCTGTAAGTGGAGTCCTTGCGTCGATCATCCCTTCAAACAACCCAGGTATCAGAGAAAAGAGTTCAGCAAGGTGGTGGGAGTGGTCTTCAGATGAACCTGGCAACTTGTATCCTGAAGTGAGCAAAACTGACCACTAGGGAGCAGCAAAAAGCCAATTAAGTCAAATTTACCCTCATTTTACTGCTTATGCCCTCTCCTCTGATAAAATGGAGTCTCAATTGGAGAAGCTGCAACTGGAGATTAAAGGAGCATTGTACAAACTGACTGTCGAACAGCTGATTAAAGTATGCAATGCACTGCAGATTTCAGGACCAGGAAAAGAACATGTAACTGGTAAAACTCGCAGTCAAGTGATTTCACATGTAATAAAGTATCTTGAACGGGAAGAATTGGCCGACCTCGAGGATGAGGGTATGTCAGACCTCCAAAATCGATACGGCAACAAACTTAAGTGAATGTGAAATCTCCAGTAAAACCTCCAGAAAGAGGTAGAGGCGCTAAGGCTGTTGTTGAAAGAAAAAGAGAACGCAATGTATGACCTTATGAAAACAAGCATGAACCCCACTGCCAGTTCCAGCAAGCCAGAAAAGAATATGGCCCCAGCACCCCCTAATGGCTCCATGTGCACAAAGACTTTAAGATATCTGGACAGATAGGCGAGCCAGGGCAAAAAGATAGGCTAACATTTTCTAGTCTGGCCAAACAAATTGAAAGTGGGCTCAGCAAAGGCTATCCAGAGTCAGAGATTATTGATGCTGTAATCCGTGCTATCACACCAGGCCTGCAGTTACGAAGTTACCTTGAAGGGAAAGACAAACTAACACTGCCTGCCCTTCGTAGGATCCTCAGATGTCATTACCAGGAGAGGGGCGCGACAGAGTTATATAAACAACTCACCTCTGAGGTCCAAAACAGTAAAGAGACCCCTCAAAACTTTCTGATAAGGACAATGGACCTGAGACAAAAAAATCCTGTTTGCTTTTCAGGAAGCTGATTCAAGTCTAAAATATGACCCAGTACTAGTCCAGAGTTTATTTATGCATACAGTCCTAACTGGCCTCCAGAGTGACAATATTAAAGGTGACCTGCAGCCCTACCTCCTGCAGATGGACACTTCAGATGAGCTGCTGTTGGAGAAACTGAACATTTCATGTGCCAATGAAAAAGAGAGGCAGGACAAAAAGAAACATGCTGCTCCATCACGTGTAACTAATGTGAATACAGTCCAGTCAAGTGAAGTTCCGGTGGAAAAGAAAAGTGCCACCTCACAAAGCCCAACTACACTTTCCCCCAATCTGCTAGCTGAAATTAAAGAAATGCGCTCTAACATGGTGCTATTGAAAGACTTGAAAGCTGAGATCTCCCAAATCAGGGAAACCATCCAAAGACCCACACCTGCACCCCCACAGTTCCTCCCACCAAGCAGAGAACCAGCAACTGTGCCTTCCCCTTACCCAGTGTTTTCACCCCCACAATCCTCACCTTATAAGCCTGAGTCAAATGACATGCCATTTTACCACCAGCAGTCGCCAACAGCAATGCAGGAATATCGACCAGCATTCGGCCCTGGGTGGATGAGAGAGACGGCCCAGTTCCAGCAGAGGTTTGCACCGCAGAGGTTTTACCCAGCAGGACGCCCTCAGCCAAGGTGTTTCCCATGTACTCAAGCAGGTGAGGAGTAATGTCAGCATTGCTTTAGGTGCGGAAGCAGTGAACACTTCAGAGCAGGTTGCAAAGCACAGAGACCAGTAGAGCCCGCTCGGAGAATCCCTTTAAACTAAGAGGGGTTGCTCCCACAGGACATGGAGCAACCAGTGATATTGATATTGAAAAGTCCCAATTTTGTGCAGGTTGTGAAGAAGAGAAAGGAAGTGAGGAACTAAAATGTTGCTCAGTTTGTAAAATCATACTATACTGCTCAAAGGAGTGTCAGGGAAACCATTGGCCCACACACAAAAAACTTTGTAAGCCATATGCATGTTCAGGTATCAAGAGGCAGGCAACTCAGTCACATGATAAAGTCAAGTGCAAAGAAAATGGTGCTCCAGAGAAAACACCTACTGTAAGTGAGTTAGTAGGAAAAAAGTGTGTCATCAGGTGCTTCCTGCACAAACAGAGAATTCAGGCACTTTGGGATACAGGTTCACAAGTTTGTGCTATAGATGAGGTATGGAAAAAAAGTCATTTACCTGATGTATCTCTCAGAGATGTATCAGAGCTAGTTGACCCTCTTGACCCTTTGCAAATTGAAGCAGCCAATGGAACAGAAATGCCATACGTCGGATGGCTCGAAGTGTCCTTTAAACTTACTGCTAATGATGATGAGCTGCTAATACCCATGCTAGTGCTAAATGATAAACAACAACAATGTCCTATTATTGGCTTTAATGTCATCGAGCGCCTTGTCCTAGATAGCCTGCAAGACCAAACAAAACATGTGGATAAAGAGAAACTTGTGAAGGCAGTAAAAATGGCTTTTCCTCATCTCAGGAAAAACAAAGCAAAAACCTTTATTAATGCAGTGAGTGTGGGACAGATGTGTGACCATAATGTGAGAACAGCAAATGAGAGAGTCAGTGTGCCTAAACATACCTCCATCCAAATTGAGTGTCGGGTACAAGCCCCACCTTTCAGAGAGGACAAGAATCTAATTTTTGAACCAGATGAGAATCCACGTTGGCCTGAAGGACTAGAGTTTTGTGATACTCTTGTCTCAGTAAAGGCAGGTATGACCCCAAAAATTATTGTTAGTGTGCAAAATCCTACAAGTCATGACATTATGCTGCCAGGAAGGACTGTTATTGGAACTATACAGTCAGTAAGATTAGTGTATCCTGCCAACATATTTAAAACAGATCACCTACCAACTGCATCCATTCACCATGTCCAGGCTCAGAGCTCTAGTGAAAGCACCCCTACCCAAGAACAATGGGACCCTCCTGTTGATTTGACTCACCTTGATGAACACCAGAGACAGACAGTCAGTCAGATGTTAAGAGAAGAGTCAGAGTCATTCTCCAGGTCTGATGACGACATAGGCTGTGTGGAAAACCTGCAAATGGACATTTCACTAAAAGATGGGGAGCCTGTGTCAAAAACATATCTCTCTGTTCCAAAACCTTTATATAGAGAGATGAAAGACTATTTAAAGGACTTGATAGCACAAGGGTGGGTTGAAAAGTCATCCTCTTCCTATTCCTCCCCAGTTGTTTGTGTAAGAAAAAAAGACAGTACGCTGCGCTTATGCATTGACTACAGGGAACTCAACAGGAAAACTCATCCAGATCGCCACCCCATCCCCAGAGTGCAGGATATTATGGACACCCTGGGAAGAAACACTCTCTTTTCACTGCTGGACCAGGGTAAGGCGTACCACCAGGGATTCATGGCAAAGGAAAGTAGACATTTGACAGCTTTTGTAACCCCGTGGGGCCTATATGAGTGGGTCCGGATCCCGTTTGGGCTCATGAATGCACCTGCAGCATTTCAGCGTTGCATGGAACAGTGCTTAGAAGGTTTAAGGGATGAAATATGTGTGCCGTATCTCGATGATGTTCTTGTGTTTAGTAGAACGTTTGAGGATCATGTCAGTGACATCAGAAAGGTGCTACAACAACTAAGGAAGCATGGGATAAAACTGAAACCCAGAAAATGTGACCTGTTTAAGACAGAAGTGCGGTACCTTGGGAGAATTGTGTCTGCTGAGGGAAACAGAATGGGCCCTGCCAATACTGCTGCAGTAAGGGCCCAGAAAGACAAGCAGCCAGGTACTGTTGGTGAGTTGAGAGCAATTTTAGGATTGTTGAGATATTACCGGCAGTATATCAAGGATTTTTCACGTATTGCCAGCCCCATATATGACCTGTTTAAAGCACCTGACGAGACTGAGACCGTGCAAAACAAAAAGAGGAAGTGGCAAACAAAACGAAACAGTAGAGGAGTTCCATCCAACACACCCATTGAGTGGACTGATGTGCATCAGGCAATATTGGAACGGCTGATAGACTGTCTCATTCAGCCTCCTGTTCTAGGTTTTCCAGAGTTTTCACAGCCGTTCATCCTCCATACTGACGCTTCCAACCAGGGGCTAGGTGCGGTATGGCAGGTGTGGCAAGCCTATAGAGCGGCCACATAAACCCTGAGAGTGGTGGGGCATGTGCCTGCTAATAATTTTTCCTG
Organism: Moxostoma hubbsi; assembly: GCA_032164185.1. Taxonomy (NCBI): domain Eukaryota; kingdom Metazoa; phylum Chordata; class Actinopteri; order Cypriniformes; family Catostomidae; genus Moxostoma; species Moxostoma hubbsi. The sequence continues at coordinate 6,485,175 of JAVLUX010000031.1, read as the reverse complement.
CAGAAAGTCCAGACCTGAAGCAATCTGTAAGTTAACTGGATCTGCAATATGTGCACTGCACCGTCTTTCAAAGACACCACATTTATCGGCATAACTTCTTCTAGTAGTGGGAGCCCTAGCACTCAGAATGGTCTCGATGACTTCAGGTGAAAGCCCAGTGTCCCTCAGTTGGTACCTTTCAGAGGGCAAACACGAAGGTTCCACAGCTCGAGCCGGGGATGAAATATTGTCCTGTGCACCTGAGACAGAAGGTCCCTCCTATCCAGAATTGCCCAAGGCGAGCAATCAAGGAGAGACATTAACTTCCGAGAACAGTACCCTGTTCGGCCAATGCGGCGCTATCAGTAAGAGGCAGGACCCTTGCTGGCGAACACTGGCCAAGACTCCTGGGAGTCGAGAAACCAGAGGAAATGCATACAGGTGCATTCTGGGCCATGTATGTACCATCGCGTCCAGACCTAGGGGGGCTCAGAGAGAAGTAGAGGGGACATTGCGCTGTCTGTTGGGAGGTGAAGAGGTCCACTTCTGCTCTGTAAAATCTCAACCAGATTTGTTTCACTACCTCAGAGTGGAGTTTCTGTCAGGACAGTAAATCTGGGCCCAAAGGAGAATCTGCTGTGCCTCCTTGATGGTTTATGTAAGAGTCTACTGCTGTGTTGTCCACCCGCACCAGGACATGGCAGCCTCTCAGATACTGGAGGAAGTATTTCAGGGCCAGAAATACAGCCATCAACTCGAGACAGTTGATGTACCAATCGAGCTAATGACCCTCCCATTCCCCTTGAGCTGGAAGTCCACTCTCCAGCCCGTCTGGGAGGCGTCTGGTGTTAGCAAGACGCACCTAGTGTGGGACCCAATGTGAGGAACAGGGGTCTGAACCACATAGAAAGGGTACGAAGCGTGCGGTGCCTAACCCTTATCTTCCTTAGGAGACTGGCCCTTGGATGAAATCCCCTGACTTTGAGCCACAACTGAAATGGTCTCATACGCAAAAGGCCCAAAGGTATCACCGAGGATGGAGATGCCATGAGACCTAGTATTTGTTGATACTGATGAACAGTGCAACCTTGGCCTAGCCTGACTTTACTCAGGGTGTTCTGAATGGTCTCGATTCGACCGGGAGATAATTGTGCCCGCATCATGATCGAATTCCATACGACCCCCAGATAGGTAGTTTCCTGAGTGGGAGAGAGAACGGTTTCTTGACATTGAGTCTCAAACCCAGAGAAACCAGATGAGCTAAGACGATATCCCTGTGCTGTAATGCCAGTTCTTGTGACTGTGCTAGTATCAGCCAGTCGTCTATATAATTCAGAATGCGGATGCCCCGGAGTCGCAAAGGAACCAGTGCTGCATCCATGCACTTTGTGAATGTGCGGGGTGATAAGGCTAGGCCGAATGAAAGAACCCGATATTGGAAAGCTTCGCCCCTGAAAGCGAACCTCTTTCTCTGTTATGGCAAAACTTCTATATGAAAGTATGCGTCCATGAGATCGATCGTGACCAACCAATCGTGATGTTGAATTTGAGTCTCGACTGTCTTGATTGTTAGCATCTTGAACTTGAACTGAGTTCAAGATGCCCTGACTGAGCAATTCAAGCCTTGAATGTCTAAAATCGGATGCAACCCCCATCCTTTTTGGGAACCAGGAAGTATCGCTGTATTAATCTGCCTCTCTCTCTGTAAGGGGAACATGTTCTATGGCCCCTTTGACCAAGAGATTTTGCAGTTATTCCACAATAGACATGCTTGTTCTGGTTTCACAGTAGTGGGAACCACGGCGTTGAAATGCAGAGGATGGCGAACAAATTTAATTCTGTAGCCTTTTTCTACTGTTCTTAGGACCCTGTGGAGTGGAGGGGGGCGGGGAATGTCGCACGCCTGGTCCCCAATCGGCCTGATGGGGCGCGCGAGGGATAAAGGCGGCCGGTGACGACGGTTCGAGAGAGAGAGCTCAATCATGGACATGCCCGTTGTGTGTTTGTTTGTGCTTTTGTTTAAGTTTTCATTAAAGTATTATTTATATTGACAAGCCAGTTCTCACCTCCTCCTTGCCCATCCTAACCCCGTGTTACATTGGTGCCAAAACCCGGGAAGGAGGAGGGATGCCCATCGCAGAGTCCTCGACACTGCCGTCCACCCCGGGGAGCGCCGCTGCCTTCTGCCGGGTTACGGAGTAGCCCAACCGCCCGGATGCGGGGACTGGATTCCCCGACTGCCTGAAGCGAAGGAGCCGTTGCAGGGGGCGGAGGAGATGACGGTCCTAAGGTCTTGCTTTGGGGGCTGCTGAGGGCAACGAGCCAGTCCCCAGTCTCTACGAGGGCATGCTATTCGCCACACTCTGTTTTTGAGCATCCCTTCTAGAAGGACTGGGGCGGGGTGGGGCAGGGTGGCCGGCGGCCCCTTCCCCTGAGTGTGGCAAGGAAGGAATTACCTGAAGGCTTCCTCATGACTCTTTGCCTCCTGGAACCTGGTGATGACCATGTCCCGCCCCAACGCAAGAGCAGCATGCTCTTCCCCCAAACACACAAAACAATACTGGTGTGTGTGTCCGTTTCAGCCATAGAGCGTAAACACGGGAACACACGTTTGCTTTGTTTGTCATTCTTAGAAAGAGAAAGGTTTGCTGCGCACTGCCTAATAAATTCTAACTCCTAACAGAGGAAAGTAGAAAGTTTTGACAGGGTTGAGAAGCACAACACACACAGAATGGTCTGAAGATAAAAGACCTGACAATGCACCTGTGGCGCATCTATTTATAGCCTCTGTAACGGCACATCCTGATGATGTCACCTACAGAGGCTATAAATTCTAGTAAATTTCATTGACGTGTTGCACAAATATTCACAGCTGGTCACTCTTAAAGACGTTCCCAAAGCACTAAATCAGTGCAGCATCAAAGTGTAGCTTTTGATAGGGAACAAAAATGCTCAAATAACTTCATAAATACAATTGTATTATTCTATTATTAACATAATTATAATAACTGAAAAATAAGCCATGACATTTAGATAGTTTAACACAATCTCATAATTATTATTTTTTCTTAAAACGGCTAAGACAATGATTGTCAGGGTCTTAATTAATATTCCATTATATTTTAAAGGTTTCGACATTAACTTTATTACCACCTGCTTGTGGAATATCCAAACTGCACATTCAGGAACTGAATTTGTGGTACTGAAACATCTTAGCTCAATGACCAAATTCTTAGGAAAATAGAAAATTGCACTATGCACCACTTAATTTACATACAATAAACACACAGTTTGCACACCTACACCCACAGTAGTGCAAACACTCCATCTGCACTGTCGCTGGCATGAACATTTCACTTATAATTAGCGCTCTCACGAAAATTGGATAAGACGCTGTGCACGGTCGTAGCGCTTTGCGCAATCACAAAAATAGACCCCATAAATTATTAAGCCATTATCTGATATTACGTTATTCAATTAAACCACACAATGAGTACTTTATGAAGACATTACAGCTTTCTTTTCTGTTACAGCATGATTCTCTTTAAAGCTGCTTTGAAATAATGTGTGTTGTAAATAATGCTGTACAAATAGAAATGAATAATCTTGACTTGTATCGGTCATTAAAAAGTCCATATTAAAAGACCACTAGTCATAATGGCATACATTATATGAGATAAATAGACTATGCATTTAAACTGTGGTAAACTTGTAAAATAGTCAGAAATCAGTTTATAATATACAGTAACATCCACCACACAAGATCAGAGCAGATCCTAAACATGTATGGCAATGATTGGCTTATTATCATAAGTCATTAACTAACCAAATATCTTACCCCTTTGATTTATTGTAGCACAGACAAAATTACTTTCTATGATCACTTTCACAAACTGAAGTGATCACTGTTGTTAATATTTGCCTGTGAGTAGATATGTCTCTCTCTCTCACTGTGTGATGTGGTCATGAATGTGTTAAAGCAGTGGGTTGTAAATGAGGACAAAACAAATGATCAGCACGCGCAGTTGGAACACCACCCAACCACGCACCACTCCTGTGAAAAAGATCATGCAGGAAATCTCTTTAAAAATAACAAGAAATAGAACAAGCTCTCACAGCAGACAATGTGCGAAATTAATGTGCAAATGTATGCAAAAAGCAAAATTAGTCAGGCAAATGAGGAAGCTATTATGACTTGTTGGAATTATGAATAATTATGGCCAATTTGCCATTTCTAATATGACTTTTTAGGGTGTAAACAAAAGCTTAATTTTGGAGATGCATAGGTGAATGTGAATGGCCTTGAACTTTCGATTGATAATATCACATGAGCAATAGTGCTGTTGTACTGATTAGCAGTACTGATATTATGATATTGCATTAATACAACAAGTCCATAAACATAGATAGATGACAAAGTTATTATTGAGTATCTTACATTTTTGGGCCTATTTATATTTCATCACTTCATCTTGTCTTTCTCTCTTTGTCTTTCATATTACTTCTACACACACATACATAAAGCTCAACCCATGAAAATTTGAGGCAGTCACATGATTTTCAATCATGATACATTGCACAATGTACAGTCTATGTTTCGATACCAAAAACTGGACTAAATTCACTTTACTGTAATTATAACTCTTAAAAGATTACTTACTATTACTAGCATTGGCATACTATCTCTGAGTTTCATTTTGCATGTCCCAAATGTTAATGAAGATTAACTTCATGCCATTCCTTTTGTAATCATGATTTTTAAAATGCATGGAAACTGAGAAAATTTAGCACAAAGAATTAGAAATCAGTTATCTTGGGGAATGAGTTGACCATGTAACATCGCAAAAGGTACTTCTGAATTGCTTGAAGCCTCTTTGGGGGTGTGGACAACCTCAACTCTAAAACTCCACGCCTGACACTCAAGCAACAAGTTCTCTAAATTTAAACACCATGTACTCATCATGTTACCATCATGTTATAGTCCTCAAGGGAGAGCCCCTGGAGACCACGACCACTAAAATGTAGAAGTACAAGCTTTCTTCTGCTGCCTCCGAGGTTCCACTGGTCATTCCATCATCCATCTGATGAGCTGTAACAGTTATGGATGGGCAAGGAGGAGGTAGGAACTGGCTGAAGAGTAAACAAAGTTTTAATGTCAAACTTATTAAAAAACAAACATAAATAAACTAGCCAAACATGCAACACAGTCAAGTGCGTCTCTTTCTCTCTCCAATTGGCACCTCCGGTTCCCCTGTATCTCGTTCTCCTGCTGATAAGCTGATTTAGCTCTGGCCGTACACCATCACAGCCAGGGCATGCCCTCCATCTCGTAACACGGGTAAAATCAATTTCTCCAAAAATCGGCACTCAAGCTTCATTGGAATTTTATAACCTCAACCACTTGGTCAACAGAAACTTCCACGAGCCAAGTCAAAGGACTTCAAAGATTTTAAAATATATTTTCCTCTGTCATCGATCATTTTCATTCCTTGTCGGTCAAAACTTTGTCAATGTATGTTAGTTAAGTTTTATGTTGTAGATTAGTAAATAAAGTTTTATATCTATTCAAGGAGAAGTTGACTGTGGTAAATGAGTCAAGTCAAGTGGTTTGAAATCGTGAAATGATCAACTATAATCGGTCACTTGAACTCTGTTGGTCCTAAGCTTGAGTAAATATGCTTATAAACAGTATTTAAATATATTTGTGATATTATTTTCAAAGGCCATTAAAGTAATATTGTTAATATTTATGAATTAACGAGTATGTTTGCATCATATCTGTAATGTTTGGTGCCCAAGGAGTGGAAGAGAGGAGATCCAGGAGTAGAATCTTTGAGACTTTTAATTTAGGAGCATTGAGAGGCTCGAGGGGTGGAGCTGTGGAAGGAGCCGTGATTCTCCTCCTGGCCCTCCACCGGGGGACGGAGTGGTCTTACATTTCTGGAACTAATGTCTCGGTCCCTGGGTCGACCGTCTCAGGAGCGCCTGGGAGCCTTACGGGTCCTTGAGGGGGTCCAGGTGTCCTGCGGTGGGCTAGACGCTGGGGCTGAGAGCTGGGCCCGGGTTGAGGCGGAGCAGGATGTTTCCTGGCCGCAGGGGGATGCCCTCGGCGAGCAGATGGGGCAGGGCCTGTGGCGGCAGGTTTGCGGCAGGGCAGGATATGAGAGATGGCCTCCGTCTGCTTCTTCACCACGGAGAACTGCTGGGCGAAGTCCTCGACGGTGACGCCGAAGAGACCAAACTGGGAGAGGGTGGCGTTGAGGAAGCAAACTTTGTCAGCCTCACGCATCTCGACGAAGTTCAGCCACAGATGACGTTCCTGGACCACAAGCGTGGCCATCTCCTGCCCGAGTGCCTGCGTCGTGACCTTCGTGGCCCTGAGGGCAAGGTCAGTCGCTGAGCGCAGTTCCTGCAATACGTCAGGGTCAGGGCTACCCTCGTGCAGATCCCTGAGCGCCTTGGCCTGGTGGACTTTCAGGATGGCCATGGCGTGCAAGGAGGAAGCGGCCTGTCCCGCAGCACTGTAGGCTTTGGTGGTAAATGAGGATGTCATCCTACAGGCCTTGGAAGGGAGTATAGGACGACCTCGCCATGTGGTAGGGTTTCCGGGGCATAGATGGAGCGCAACAGCCCTGTCCACCTGGGGAATCGTCGTATACCCGTGGGCCACTCCGCCGTCAAGGGTAGTGAGAGCGGATGAGCAGGGCTTGTGACGAGTGGAGGGGGGGCTCTCCACAAAGATGTCAGCTTGTCATGCACCTCCGGGAAAAATGGGACCGGGGGGGGGGGGGCGAGGCTATGAGCGGCGCTCAGACCCCAGGAACCAGTCATCCAACCGCGATGGGTGTGGGGAGGACGGAGGGTTCCAGTCCAACCCCACATTGACCACGGCCCAGGCAAGCATGTCGGACATCTGCGCCAGCCTCAACCTGGGCGTGCCGGCCCGAAGGCGGCAGCCTAGGGGAGGTATCATCATCAGACCTTTCATCAGATTGGCCTTTTTTCACAGATCAGAGGCATATTCGGCGCTCAAGAGAGACCCCTAGTGTCTCTCTTGCCTCCGTTCAGCTCATTGCGATCTCACTGTGCTCTGGTGTGGCATGAATGTGAGGGGGAGGTAATCGCGAAATACAGCCATGTGAGAGGAGGTATTGTCTCCACTTTGATTTAATTCGTCATTACCCTCACTTACAAAAATCTGAGTTCAGAGCAAATTTGTCACAAGCTTGCCACATATTTGTCTCTCATTATTTTCACATGCTATTTTCCGCACATTGGCCGCAAAGCTCATTTGCATGTGAAAATGATTAGTGGCAAATTTGTGGCAAGCTTTCGGCAAATTTGCCATGAACTCTCAATTTTTTAAAGGGCTGTCATTCTGTTAATGTGATAATGATTGGCATAAATAGGATGAGCTGATGGAAGTTGAGAGATTATTTACTGAGTAAGCAACTAACCGACTCAGAAATCACTACTTTTGGTCATGTCCAAATAAAAAATTATTTAAAATAACGTCAAATGATCTGTGAGCCAGTTAATAGTGATCATTGTACTTAAAGGTACAAGCTCCATGCCATCATAAAGAAAATAGGCTAACAGAGACAAGGTACACAAAACATGCTTGCTGCTGTATTTTTGTAGGTATTATTTTTTATAAGCAATGTAAAAAAAAAATATTATTAAAATAAAAATGTATAAACTTTATGAGTCTTGTGTTCTGTATACACAAAATAAATTGTATGCTTATAAACAATGTAGGCTAGAAGGTGTTTTATATGCCTTCCAATACAAAAATCATCTATATAGGCAAAATTTTAAAAATCCTTTATTATTTTGGAAAACTATTTGATGAACTCATCGAGGCTTGTTACTCTAGCGCGGTGCCCTCATGTTACAGCAAAGGAAATCAGAGTTTTTCCAGTTACTCAGAGCGTTATCTGCTGTGCGAACTCTTTCATGTGAAGTTACCTTTGACATGAGCTCTGTAGGTAGGTCTATATACAAATATTATTTACTTAAGTTGTATACTACGATCACATTTTAATGAAACCACACAATGATGACTCTAAGACATTACATCTGTAAAGCTACTTTGAAAATATTTGTGTTGTGAAAAGCTCTATGCAAATAACAATTAACTCGGTCACTCAGAGTGCTATCTGGCTTCCAAACTATAGAACTATCATACTAAACTCATTGCTTCTATCAGAACAGTAAGTCTCTGTACTAATGGTGATCTGCGGCCTCTACGCATCCAGCAGAGAACATATACTTACACAGGTGAATGACACATGAGAAACTCACAGACGTTAATCGATGAAATAGCGGCAACTCGCCTGATTTGGGCAACAATAAGGTTTCACAACAAAAGATTAACAGATCAAAAATCCAATGCAAAATTGCAAAAATGCAAAATGGCATTCAAACCACACAGCACAACACTTTTTGAGTCTCTCCTTGTCAGGTTCCCAAACACACTTGTCAAATCTTTATTTACTGTTTGATTTAATTAATTTTTATTTTTTTTTTTTTTTTATCTTGTCTGTGTTTTTTCTCCCCATGTGCGCTGTTTCTTGTGTTTACCCTGCTCTTTGGAAACACTGGTCTGATACAAAGTTTTTCTTGCCAGACTGGATGAGCCCTTCAATTGGGATGTGCTGGGTGACCAGAAGAAGTTTATTTTCTGGGAGGAGGTGAATCACGTTTTTCAATGGGACATGTGTGGGCGAGGTATCGTAAGAAGAGGAGGAGAAATTCTTGAGCTGCTCTGGAGGCAACTTCCATTGTATTCCACATGAAGCACCCACCTTTGCCACTGTAGCCCCCCTAGAGGTGTCCGCCCTCACTGCTGCAGCCCTTGTGGAGGCACCTGCCCTTGCCACTTTGCTTCCCTGAAAGCGCCTGCCCTGGCCTCTGCCGGACCCATAGAAGTGCCCACCCTCTCCTCAGCAGCCACCACTGACCATGTCCTCTCCCCAGCAGTTGCCACCAGCCCTGTTCTTATCCCTAACATGGAGCCACCCGACCTCATCGCTGCCCAGGTACTTTCTTGGCCCTCTTCCTGCCACAAGGCTACTTGACCTCATCCCTGTTCTAAAGCAGCCTGACCCCGCCCCCTTCCTGGAGCCACCTTCCTGGATGCTGGAGCCCTCCCTTTGCCTGGAGTTGCCTCCCTGGCTGTCAAACTCTGCCCCATTCCTGGCACTACCTCCCTGAAAACTGGACACTGCTCCCTTACTAGAGCTGCACCTTTGGCTGCCTTACTCCACACACTTCCTGGAGCCACCCCTTTGGCCGCATAACAATGCTCCTTTCTTGGAGCCACCAACCAACCTGACCCTACCCTGCAATTCTGAGCCTCCCCCATGGCTTCCCTCACCCACCCTCCATCTGTCAGCTCCATCAGACCCCCCATGGTCTGCTCTACTGGGGTTATGTGCTCTCTGTTTCTTGTGTTTACAGCACATTTCTCATTTACTTTGCTGATCATTGGTTCATTTGTGTTACCTGTCTTCCTTGTTTGCCCTCTCATTTGTTAATTGTTCCCACCTGTTTTCATTTACCTTCTGTGTATTTATACCTGTCTGTTTTCAGTTGTTTTTTTGGTTTTTGCTGTGTTGCTAATTTTTACAGATTTTTTCTTGTTTGTGATCTTGTCTGTCTTGTCTTCATGTCATTTTCTACCCATTGTTGTGGTATGTATTTTTTATTTTTTTTTATTAAAAGTAAACACACATTCTGCCTGTTATTGAGTACTTCTCTGTGTCTCATACCTGACACTCCCTTATCTCCTGTCTCCCTTAACCTCTGCATTCTCCCAAGTCCCGCCCCTTATAGACCAATCAGCACAGGTTGAGCTCTAAATTAACCAATCACAATATTTCAAAACAAAATAACATTTAATATTGAAAAGCAGACAAAATAACAAATACAAACTTTAATCAAATGTATGTAGATTCATATATATATATATATATATATATATATATATATATATATATATATATATATATATATATGTGTGAATCTAAACTCTGTAAACATGAATTAAGCACATTAAACCTCCCATTAGTTTATAAAATAAATATTTTTGGGGATAAATAAATAAATATGAAATAGGGAATTATATATATATTAATTCTTAACTTGGCAACATAGTATTTTAAAATATATGTTGTTGCATATAAACGTGTAAACCATACATGGACGTACATATTATATGCCTATGTGTTTTATATATTATTGTGATATATTTAATTTATGTCTGTGTTTATCTTGAAACAATGTAAATGTCAAATGGAACTGAAAAATACATTTACATTGGACTAAATCCTTCTCTTTTCAAAAATCCACCACATGCCACTGCTTTCGAGCTACTGTCGCCAAATTCACATTGAGATGTGTCTGCATATTTGGCCATTTACGTATTTGGTCTGAATAAGCAGATGCATTTACACTTTGCTGCATTGCATCTTGTAAGCTTCTCAGAAGATTGGATTTTTATCCATCTCTAATGCATTTTTAAGGATATTTATTATTTTCACGGTCAGATAGTTATCTCATCACTAAAAATGCATGAAGTGACCAAGTTGACACAATATGGCAAACAAAAACATTTCCAAACAAAACAAACACAATTGTTGTGTTGTCAAACAACACACTGACTAACAGCTTGTTTGTTACGCCACAAACACAGACAAGTGAGATGCGACCATTACATAGTACACTGCGCCCCAAAATATTTTGTCAAGTGAAGTGAACTTCTATAAAGATCCCCTGCTCAGTGTCTATGCACAGAGTAACCATGGTTCCCCTTCTGTCACTCTCTCGACGTTGTGTGGAAGGAAGTGACACAAGGGGTCTTCTCGGATGCTGTATCGTACCTCTGAACCTGAGAAAAGGCCAATGTCAAGTTGGCAGACAGAATTTGCATGCCCCACCCCGGGCATACGGGTATAAAGGGAAGCAGGGCAGAGAATGCCAATCAGAATTTTCCTTCGGAGCCGAATGGTTGTGCAGCAAGCAGCTGAATCTCACTCCTGTTCCACTCACCTCTACCAGTGAGAAGCGTGGCTGTTGGATCCGCACGGCACATTTCCAGCTGGCGTTTCTCTCTCTGCACGCTGTGCAGTTCACGCCCCTGGGCGCTTCGACAGCACTTCTTCCTGTTTAAAAGAGTGTTCTCGCACTCACAAAAAGAGCAATACACAGCGCCGTTGAAAGTCCTTTTCAAGACGCGTCTTTTTCAAGATGCCTTTCCGCCCCTATGTTGTCCCTGGATGTGGGCAATTTCTCTCCAAGAACGATGGCCACAGACGCTGCCTCGTGTGCCTGGGTAGAGATCACACTGAGGCGGTGTTCATGGATGGTTCATGTTCTCACTGCGAGAACATGACCATGGCAACGTTGTGGTTGCGGCTCTCCTTCCTGAAGGTGAATGCCACTTCAGCCGACCCCCCCCCCCCCCCACGTCCCTCGAGCCCACGGGCTTGGATGATGACATCACCGCTACATCGGAGAGCGTCCAGGCGTCTGACGCGGAAGACTCGACTGGGCTACCACCTTCGAGCCAGCCCGCCCAGTCTGAGGCAGACGCGCAGATGGCCGACATGCTTTCCCAGGCTGCAGTGAGTGTGGGCTTGGACTGGAACCCTCCCTCCTCCACACAGCCTTTGTGGCTTGACGACTGGTACCTCGGTGCCCGGCGCCACTCACAGCCACGCACACCTCCGCACTGCATGCCATGGCTCTCCTGCAGGTCCATCAAGCCAAGGCACTTAAAGATCTGCACCTGGGAAGTCCCGATCCCGACGTGCTGCAGAAACTGCACTCTGCCACCGACCTCGCTCTCAGACCCACGAAGGTCACAGCGCAGGCACTCGGGCGGGCGATGGCCACCCTTGTGGTCCAGAAGCGCCACCTCTGGCTGAACATGGTTGAGATGCGTGACGTTGACAAGGCTAAATTTCTCAACGCCCCCGTCTCCTAGCTTGGCCTCTTCGACGACACCATTGATTACTTCGCGCAGCGGTTTTCGGCGGTGAAGAAGCAGACGGAGGCAATATCGCACATGATGTTGTGGCACCACCTATCCAGCGCGCCCCACACCCCGCCTGCTCGCCGAGGGCATCCCCCTGTGACCAAACAATGGCAGGCAGCTCCGCAACCTGGGCCCAGCTCTCAGCCCCAGCGTCGAGTACCTCACAGGCGGCGTACGCCCCCCGTCTCCAGGACACCTTCCCAGACCAGAAAAGCTCAGAAGCGCTCCTGAGATGGCCAACCCAGGCAGTTGGATGTTTGCTCCGGAGATGGTACCAAGACCGCTCCGTCCTCCGGTGGAGGGCCGAGAGGAGAATCCTTGTTTTCCTTATGTTCATTTGCCGCACCCTCTGGTTCATCCAGCCGGTGTGCACCATTCTCACGGCACCCCGGCCTTACAACTCTCCAGTCCCAGTTCCCCGGATGCAGCTCTCTTGCCTCTGGCCCCACGACTGCTCAGCCCCGGCAGGCCAGCTCTGACGAGTTCCGAAGACACCTCCTTAGGATCTCTTCCTCAGTCTCTAACCGCCCCCTGCCAGGTGCGCGGAGCAAGGTAAGTGCTTTGAGTGTTTTCTCAGCACCCGAGCCTCGGGACGCTCTTTTGCCTCCTGATGCATTATTACCTGCTCCCCCCGCCGCTCTCACTTCCCAATCCGTCACGCTGGTTGGCCAGGACCATCCGACTCGGCTACGCAATATTTGCTCCACTCTAGTGCGCGGCCAACAAGTCAGTGTCTTACAAGCAGAGATTTCCACCCTGTTCCTCAAGGATTCTTACTCATCATGGCCCACTCTCGAGAGTTACTATGCACCCACAGGGACCAGGTGCTCTGGCACATCAGCCGTCTAGGGCTTCAGGTCAACTGGGTCAACAAAAGAGTAAGCTCGACCCTATTTAGAGCATCTCTTTTCTCGGCATGGAGTTAGACTCAGTCTCAATGACAGCGCAGCTCACCAACGAGCGCGCGCAGTCAGTGCTCACGTGCCTTGCTCGTTTCGAGCCCGGCACAGCAGTTCCTCTAAAACAATTCCAGAGGCTCCTGGGGCATATGGCATCCTCAACTGCAGTCGTGCCACTCAGGTTGATGCATATGATACCGCTACAGCATTGGCTACAGACAGACAGTCCCGAGATGGGCATGGCGCCACAGCACGCATCATGTGATAATCACCCCCTCCTGCATTCACACTTTCAACCCTTGGACAGACCTCTGCTTTTTGTGGGCCAGAGTCCCCCTGCAGCAGGTGTCCAGACGTGTCGTGGTAACCACAGACGCCTCTCGACAGGGTTGGGGTGCCGTGTGCAACAGGCGCGCTGCCGCTGGCACCTGGAAAGAACCCCGGCAGCGTTGGTACATCAATTGCCTAGAGTTGATGGCTGTAATTTTTGCCCTACGGAGGTCTTGAACCTGCAAGCGCTGCCTCGGGAGGAGGCAGACCCAGCCCTTTCGTTGCTGTGTCCGGTGCATGTTTGCGTACCTATGTGGACTGCATGCAGAGCTTTAGATGTTCTGAGAAGCTCTTTGTCTGATTTGGCGGACACCATTACCTCCCCTTGGACTGGGCAGGGTGTGGCCTCTACAGGGTCTTCCCCTCCTGAAAGAATAGGAAATTTGGCCTTTGAAATTTTATCTCCGGTCTCACCTCAGCGCCCGGCACGCCGGCACTGACGAGTTCTGAAGACGCCTCCTTATGCCTCTTCCTCAGTCTCTAAGCCACCCCCTGCTGGGTGCGCATAGCAGGACAAGTGCTTTGAGCCTTCTCACAGCACCCTAGCCTCGGGACACCTGCTGCTCCCGACAGGCTCTCCTGCTCCCCCCAGGGAAAGACCGCCTTCCCCGACTTAAGTTGGGCCCCAGCAGCTTTACAGCCTATGTGAGAGACATAGTGAGAGAGAAGGCCGCGGCTGCTGGGCTTGCTCCCATGCTAGCATGTAACACCTTTTTCCCTTCAGGGGTGCGGAAAAACCTACGGTGGGTATACAAAACTCTTTGAGGGGGCGTTGGGGAGGGCTACGTGCACTCGGTACAGGTGCCTCTAACCTGCTTTGCACCTATTCCGACAGTCACGTAACACGGTCAGTGCGTGGCATTTTTATATGGATCCCTTGTGTCATTTCCTTCGACACAACGTCGAGAGAGTGACAGAAGGGGAACATCATGGTTACAATTGTAACCTCCATACCCCGAGGGAGAACAAGATGTTTTGTCCATCCTACCTAGCACTGTAAATGGCCGTGCTTCATCTTTCGGCTCCTCAGTGCAATATCCTGACTGGTATTCACTGCCCGCTTCCCTTTATACCTGTATGTCTGGGGCGGGGCATGCAAATTCTGTCTGCCAACTTGACATTGGCCTTTTCGGATGCCAAACGAGGTACGTTTTGGCATCCGAGAAAACCCCTTGTGTCACTTCCTTCGACACAACGTCTCGTTCCCTCCCTCGGGGAACGGAGGTTACAATACGTTTTACTATAGTAATGTTGTAAACATTATTAATTTTGTAGTTAATGTGGTTTTACTACAAATACAATGGTTACACTATGGTTACGAAAATTAACGATGGTTTTCCAACAGTAAGGAAAAGTCCTATTAATTAAATCTATATCTATCTGGTATATTATTGGTATAATATTATTGAATATTGCAATCACTTCTGATGTCATCCGATAGTTATCTAAAAATATTTTCTACTTTAAATAGTTTCAGTGTAAATTGCTACTTTTTGATAGCAGCTTGAAGTGTAGCTAAGAGTACCATGACTGTAGTTTAACTTCATGAATTTCAATTTAAAAGTAGCTTGTTGCTTGGGAGCTACAGTTTCAAAGAAGCTTCCCCAACACTGCTCAGTGTGTAGGGAGCAGTGAACACTGCATAGGGACCTTGTAAAGAAGAAAGCAGCTGACACATTATTGACTTTGTGTACAACAAGCTGTCATATCTCATTTATCTCTTAGGTCAATGAGTCCCAGTCTACTTAACTGGACAAATAAAAATTTGTCAAAGTGGTCGAGATTCTCATAACAGTCTTATTTTCTGGAGTATTGGCTGTGGGTGGACCAACAGCTTTGATTTCACTGTTTCATCTCAGTATAGTGCTTTTCACATGTAGAGGTAAAAGGAAGGCCTGATGTCTCTCCTTGTGCTTTGATTGGCTGTGCAAACTACTATAACACACTCATTATTGCAGGAGCAGTTGTCTAATTAGCAGAGGTGTAGTGGTAAAAAAAGAGGTGGGTAAACTATAAATTCTGGTGGACCACGACATGGTCACCCGGTAAGGTGGGCCACTGCCTACCGGTGTATGTGTATCCTGATGACATCGCTATAGGCTATCATTTGATGGTACTTCCAAGGGTATCACTGGTTGTTCCCTCATCATAGGTCACACAATCACTGTTCAATTCATACATTCATTTAAGTTCTTGTTAAAGAGACTCAAGAAGGAATAATATGGTTGAAATCTATAAAGTTTACTAAATGACAAAACAGAGAGAACTAAAATATTTAAAAGAGATAGAGAGGGAGGCTTATATCCAGGGCTTCCAATGCAATGCACTTGTACTGATTAGGGATTTGGGATTATTTTCATAGTCGATTAATCTGTTGAATATTTTCTTGATTAATCGATTAGTTGTTTGGTCTATAATAAGTCATGAAAAATATGGATCAGTTTTTCCCAAAAGCCCAGGAGGATGACGTCCTCAAATGTCTCGTTTTGTCCACAACTCACATTTAACAAGCTGGAATCAAATAATTTTTTCCTTTTGTCTTAATCGATTATCAAAATAGTTGTCGATTACAGTTTTTTCCAATTGCTAATGTAGCAGGTGCAGATTAACCACAGAAGGATGAATCTGGTGCCATTATAATATGATAATGTAGTGAGTGTTCAAGCAACGGAGAAAATGAAATAAAGTTTGAATTTGTCATGCTTGGTTTGTTCCGATCAGAGCATGCGCAGAGAGCGCATTTCTGAATATTCCGCTCCGCTTGCTCATTCCGCTCAGGGTCGCTCGCTCAACCCAGAATGACCTGCTGGTTCGAAAATATGTAGAATAAGGGCTGCCTGCCTCCGACTAAAGTTTTTTTTCTAATCGACTAGTAGTTGTTCATTTTAGCCATTAGTGGACAAATCGCCCCTATATTAATTTAATTACTTAAATAGGCTATACAGGATGGATGAGCGTTAACGTAGCCTAATAGAGCCGCACTCAAGCGCACGCCCGCACGCATAAAGCTTGCCACAAAGAACAGCCGAAAGTAATTATTAATGTGTCAAAAATAGCAAGGAGACATTTAATTGTTTATTAATAAACTGGTGTTTTCTGTGTCGCTGCAAAGATGAAGTTGACGATGCGGACTCGCCATGAATGCCAGAGAGAAATGCACATTTGATTACATAATCAGAGAGTAGCCTATTTCTTTTTGTTTTGAATAGTTTCGTTTAATAGTAAAACATTTCAAGCTTTTTATAATAGATAGCCATAGCCTATATTTCTCAAATCTGTGAGGCACAAGCTGAGTTTCAGCGCCCTCCAGTTCACGTGCAATGCAAGTGATCGCCGGCGCCTTACATTGTCTGCTATATATTTGCTTCTTATTTATTAAATAGCCTACAGGCAGTTGGTTGATAAAACATTGATCAAAATTAAGATACAATTTATACAAAACGAAAATCTTTTACAAATATTTATTCTACAAAACAAAACTCAATGAAGTGTTCAAAAATCATGTCTTATGTATACTTTGGGCTAGTGACTGATGAATCTTGATGCAGTCTGCTGCTTGCTGGCTACGCAAGAGATTGGTCAACACTGACAGTAATGCAGCGCAATATGAAAGACTTTGTCTTAGGTTTAACAACCTATGAAACTAATAATGAACAATATAAAACTAAAACGGCATAAGCTTAATTTAAAATGGCTTAGGAACTATAGGCTATTTAGAGGAGGATAAACGCAATTTAGAGGTGGATAAACGCACTTTGGAGGTGGGTAAACGCTATTTCCGAATTTTAGGAGGTGCGTAAATGGCATTTACGTGCGTTTAGCCTCCACTACATCCCTGCTAATTAGGGATCGGAAGAGTGAACATTACAGGAGAATAAAAGATGGCCTGTCTCTCATGCCTTGGAATGGGAAGAGGTGTCGTGCAGTTCTCCAGAGACTGTGAGATGCAGGTTTGTTTTGATGTGATTCTTGACAGACCTTAGAAGTGTGCATGCACAGTGAGCCACACCAGAGAAGAAGAAAGCTGATTTATATGCATGTTAGATATGCATGCATACTGTACACCAGTATTTTGTGCTGATCTCAGGAGAATTCATCATCATTGTGTGTATAAAATTACGTGTAAAGCCTAAAGCACTGCCACTACAAGATCATTATCATTAATTTTCATTTTGTGGACCAATGGTGGAAGACAATTTCCCAGACATTCATTTCAGAATACTTTAATATACTCCAAATTTTAGTAACATTTTACATTAATGTTCCCTTTGTTAAGGGTTTATAAATTTGTCACAATTATACATTTTATACAAACTTATAGCTGGACTAAAATATTTGGTTAAAAAAACAATCTCTTAGCAGAACCTACAGTAAATACCAAAAGTCTTTGCCATAAAAAAGAAAACTCACTCCTTTAGATCATCTTTTATTTGCAAACATTTTAAACAGAACGATTAGTTATTAGAACCAAATTGTTTCAGTAAAAAACATTGGCTCAACTTTCCCCAGACTTTTTGGTTCATTTTGTCACATAGTGGACATTTTTGAAAAACAAAAAACATCTAGCTTATTACTTTAAGGCTAATATTGTGCTAATCAAATTATGTGTATTCATACACTGGATATACACCAACATGTATGATGTGTAATTTTGTACCTGAATACATTTTCGCATTTGGCACAACAGCATTACCCATGTTACTATTGATCAAGTTATTTGTCATTAACAAACCCCTTTATAATTTACAATTTAAAAATATGCAATTCTTACATTCTGAATTTTTTCCAAACCCTGAAAATTGGGAATATGTCTAAATAAAAAGGATGTAAAATGCAGAGGTGGAAAGTAACGAATTACAACTACACTCTTTACTGTATTAGAGTGCATTTATCAAGGTGCTATAACTTTTACTTGAGTTTATTAAAAACTAAGTATTCAACATCAATTACAAAGTACAAAACAATGAGAAAACATCCCTGAAAGTTCGGCATGCTTCAAAACTACACATGTCTTCCCGGCACAATGAAAACCCACAGGGCACTGCAGCATGCTCAAGAGACAGGATAGCAAGAATCTGTTGCACGGCTCAAATCTGTCAGGTTTCACTCAATAAAATGGCACAAGAGCACAAACTTACACAAATTTAAGCACAATGGAGGAATGGCTAAACAACCTTGACGTTTCAAAAATAGCAATGACAGAAAAGAGAAGATAACACTGTGCTTCAACATAAAATACAAGGATTTTCAAATCACACATCATCTCCTTTACTAATATGTAGCACATTTTTACTGTTATGCTATACTTTAAAATTTCTCAAAGTGGCCGGTGCTCACTAGAATGCTGCACTGACAATGCAATGCTTTTCACAGCCCTGGCAATTAGACAAGAAATGAAATGTAATCTTCTGTATATTTCATCATCTTATTCTGGAAAGAAACCATTTGTTCAGTTATGAATGGACTGTCTGACTGATGTATTAAATCACCAAACTGCCTGAACTTGTTTTTTAGGTACATTTTAACTGTGCTATTCATGTTAACACAATGTAATTTGACAAACAAGTTGGGATATCTAATTACTTGAATCTATCTGTCTCAAAGTTTTTAAATACCTTTAAAATTTAAAATAAGAACCCAAGAACTTTTATTTTTTTATATCATGCTTATTTGAAAATCACATTTCCAATGTGTATAGAACAGCATTCTTCCACCTCAGAAATATTGATATAACACATGCTCTCCATTTCTGAAACCGAAAAACGAATTCATGCATTCATGACCTCAAGACTAGATTCAGCCCAACATATCAGCCCAATTTTATCGTCGCTACGTTGGCTACCTGTTAAATTTGTATTCATTTTAAAATACTTAAACTCTGAATGGTCTAGCTCCTCAGTTCTTCAGTCAAAGTATTCACTTAATTCTCAAAAGTTTGAACAAAACATTCAAAACGTTTTACAAATTTGCAAACTGTTCTATCGCCTTAACTCTTCTCAATTTTGTCCCATGATTAGTATGCAGCCCCAAACTCATTTGTTGTCATCTCCACAGTTGGTTCTCTAGCAGCTGCTGGAGTAGCATATAGCAAGACGGCCAGGGAGTTGGAAAGGCCAAAGAGCATGACCAAAAACTTGAAGTACCCAGAGGGTGCGTTAAAGCCATCTTCCACTAATTGCCTTCCATGATCAGCATAAAATGGTAGGTGTTGCGAAGGTCTAACTTCATAAAGATGGTCGTGTCCTGCAATAGTTTGAAGGTCGAAGACATAGATGGCAAATGGTAATGATTTTTAACCATGATAACATTCATGAATCATCCTTCTTCCCTATGAAGTGATGAGAAAGGGTGAATAAGACCAACTGCTAAAGACCCTTTGATGTACCTGTTCATGGCCTCCCTCTTTGGACCTGAGAGCGAACAGAGTCTATCTTGAGGCAGAGAAGAACTGGTTTTTAATTCAATAGTGTAGTCATATGGGCAGTGCAGAGGAAGAGATGCTGCTCGGGACATGCTAAACACTGCCCTAAAATCATGGTATGTCACAGGCCCCCCCAGACAAATCGACTGGCTCGTTCTGCAACACATAACAAGAAAAATCATGAGAAACAGCTGAACCAAGACAATGGGCAAAACAGAAAAGACTCCCAAGATAACACAGAATTATCAGTCCATCTGATATGAGGGTTGTGCTTTACCAGCCATCCAGGTCCACTGGAGAAGATGGAGACTTGATTAGAAAAAGGTGCTCTCTTCATGGGGAGGGTAACCTGGGTAATCTTGGCCAGTGGTGAACTGCTGAGAGTGCAAGTGGTGAGAGGATCATACAAATTAGCAGCAGGTATATTCCACTTAACAGCCAATTCATGTCCATGAAATTTCCTTTCAATTCCAGAGTCCACCAAGGCAAAACACCAGTAAGAAGTATTGTCCCACTGCAGTCTGGCTAGGATGAAAGTCTGAGACAAAGAGGATTTATTGAAGGCAATGGAAGCATAGTGGTAGTTCTGTCAGGAAGACTTGTAGTAGCATAC
Organism: Moxostoma hubbsi; assembly: GCA_032164185.1. NCBI lineage: Eukaryota > Metazoa > Chordata > Actinopteri > Cypriniformes > Catostomidae > Moxostoma > Moxostoma hubbsi. Next base: position 6,464,893 of record JAVLUX010000031.1, on the reverse strand, counting down.
ACCATTCATTCGATCAGGCATCTCGCCGGTCATAATCCAGCATCTTCTTTATAAATCTACACCTGTTTGTTATTTCATCATGTGCATTGTTTTTACCCCCCATCCACTCCTTCACCACCAGTCCCCGTCCTGATGAGGGGTAAGTTCCTCTCCCCTGCCATTCGTCTTCTGGCTGGATCTGATGGTTGGAGTAAGAATCTGAGCACTGAACCATAGGACAGGGCTTACACTAAAGGAAACTATTCTATACCCATTTCATGATTATTCTCATTATACCGGGTCTTTCTGAAGTTTGATTTGATTTTGATTAGATTTTTTTTTTATAAACTTTATTGATTCACACAATACTGCAGCACATCCTAAGTGATAAAAATATAAAAAGATAAAAATCCAACAGACAATATCGCACCAACCTAAGCATTATAGCATAAAAGCATTGCACAATAGCCAAGCCAGTCATGTGTGATGTTAATTATTCTGTTTTATGGAAAATGGAAGAAAATACTTTCTCTAACACTCTTTTGAGCATGTGGATGATTAACCCTTTCACAGAACGCGCTGCCCAATGCCTCCACTGTCTCATGGAGGGGGTAAGCATTATTATTTATGATAGAAGACCAACCTTTTCTGTTCTATTTCATCTATGAAGGGCAGAGAACACCCCAGGAGAGAACTAGAATTCCTGATCTCCTGAATTTATAAAGACTTTTATTTTTTGTCTCTCTCCAATATATCTCCACCCCAACATACCACAGCATACAAAATGACAGGTGCTACCACAATATCATAAAAAGTCTTTAGAAATACCCAAAACACACCAAAGGATCTAAATCGAACCAGGAGGTGGATATGACTTAGACCCTTCTTGTACAAATAATCTGTGTTTTAGACCAGTCCAGTTTATTATTTAGGTAGACACCCAGGTATTTGTATGATTTAATAATGCATGTTGGATGTTTACCAGCACTGTTTGGTGTGTTTTCCTTCAGGAAATCAACTACAATTTTTTTAGTCTTACTTGCAACAGTTCCTTGTGGGACTCATGTAAAACACTCACCAGTAAACTGTTATCTACTGGTGAACTCTGGTCCGTCACGTACGCAGTACAGACAAAGACCCTGAGAGAGGTGATACTGCTTCTCCTCTTAAGACAAGAGGAGCAACGATTGCTGACGATGAAGAAAATTAAGAGAGTTGAGGCAATAATCTACTCTGATGGCAAGATCCACCAAATCATCCAACCATGTCGGTAGGCCCAGAGTATAAATATCATCCTTGGTGTATTCAGAGAGCCCATGCAGAAAACCATCCCACTGCGCATGTTCATTCTAGCCTGAAGAGGTGGAGAATGTAATTCAATGGAATACTCTGTAATGGGGGAACTTCCCTGCTGTAAAAGACAGAACACGAGACACTTCTTTCCCATAAGCTGTGCGGTTGAACAACTTTTGTAGCTCTGCAGAGAAGGACTGAAATAAAAAAGAACAGGGGTGGTCACTGTCCCAGACAGCGGTGCTCCATCCATGAGCCTTTCCAGAGAGCAGCGTAATAACATAGGCAACTTTGGTCTCATCAATCAGAAATGAAGAGGGCTGGAGATCAAATACCAAAGACCATCATGAGAGAAAAGAACAGCAGTCCTTGGGCTCACCAGAATACATTTCTGGAGGGTTGAGACAAGGTTCAAATTGTGCAATGTAAATTAGATGATGAAGCTTCTGCAGTGGACTCAGTAATCCTGGAGGCCATGGCTTCTACAGAACAATTGGAGAGTGAAATAATCTTCCTGTTGATGGTCCGGTAAAATCCCTGCAGAGATACTGCGGAACGAATACTGGATTTCTCCGTTGGGTCCATGTTTGATCATATTGTTTAGTCAGGAACACAAATTGGACCCAAATGCATTGGAAAATGGTAACAGAATTTTACTGAACAGTTAAGATCAACAGCAGTTAAAAAGTCAACATAGTGGAGATCCAGATAAGAAGATGTGATGGACGCGGTGAGGCTACCCAGGTGGTGAAGAGACAATGGCAGGTAAGTAGAGGATGATGATTTAACTGCAGAGATTGCTGATTGCTTCAGATTAAAGAAATAGTTCACCCAAAAATGAATCCCATCCCAGATGTGTATGATTGTCTTTCTTCAGCAGAACATAAATTAAGATTTTTAGAAGAAGACAGAGTTCTAATAATACAAATACATGAGTGCCAGCAATTTGAAGGTCCAAAAGTCACATTTAGGCATCATAAGTCGATAATTAAAACATTTTTAACTTTAAATCAGCACTTCCGTCCATGGCTCTGATGCTGTTTGAAATGGCTGAACTCTCACGTGATGTTCGTTCTTCTGTTATAAATAAGCACTACTTCCGAATTCTCTTATGTCACACTTCACGTCAGCTGCTGGCAGGCAGCACTTTTTAAAAGTGAATAACATTTGAATTATCAATTTAATTTTTACACAAACATATCGACTTGCTTCAGAGGACATTCATTGATTGACTGGAGTCATGTGGATTACATTTATGCTGCCTAAATATGACTTTTGGACCGCCAAAGTGCTAGAACCCATGTATTTCCATTATAAGGACCTAGCAGAGCTCTATCTTCTATCAGAAAAGACTCTGGAAGATTTGAATTAAAATTAATGTAGAGTTACTTCTATTTTGCCCTAGCCCCATCCTACGGTTCAGTGCTCAGATACTTTCTTGAACCATCAGATCCAGCTGGAGGTGATGATGGCAGGGGAGCAGAGCTTACCCCCACCCAGGATGGGACCTAAACTGGTGAAGATAGGGTGTAGGACCAGGATGAAAACATGAAGTATGCAAACAATAGACAGGTTGAAGGCTTATAAAGCAGAGTCTGTATTGTGATTAAATGAGATGTCTGACTGAATGAATCCAGAGTCTTTTTGCTAGAACTACCGCTTACACTTCATTTTCTATCAGAAAAGACGTTAGATATACTGTAATATTTGGCATAAGCCCCGTCCTATGGTTCAGCACTCAGATACTTGCTTGAACCATCAGATCCTGCCAGAGGCGATGATGGCAGGGAGCCCTTGCATGTTATTCAGCCCTTGTGAAAAGTTGGGCATGGTTGTGCAGTACCCCTGCAAAAGTACCAAGCAACATTTTGCATTTAAGCCCTTTGATAAAGGCAACATTGTCTGTGAAATAACCCTGAAGGAAAAATGCTGTTTGTGTTTGAGCCCTACAATAAGAGCGATGTTGTTTGTGCAATACCCTGCAGGAGGACAAAATATGTTTGCGTTTGAGCCCTGATAAGGGCAATGTTGTTTGTGCAATACCTTTGCAAATAATAACATTTGCGTTTGAGGCCTATGATGGGGTGAGCATTTTTGTGCAAAACCCCTGCAAAGATTTGCGGTTGCGGTGTCACAAACACAAATAATGACGTGATGTTTGATGTACACGCTTCAATGAAGCCTGTGTAAAACCACAACACATATGCATAGTTCATTATGTGTGAAACTACAGTCAAGTCCATAAATATTGGGACATCGACACAATTCTAATCTTTTTGGCTCTATACACCACCACAATGGAGTTGAAATAAAACGAACAAGATGTGCTTTAACTGCAGACTTTCAGCTTTAATTTGAGTAAAGTAATAAAAATGCCTTACTTACCTGCTGATAAATGTTACTGCCCCGGCTATGAGCACATTCAAAATGACCAAATTGCAAAGATAATTTATATACAGTAAATATAATGTTGTTAAACTAACATTTAATTCTGCATCATATGTTTTGCCCACAGATGCAGAAAATGATCTGTATGTGGAAACTTGAATGATGAAGCATGGAATTCATACATTTTAGATAAAGAAAAAAGTTTAAAAAGCTTCATAGTCCTATCACTAATAAAATAATTGATAGTTTACAGTGCCAATGATAATAAAATCTACCATGTAATGATTTCAAAAAGACTCTATAAAACAAACCATGTAACATACTGTAAATTTGCTATAAGAAATTGGCAAAGCATGATGGACATGCTTTTCCGGGCAGCCGCAAGCGTTGGCCTAGATTGGAACCCTCCGCTCTCCCCTGAACCCTCATGGCTCAGTGATTGGTTCCTGGGCCCGTGGCGCCACTCACAGCCACGCCACACTCCGCACTAGTTCCTTTTTCCTGAAATTGCACAAGGAGCTGACATGGTCATGGGAGGCACCTTTTAGTGCCTGGACAAGTCGCCTCCGCCCTGCACACCATGGCTCTTCTGCAAGTCCACCAAGCCAAGGCGCTGAAAGAGTTCCGCCTCCAGGCAGGCGATGTCCACCTTGTTGGTCCAGGAGCGCCACCTTTAGCTCAACCTGGTTGAGATGCGAGAGGCAGACAAGGAACGGTACCTTAACGCCAGCAGTTCTCGGCAGTGATGCAGCAGATGGAGGCCATTCAACACATCCTGCCCCAGCATGGCTCAAGATCCCGCACCCCATCTGCTCGTCACCAAGGGAGTCACGACCAGCCGCCAAGAAGAAGACTTCAAAGCGCCCCTGATATGGGAGACCCAGGGACGAGGAGACCTGCTGTTCCGGAGCTGGTAGACAGACCACTTCATCCCCCGGTGGTGGGCCAGGAGGAGAATCTTTTGTTTAATTTTCATTTAATTTCACTGCACGCTCTAGTATCTGCGGTTCCCAAAAACTTTTACAAAAGAGCAGTTTTCTCATTTCCTGGGTCACATACACGGTGTTCACAGCCGTCATTACGACCACCGTCCACCATTCTATTTCGGCCCCCCGCCCCTGCGCGCCCAGCTGTGGCACAAACATGCCCACACCCGGACAGTTTTGATGATGTACCTCCTCCCCCCCTCCCCTGCCGATCCTTTGGTGGGTATCAGGAGCCAAATAAGTGCTTCGATGTCCCTCGACTCAGCATGGCCAAAGGGCTCAAGCCCCTTCGATGTGGAGCCTTAGGCTCCGCCCCACCACGAGGCCCTACCCACCGGTACGTCCGACGAGATTGTCCCCTTGGTCCCCCTCGCCTGGAGCTTGGACGCGTTGCTTGCGCTCTCTAATCCGTCGTGATGACTGGCCTGGACCGTCCGACTCAGCTAAGTGATTCAGTTCGCCAGGCACCCGCCCAGGTTCAGTGGTGTCCACTTCACTTCGGTGAAGGGTGAGAACGCTAAAATCTTGCATCTCCTACAAAAGGGCGCGATTGAGCACTTGATTGATGCCAGAGGTTAAGAAGTAACCAGGATGTTAGAAGCGGTTAAAAGTGTTAATGGGGGCAGGGGTTAATTTTTCTCTTCTCTCACACTCTTCACAGAGAGATTGCAGAACTAAGGGTGTGTGTATGTGTAATTCCTGTCCTGTCTTTAATGTAATCTTTCGTATTTTCAGCAAATTATATTGTATTGAATTGTTAAATTGTTGTAGGGTTATTACATATATAATTTAGAGATGTGGACTCCATCAGTTAAAATGGGTATTTTTTGCACGCATTTCATCATCATAATATGTAGGATAATTTGCTCGCATGCAAAATATGTACGCTATGAACTAAATTAAACTGTCCTTATTAGGTAAGGAAATGTATAACAGAATTAGTCGCGTTCGACACCCATTATAAATTTGATAAATAACAAATAACTAGATTATTTTTCTTAATAGTTTCTCCACCATTGAAAACATAATACAACATCTAAATCAGCTCACAATTTCTACTGTAAGGAATTAGCTTTAATAAGTGAATTATTATTCATTCACTTATTGGAGTGATATTATTCTCATGGCTTATTTAAATTAATATCACATGTATTTAGGTACAGCTTTGAAGTGAAATCTTTCAGAAACAGGATGAGATTATTTATCAAATATACCACAGTCAAGTCATCTTTGAACACAGACAAACTTTATTGCTATTCTAAACATAAATCTAATCTAACACATATACATGAGACAGGTTGGTGAGTAGTGACAGAATGTGAAATAACTGATCAGTACATTGAATATGAACTCTATGGAGTCTATCGACAATGCCTTAAGAACCATTTCATCTTTCTTTGAGTCTACATCGATTTTACATCAGATTACACAAAATATTTAATCAATTCACCAGCCCTTTGAGCACAATAGTGGAGGTGTTACTTGCATGTCCTGGCGTCCTTTATGTTGCTCGGTTCTTGGTTGAAAGTTTGTTCCGTCTATGTTTTTATCTCTTTGTATGATCCAATTTATTGTCTGTATGAGATGATGATTTTAGCTGTGAAGTGAGGCCTTCTCACTCCTTCTCGGGACGTTGAGTCAAATCGAGTTAAACTCGAGTCCTGAGTTCCCTTGGATCTCACATGGGAGGAAGAGTGTTCAGAGAGCAGAGAGCAACTGAAGAGTAAGTTGAAGAGAGGGCAAGATCGCAAGAGGATGAAGAGTAAAGAGGCAAGATTTCTTCCTGTTTGGAACTATATGAACTGAGATTGGCCACATCCCCCAAAGGTGTCCTGCGCCAATGGTCAACTGGGCTGTCTTTTCTGACAGTTGAGTTATGGTCCTTTGTTTCAGACTCATAAAAATAGTGCATATTTAATCATGAGCTTTTCAATTTTGAGAATGGTACAAGACACATGATATTCATATTCAGATTTTTCTTCATACACTAACAAGGGTTTACATACTAAACATGACATGTTTTTATGGATGTTATACATGTAAATAATAAAATATGAAAATCTCTGGTTATAAAATCACATTGGTTAAACATTATAGTTACCATTCTTAGTAGAATGAGTTAAATCATACAGAATTAAAGACGTCATGGTTACTATTGTAACCTCCGTTCCCCGAGGGAGGGAACGAGACGTTGTGTTGAAGGAAGTGACACAAGGGGTCTTCTCGGATGCCGAATCGTTCCTCTGAACCTGAGAAAAGCCAAATATCAAGTTGGGAGACAGAATTTGTATGCCCCGCCCCGGACATACGGGTATAAAGGGAAGCAGGGCAGTGAATGCCAGTCAGGATTTTGCATTGAGAAGCCGAAAGATGAAGCACGGCCATTTACAGTGCTAGGTCTAGTGTTGTGGCAGGAGGGACACAACATCCCGTTCCCTCCCTCAGGGAACGGAGGTTACAATAGTAACCATAACGTTCCCCTTCTGTCACTCTCTCGACATTGTGTCGAAGGAAGTGACACAAGGGGTCCATATAAAAACGGCATGCACTGACCGTGTTACGTGACTGTCAGAACAGGTGCAAAGCAGGCTATTGCCTGTTAGAAGCACCTGTACCGAGTGCACGTAGCCCTCCCCAACGCCACCTCAAACAGTTTCGTATACCCACCATAGGTTTCCCCTCACCCCTGAAGGGAAAAAAGGTGTTACATGCTTATATACAAAGGACGTAAAGCGGCTGGGGCCCAACTTAAGACAGGGAAGGCGGTCTTTCCCCGGGGGGAGCAGGAGAGCCTGTCGGGAGCAGCAGGTGTCCCGAGGCTAGGGTACTAATAGAAGACTCGAAGCACTTGTCCTGCTCCGTGCACCAAGCAGGGGGTGGCTTAGAGACTGAGGAAGTGGCCTAAGGAGGACTTGTCAGCGCCGGCGTGCCTATTCTTTCAGGAGGGAAAGACCCTGCACAGGCCACACCCTGCCCAGTAATGTGTGGCAACTACACCACGAGGGTTGTGAAGCCGGCGCAGTGGTAAGTCCAGCCTAACGAAGGGGGGACTCTACAGGCACAGGGCCGAGGCAGCGGTGCTGCCTGAGAGGGAAAATACATCATGGGGAATTAACCTGAAGAGGGAACTATGCCTGTGGAGCCCGACCCAAGTACAGAGCCCTGCGACCCCTACTGGGTCTAACTGCGAGTTGCTCTGCTGAATTCATGGGCCAGAAGGCAAGGGAGGAAAAATATCCAGGCAGTGGCTGACCTGGGACAGAAGGCACACTGGATAACTTTGGTGAAGGGCGCAAGATACAAGCAGAACCCTCGTTCGGTTGTGTCGCGTTACCAAGTTCTACCGGCTCGGACCTGACAAAACATGGGATGAAACCGACTCAACCCTTAGATTGTAAAATCTGGCAAAGGTATTGGGTGTTGCCCAGCCCGCTGCTCTGCAGATATCTACTAGGGAGGTGCCGTGGCTCAGTGCCCACAAGGACATAACACTTCTAGTAGAGTATGCTCGCCCTAGGCGTTATAGGCTAAGGCAATAGCATCAACGACCCAGTGGGCTAGCTTCTGTTTGGAGATGGCGTTCCCTTTCCGCCATCCGCCAAAGCAGACAAAGAGCTGCTCAGAACACCTAAAGCTTAGCGTGCATTCCACATAGTTACGCAAAGCACTCACCAGACACAGCAATGAAAGGGCAGCGCTTGCAGGTTCACAACCTGGTCCCTGAAAGCGGTCGTAGGAACCTTGGGCACGTAGCCCGGTCGGGGTCTCAGGATAATGTGAGAAAGCACCAGACCGAACTCCAGGCAGGTGTCGCTGACAGAGAACGCTTGCTAACGCGATCAGGAGGGCCGTCTTCAGGGAGAGGGCCTTGAGCCCGACTGAATCAAGCGGCTCAAATGGGGGTCTCTGAAGGCCCGGGAGGACCACTGAGAGATCCCAGGAGGGAAACAGGATAGGCCGGGGAGGATTCAGTCTCCGGGCGCCTTTCAGGAACCCGATAATCAAGTCGTGCTTACCAAGGGACTTGCCATCTACTGCGTTGTGGTGGGCTGCGATAACAGCTACAACGATACACCTTCAAGGTGGAGGGGGACAGCCTCCCCTCCAGTCTCTCCTGCAGGAATAGAAGCACTGACCAAACTGCGCATCTCTGTGGATGAAACCTGTCATGACAGCATGTCCGCCGTCATGTTGCGGTTGCCAGGTATGTGAGTGGCGAGCAGCAACGTGGCGATTTATGTACGCTACCGTCGCGGTGCTGTCTGAGCGGATCAGAACGTGCTTGCCTCGGATTAGTGGAATAAACCGCCATAGGGCAAGAATTACGACCATCAACTCTAGGCAATTGATGTGCCAATGCTGCTGGGGTCCTTTCCATGTGCCAGCAGCAGCGCGCCCTTTGCACACGGAACCCCAACCCAGTCAAGAGACGTCTGTGGTTACCACGACACGTCTAGACACCTGCTGAAGGGGGACTCCGGCCCGCAGAAAGCAGAGGTCTGTCCAAGGGTTGAAAGTCTGACGGCAGGCGGGGGTGATTATCACACGATGCGTGCCATGGCGCCATGCCCATCTCGGGACTCGAGTCTGTAGCCCGTGCTGTAGCGGTCTCATATGCATCAACCCGAGTGGCGCGACCGCAGCTGAGGATGCCATATGCCCCAGGAACCTCTAAAAAATTGTTTTTGGGCTCAAAGTGAGCGAGGCATCTGAGCACTGACTGGAAGTGCTCGTTGGTGAGTCGCGCTGTCATCGAGACTGAGTCTAACTCCATGCCGAGAAATGAGATGCTCTGGACCGGGGCAAGCTTGCTCTTTTCCCAGTTGACCTGAAGCCCTAAATGGCTGAGGTGCCTAAGCACCTGGTCCCTGTGAGCACATAGTAATTCTCGAGAGTGGGCCAGGATGAGCCATTCGTCGAGGTTATTGAGTATATGGATGCCCACTTCCCTTAGGGGGGCAAGAGTGGCCTCTGTGACATTCGTGAAGATGCGAGGGGACAGGGACAGGCCGAAGGGGAGGACCTTATACTGAAACGCCTGGCCATCGAACACAAACTGTAAGAAGGGTCGGTGTCGTGGCAAAATGGAGACGTGGAAGTACGCGTCCTTCAGGTCTACCGCCGCGAACCAATCTAGCAGGTGAGAATCTGTTTCTGCATGAGCATTTTGAACGGGAGTTTGTGCAAAGCCCGGTTGAGAACTCGCAAGTCCAAGATTGGTCGCAACCCGATGCTTTTCTTGGGTACGATGAAGTAAGGGCTGTAGAAACTCTTCTTTATCTCGGCTAGAGGGACAGGCTCGCGTCCTTGAGGAGCAGGGTGGAAATCTCTGCTCGTAAGGAACTGTATGGTTGGCCGCGCACTAGAATGTAGCGAATACCGCTGAAACGAGGTGGGAGCCGGGCGAACTGAATCGGGCCATTCAGTCAGTGTAGTTACTGGTTAACCAGTGCGACGGATTGGGAAGTGACAACCACGCATCCAAACTCCATGCGAGGGGAACTAACGGGACGATCACATTTGACGTACCGGGCGGGGCTTCACGCCGGAGGGAGCAGGTAATAATACGTCAGGAGGCAAAAGAGCGTCCCGAGGCTGGGGTGCTGAGAAAAAACTCAAAGCACTTACCTTGCTCCGCACACCCGGCAGGAGGCGGGTTAGAGACTGAGGAAGAGGTCCTGAGAAGGAGTCTTCAGAACTCGTCAGCGCTGGCCTGCCGGGGTTGAACAGTCACGGGGCCGGAGGCGAGTGAGCTGCGTCCGGGGAACCGGGACTGGAGAGTTGTAGGGCCGGAGTGCCGGGAGAATGGCGCAGTAGGGACGGAGTGGTCTTGAAACCATCTCTGGAGTGAACATCCGACTGCCTGGGCTGTCCGTCTCAGGAGCGCTTCTGAGCTTTTCTGGTCCAAGAAGGGGTCCTGGAGACGGGGGGCATATGCCGCTTGTGAGGTGCTCGACGCTGGGGCTGAGAGCTGGGCCCAGGTTGCGGAGATGTCTGTCGTTGTCTGGTCGCAGGGGGACATCCTTGGCGAGCAGGCGGTGCCTGGGGCGTGCTGGATGAGTGGCGCCGCGGCATGATGTGTGAAATTGCCTCCGTCTGCTTCTTCACTGCCGAGAACTGCTAGGCGAAGTCGTCGACGGTGTTGCCGAAGAGTTGGGAGATGGGGGCATTGAGAAACTTAGCCTTGTCAACGTTGCACATCTCAACCATGTTCAGCAATAGGTGCTGCTCCTGGACCACAAGAGTGGCCATCGCCGGTGGCATCGGTCGGTGGCAGAGCGCAGTTCCTGCAGCACATCAGGATCGGGACTACCAAGGTGCAGATCTTTAAGTGCCTTGGCTTGATGGACTTGCAGGAGAGCCATGGCGTGCAGGGCAGAGGTGGCCTGGCTCACCCTACAGGCTTTGGAGGGGAGTACCGGGCGGTCCCACCAGGTGGCGGCATTCTCTGGGCACAGATGGATCGCTACCGCCCTATCCACCTGGGGGACTTCCGTGTATCCGTGGGCCGTCCAGGGTAGTGAGTGCGGACGAGCGAGTCGGTTACGGGCGGTAAAAGGTGCCCTCCATGACCGCGTCAGCTCGTCATGCACTTCTGGGAAGAATGGTACGGGGGGGGCGTGGCTGTGGGCGTGGCTGTGAGCGGCACCAGGCACAGAGGTTTTTTTCATAGATAATACATAGATCATATATTTTCATATATAATCCAACATTGTCTTCTTGAATATTGTCTTTCTGGAATGTATGCATTTGATTATTAAGAAGAAATATGTTTAAAGAGTTTATTTGTTGATGTTTGTTCAGAACAACTATGGACTTGAGTGAGACAGAGAGATTGCAGAACAGAGTATGTGTAATTCATGTCCTGTCTTTATATACTGCCGATGTGGTCCTCCAAAGACAGTGGTGTCTGTGATTCCTTTGTGGTGTGAGACGAAGTCTGCTACAACAATGGTGCCATGACCCGGATGGGAGGGAGGTTTAGGGGAGTGAGTGTAACAGTGGCAACTGATAGATAGCTGTGCAGTGTTTATAAACCTCACTCTACTCAACAGGTGCACTAGCACAGAATTTGGACAAAACCTGCAATGTAGTATGTACAAGATACAAAGTAATTAAATGCAGTGAGGAACAATGTCATAATATCCATGATACCAATAGGATCTAGTAGTTCACCTCACGAATGAGTCTTCAGATCTGAGTCTTTCATTCATTTGTCACGTGACCGCTACTAGGCTCCACGCAGAAGACAAGTTTTTAGTCTTTCTTTATTTTGTTCTCTTTAGAGCTTATTTATTGTGATGCAGTTGTTTGTATTGTGAACAAAACATGTACTGTGACATTAAATTACATTTTAAAATCTTAAGAATTGTCATTCCCTGTCTGTCGCTCACTTCGACGTCGTGTTCAAGAAGCAACACTAGGGATCTCTGATCTATGAAAAAAGGCCAATGAGAAGTTGGCAGACAGTATTTGCATACCCCGCCCCGGACATACGGGTATAAAAGCGGAGAAATACGTCAAGTTCATTTAGAAATTTTCTTCGGAGCTGATGGTCATGTATGCAGCCAGCTGCGAGTGACACACCAGATTCCTGCTTCTGTTCCTCTGATGCTCTGTCTGCTGTTGGATCTACGGCGCACTTCAGCGGCTTTCTCCTTTCTCCACTGCACGACAGTGCAGTTTGCCCCTGGGCACTTCGACAGCGCAGAGTATTTGAAAGAGTTTGTAAAAGAGTAATTTTCTCTATAAAAGAGTTAATTTCTCTAAAAGAGCAATACACAGTGGCATTGAACGTCCTTTTCTGGACGCGTCTTTTTAAAGATGCCATTCCACCCCTGTGTAGTTCCTGGATGCGGTAGATTGCTCTTCGCTTCAGACGGCCACAGACGCTGTCTCGTGAGTCTGGGCGCCGATCACACCGAGGCAGTGTTTGTGGATGGTTCATGTTCTCACTGCACGAGCATGACCATGGCAACGTTGCGGTCGCGGCATGCTTTCAATAGAAAGCACGCCACTCCAGCCGCCCCCCGTGTCGCTCCTTCTTCCCACGGGATTGATTTGGGGAGGGCAGCGGGTGCAGCTCTGCCGGGTACGCTCCCTCAGACCACCCGCCCCCCGACACGCTCGTTGACTCCCGTCCGTGCTCGAGGCACTGGCGACTTGCCTCCGGGCCAGTCTGCCTATCCTCTGGAGCTCGAGGTGGATGAGCTCGTTGCTCCATCAGAGAGCGCGGTGTCTGACGCTGACGCCTCCCCTGGGCTGCCGCCTTTGGGCCAGCACGCCCAGGCTGAGGCTGATGCGCAGATGTCCGATATGCTTGCCCGGGCCGTCGTCAGTGTGTGGTTGGATTGGAACCCTCCATCCTCCCCACACTCGTCACGGCTGGATGACTGGTTCCTGGGGTCTGGGCGCCACTCACAGCCATGCCCCCCCGGTCCCATTTTTCCCGGAAGTGCATGACGAGCTGACGTCATCATGGAGAGCCCCGCTTTCCCTTCGTCAAAAGCCCTGCTCGTCCGCTCTCGCTACCCTCGACGGCGGAACGGGTGGATAGGGCCGTTGCGCTCCATCTATGTCCCGGTAACCCTACCACCTGGTGCGGGCGCCCTATACTCCCTTCCAAGGCCTGTAGGACGACATCCTCGTTGAACACCAAAGCCTACAGTGCCGCGGGACAGGCCATCCTGGAAGTCCACCAGGCCAAGGCGCTCAGGGATCTGCACGAGGGTAGCCCTGACCCCGATGTGCTGCAGGAAATGCGCTCAGCGACCGACCTCGCCCTCAGAGCCACGAAGGTCACCCCGCAGGCACTAGGGCAGGCGATGGCCACCCTTGTGGTCCAGGAACGTCATCTATGGTTCAACCTGGTCGAGATGCGTGAGGCCGACAAAGCTCGCTTCCTCGACGCCCCTGTCTCCCAGTTTGGCCTCTTTGGCGACACCGTCAAGGACTTCAGCCAGAAGTTCTCTGCGGTGAAAAAGCAGACGGAGGCCATCTCACATATCCTGCCACGCCGCAAACCTGCCGCCACGGCCAAGGCCACTGCCCCGTCTGCTCGCCGAGGGCGTCCCCCTGCGGCCAAGAAATCTGCTCCGCCTCAACCCGGGCCCAGCTCTCAGCCCCAGCGTCGAGCACACCACAGGAAGAAGACGCCCCCCGTCTCTCAGACCCCTAAGGCTCCCAGGCACTCCTGAGACAGACAACCCAGCAACAGAGATGTTAGCTCCCGAGGTGGTAAGACCGTAAGATCTTTTGTTTTTAAACAATTTTCATTTGCCACCCCCTTAGATGGGGTTGCGGTACCCACATTCTCAATAAAAGAGCTATTTCCTATGTCTCTGGGTCACCTGGCCCGCAAATGCTGTTCTCACGGCACTTTGCCACCAGATCTCAACAGTCCCGGCTTCCTGGACACGGACCACCCGTCTCCAGCCCCATGACTGTTCCCCGGCCGGCCGGTTCCGACGAGTCTAGAGGACACCTACCCTGGACCTCCTCCTCAGTTGCCAACCCGCCCCCTGCCAGGTGTGCGGAGGAAGGTAAGTGCTTTGAGTCTTTTCTCAGCACCCCAGCCTCGGGTCGCCCTGTCGCCGCTGCCCTACCTGCTCCGCCCTGCTGCGAAGCTCCGCCAGGTACATCAAAATGAATTGTCCCTTTGGTGCCCCTAGCGCAGAGGTTGGATGCATGGCTTTCACTTCCCAACCCATCTCGCTGACTGGCCTGGACCATTCGACTCGGTTACGCAATTCAGTTTGCCAGGCCCCCTACTCTTTTGTTCAAAGATAGAGCCAGTCCCTCCAACCGAGATGAAGAAGGGTTTCTACAGCCCTTACTTCATCGTACCCAAGAAAGTCGTACTCACGAGAGTTACTATGCGCTCACAGAGACCAGGTGCTCAGGCACCTCAGCCATTTGGGGCTTCAGGTCAACTGGGAAAAGAGCAAGCTTACTCCAGTCCAGAGCATCTCTTTTCTCGGTATGGAGTTAGACTCAGTCTCAATGTCAGCACGTCTCACCAACGAGCATGCCCAGTCAGTGTTGAGGTGCCTCGCCGCCTTCAGGCCAGGCACAACAGTCCCTTTAAAACTTTTCCAGAGGCTCCTGGGGCATATGGCATCCTCCGCGGCAGTCGCACTGCTGGGGTTGATGCATATGAGACTGCTTCAACACTGGCTTCAGACCCGAGTCCCAAGACGAGCATGGTGCCGCAGCACGCACCGTGTGACAATCACCTCCGCCTGCCGCCAAACATTCAAACCCTGGACAGACCTCTGTTTCTTACGGGCCGGAGTACCCTTACAGCAGGTGTTCCGACGCGTCCTGATAACAACCGACGCCTCCAGATCGGGTTAGGGCGCCGTTTGCAATGGGCACGCAGCAGCAGGCCATTGGAAAGGGGCCCAGCTGCATTGGCACATCAACTGCCTCAAGTTGTTGACCGTCCTTTTGGCCCTGTGGAAGTTTCTCCTGTTAGTTCGAGACAAACATATCCTGGTCAGGTCGGACAGCACCATTGCGGTGGCGTACATAAATCGCCAAGGCAGCGTATGCTCCAACCACATGTAACAACTCGCCCGTCGTCTCCTCCTTTGTTGGAGCGACTCAAGTCGCTGCGTGCCACTCACATCCCCGGCAACCTCAGTGTGAAAGCGGACGCGCTGTCACGACAACGCTTGCCTGGCGGAGAGTGGAGGCTTCACCCCCACTCAGTTCAGCTGATCTGGGGATGGTTCGGCAAGGCCCAGGTAGACCTGTTTGCCTCCCGAGAGACCTCCCACTGCCCGCTCAGGTACGCCTGTTCAGAGGCTCCCCTCGGGGCAGATGCACTGGCACACAGCTAGCCAGTGGGGCTGCGCAAGAACGCATTTCCCCCAGTGAACCTTCTTGCACAGGTGCTGTGCAAGGTCAGGGAGGACGAGGAAAAAGTCACTCTTGTGGCTCCTTACTGGCCCACCCGGTCATGGATCTCGGACCTTGTACTCCTCGCGACAGCCCCTCCCTGGCAAATTCCCCCTTTCTCAGGGACGGGGCACGCTCTGGCATCTGCATCCAGACATTTGGAACCTCCACGTCTGGTCCCTGGACGGGACGCGGAAGATCTAGCTGGTCTACCACCCATGGTCGTAGCCACGATCAACCAAGCCAGAGCCCCTTCTACCAGGCAACTCAACGCCCTGAAATGGCGTCTGTTCATGAATTGGTATTCTTCCCGGCAGAAGACCCACAGAGGTGCGCAGTTAGGTCAGTGCTCCTGTTCCAACAGGAGAGGTTGGAGGGGAGGCTGTCCCCTTCCACCTTGAAGGTGTATGTTGCCACTATCACATCTCACCACGACCCAGTAGACAGCAAGTCCCTGGGTAAGCACAACTTAATTGTCAGGTTCCTGAGAGGTGCCCAGAGGCTAAATCCCTCCCGGCCAAACCTGTTCCCCTCCTGGGATCTCTCGGTGGTCCTCGCCGGTCTTCAGAGATCCCCCTTCGAGCCGCTAGAATCAGCTGAACTCAGGGCCCTCTCCCTAAAGACGGCCCTGCTGATCGTGCTCGCCTCCATCAAGAGGGTCGGGGACCTGCAAACGTTCTCTACTAATGAAACTTGCCTGGAGTTCGGTCCGGCAGACACATATGTGATCCTAAGACCTCGACCGGGCTATGTGCCCAAGGTTCCTACCACACCCTTCAGAGATCAGGTAGGAACTCGCCGACCCAGTCCACTACGCGAACCCCAGGCTACCCCTACTGGAATAGGTGCTCCACAGATCAGGCCTCCTATGTGGACTCCTCCTGTGTGTACTTCCGCGGTACGGTCACCTTACGAGCTGATCCGCATCTCCCTTAGGCAGTCCTTTGCTGCCCTCCGGTCGCCATGTTGTAGCAACTCCCCCCTCCTCGAGGCTGGATCTACCACCGCGCCATTCTTCCCACATGTGACCGAAGAGGCCATGTGATGTATTTTGCCACCTTTACCTCCCCTTTCGGGTGGGTGTGGCCTCCGCAGGTTCTTTTCCCCCTGTAAGAATAGGAATTCGGGTAAGACCCCCTTCCCACGGTGCGGTAAGGGCCCCGGCTCCTCTTGCTCTATGCCGAGAAAACATAGAGAGAAAAGAGGCCCAGCCAGGCTTGGCCCATTTTCTAGTTGGAAGCGTCGCCTTGTTCCCCTCTAGGGTAACCAAAAGGATTCCGACGACTTTTTTAGGGCATTGGGGCACAGTTAGTCGCTTGTGCACGTGAAATACCTGCCCGCTTCTGTGTCAGCAGCACATGTACACGGCTCAGCGCATGACGTGATTTAAAGTGGACCCCTAGTGTCGCTTCTTCGACATGACTTCGAAGTGAGCGACAGACGGGGAACGTCTCGGTTACATATGTAACCTCTGTTCCCTGATGGAGGGAATGAGACATTGTGTCTTCCCGGCCACGTCGCTGAGCCGAGCCGCTGAGGTGGCCGGAACACTCCCGGCTCCTCAGAAAAATCCTGAATGAACGAGTGTATTTCCCTCGCCTTTATATCCGTATCCAGGGGATTATGTCTCGTTCCTTCCATCAGGGAACGGAGGTTACATACGTAACCGAGACGTTCATTATTTTCATGTATTAAATGCAGGAAGTGTTTACGAGATATTGTCTGCCAAGTGTAAATTTAAAGTAAAATAGTCTATAATAGACTATCGGTAAATTCAAAAGTATATTCTTTACGGCATACTTGATTCTGGTCTACAGTCAGGCTTGGGGAGTAAAGGATTACTTGTAGTGGCGTTAGTTAATCAGGATACAAACATTAGGTAACTGTAATCCATTACAGTTACATAAAAACCATCATAATCATATTACAGTTACATTTTCCAAAAATTGGGATTACTGTCAGGATTACAAATTTTAATTTCTGACAAAAGAAATAGTGAATTATTCTGACATAAAGTGATACAGACAGCTCTTTGTTTAGATGTGAGTTCTCTTCAGGTTCTCTCTCATTAGAGGTCTTCACGGGTCCACCCGAACCCAAGGACCCGGGATCACGGGTTCGGGTCCATGTTTATATTATATTACAAACTCTAAAGGTGAACTAATCATTTCTGTTTCCTGTACAGAGCCTATGCAGGTCTCCCACGTCAAATGAACGAAACAGGAATACAGATTATTCTTCTTAATCATATAAATTATTCATTCTAAATGATCAAATCGTTCAAGAACGACCCATCACTATTCACAGTGATGAAAGTGCAATTTTTTGCTGCAGTTTTTTGCTGTGACAATATCTTTTAGGGGATGATGGTTGGAAACTCATTTTCTTTCTATTGAATGGATTGCTGTGGTTTCCTTACGAGACCACATCACTCCAATATTATCTTCTCTATATTTTGAAATTTTAATGTTTGTTTTTAAATCATTAAATGGGCTAGCACCATTCTATCTTTCAGACCTCTTGCACACACTGTACATAAGCCAACTAGATCTCTTAGGTCTTCAGATCAAAAGATTTTGATTGTCCCAAGGTCCAGAATTAAGCTGAGGGGTGACCGCGCCTTTGCAGTAGTGGCCCCTCTGGAATAGTTTGCCCCTGCACATTAGAACAGCTCCAACATGGTTATCTTTTAAATCTCTATTATCTCTATATCTATCTTTTCTCCCAGGCTTTTAACTAAACCACGAGTTTAAATTTGTTTGTCCCTCTGTGTTTATTGTCGATTTATGTATTAGAATTTATGCTTGTTAATACTTTCTAAGTTTTATTCTGTTTATTATTGTACATCACATTGGACAACTGTCCATTTTTTTAATTGAGCTTTATAAATAATTTGCCTTGCCTTACATGAAGACAGAAAACAAACTGATTGACTTTTTTGAGACAGTTATCTGTAAAAGAGTACTGTTATGAAAGGCAGATTCAAAGGTCCTATTAGGATTGGTGTTTGAAGGTGCTCTCACTTTGAAGCTCAAAGGTTGATAAGACCTTTGCTCTCAAGTGGAACTTAAAGTACCTCAATGCCAGAGGATTTAGACAGTCACAGCTTCCTTTTAAAGGACCAAGCTGCTAATTCTCACCTCTCCAATCCTTTCTCAGAATCGAGCGGAAAAAGTAACAATGGAAGATGAAGTAAAATTTATAAGAGCTAGATGGCAATTAATGGAGTGCTAATGAATTCTGTTTCATTGTCCATAAATCAACAGGCTTGTGTTAATTACGATCAGAACAGGCTATTCTCTTCCACAACTCTCCCCTGAGACATAAAACACACTCAGCTCATACCTGGAGCCACAGGTGGTCCTCAGAAAAAATGATGATGTCCTCACTCAATTTATAAACCTTTATCGTCATCATGGATAAGGAGCCTTTGAACCTAATTGAAGATGTGTGGAAAAAATTGCATGTCTGAACTTATAGACCAGCTGAGCACCAGAAGAGACATACTGTCAATATTTTCTTTTAATGCAGTACAAAGTGTAGATGAAGTGTAGTCCTGGTTCACAAAATTCCTTAGACAAGAAAATACACGTCCAAATAAAAAAAAACAAATGCACATTACATGTCAAGTCATCAAGTAATTTTCATTTGTATAGTGCCTTTCACAACACACATAGTTTCAAAGCAGCTTTACAGAAGATCAGGCATTAACAGAAGAAAAAATTGTAATATCTATAATGTCTTAGAGTCGTCATTGTGTAGTTTGTAAAAATATGATTGTAAATTGTGTTTAAAAATAAGTAATTAAATAATAATTGTATTTATAACCCCAGTGAGAAAGCTGTGGCAAGGAACACAAAACTCCAGAAGATGTTAGTTAATGTAGAAATATAACCTTGGGAGGAACCAGACTCACTGTGGGGGTTAGTTCCCCTCTGGCTGACATCATGAATATAATGTCAAAATTACTAATGTATAGTGCAAGTCATGCTTTAAAATTATTAAACTAAGTAAGTATTAAGGGTCAGTGTTTAAACAAAGATTTGGTATGAACTGTAAGATTAATGACTAATGTCTTTGAAGTCCATCCTGGATTACCTGCAGAAGTTCACATAGATGCAATTGTCCTTGTTAGTCCTCTGGGGAAGGGTTTGTTGACAATTAATTGATAGTCTATGTATTCCATTTTAAGTGTGTAGTCCATCATTAGACCGAGGTGATGCAGGCAGAGATCAGTGAGGTGCATTGCAGTCAACTTGGCTGATAAATTCAGTGAGGTCTATCCTAAGTCCAAGGTTCAGGCATATGAAGTATCCAATGTCTTATGGTTGGAGTTGGCATCAGTTCATCCTCTGAAGTCCATCGTAATAGACTGAAGTGATGTTTGGCTGGTACCGGCTGCTATTAGTCATCATCATACAGCGACACATAGCAGTGGAGTCCAACACGAAGCAGGAATGGAGCTGAATCCAGCAGGTTCTGGTGACCTCAGGATAGAAGTCCCGAGGTTGAGACAGGGAAACGAATAAAATAATATTAGCATAGATGCCATTCAATTTATTGCAGAGTTATAGATAATTGTCACTGTTTCACGTTCCGGCAGACCTAATTAAAGCAGCCTAATTGTGAGTTGAAGGATAAATTAGGTGTATGCCTGGCTAAATAGATTAGACTTTAGTC
Source organism: Moxostoma hubbsi (assembly GCA_032164185.1). Classification (NCBI taxonomy): domain Eukaryota; kingdom Metazoa; phylum Chordata; class Actinopteri; order Cypriniformes; family Catostomidae; genus Moxostoma; species Moxostoma hubbsi. Next base: position 6,444,665 of record JAVLUX010000031.1, on the reverse strand, counting down.
TAGACTTAAACTGAGTGAGTTTGTCTGCATCTCGAACAGTGTAAGGGAGACTATTCCATAGTTTAGGAACCAAATATGAAAAGGATCTATCTCCTTTTGTGGATTTTGATATTCTAGAAACTATTAACAGGCCAGAATTTTGCGATTGTAATGAACACGATGGAATATATCATTGTAGAAGTTCACTTAAGTACTGCAAAGCTAGATCATTCAAAGCTTTGTATGTAGTTAACAGAATTTTTAAATGAATACTAAATTTAACAGGTAGCCAATGTAATGATGATAAAATTGTGCTAATATGATCATATTTCTTGGTTCTCGTCAGCACCCTGGCTGCTGCATTTTGAACCATTTGAAGTTTATTCATTGATCATGCTGGACATCCTCCCAGTAATGCATTACAATAATCTAGTCTTGAGTTCATGAAAGCATGAATTAGTTTTTCAGCATCAGCAACAGATAGCATGTGACGTAATTTAGCATTATTTCTTAGATGGAAGAATGCTGTTCTACAAACATTAGTAATTTGATTTTCAAAAGACAGATTGGTATCAAATATATCACCTAAGCTCTTCGCTGTAGAAGATGATGTAACAGTACATCCATTGAGAGTCAAATTATATTTTAGCGGCTTATTTTTAGAGGTTTTTGGTCTAATAATTTGTACCTCTGTTTTGTCAGAATTTAGTTGAAGGACATTTCTGGCCATCCTATCTTTTAATTCATTGATACACTCTACTAATTTGGAGTATTGTGAAATCTCATCAGGTTTTGAAGAAATATAAAGTTGGGTATCGTTGGCATAACAGTGGAAACTTATTTCATGATTCCTGATAATATCTCCCAGAGAAAACCTATACAAGGAGAAAAGCAGAGGCCCTAAAACTGATCCCTGTGGCACTCCATACTTTAATTTTGTTTGGTTCGACAATTCCTCATTTACAGAGACAAAGTGGTAGTGGTCTGCTAAATAGGATCTAAACCATGCTGATGCAACTCCACAAATGCCAACATAATTCTCTGGCCTATTTTGGAGAATGTCATGGTCTATCGTGCCAAATGGAGCACTAAGATCTAAAAGCACTAGAAGTGAAAAGCAGCAGAGATCAAGTGATATGAGCAAGTCATTTGTAACTCTAATATGTGCAGTGCCTAAATCCTGACTGAAATTGTTCATATATACAATTTATCTGTAGATATGAACATATTTGTGAGGATACTACCTTTTCTAGTATTTTCGACATAAACGGGAGATTTGAAATCGGCTTATAATTAGCCAGTTCTCTAGGATCAAGTTGTGGCTTCTTAATAAGCGGTTTGATAACTGCCATTTTAAAGTTTCTTGGGACATGTCCTAAGGATAGCGAGGAGTTATTAGTATTAAGAAGAGGTTCTGAGATAACAGGGAATACCTCTTTTAAGAGCTTGGTTGGTATTGGATCTAACAAACATGTTGTGGCTTTTGATGTTTTGATAAGTTTTGTTAGCTCTTCATGACCTATGAGAGCGAAGGATTGAAGTTGCACATGAGGAACATTTTGAGACACTGTTTTCTGAGGTGCTATGACAGATGATTCCATAATTTCAGTTTTATCAGTAAAGAAGTTTATGAACTCTTGTGCTGCAACATAATATCTGGTTCTGTTGTGGCTTTATCGCTAACCATTTAAGCCATAGTACTAAATAAATACCTAGGATTGTTGTGGTTATTTCTATGAGTTTACTCAAATATGCTGACCTGGCAGCTTTTTTAGCTACAGACACTATCCTTCCATGCACCGCAAAATATCTCTAATTATGAATTCTTCCATTTGCACTCAATTTTCCGAGCTGCTCTGTTGACAGCATTAGTTTGATCATTCTACCATGGTGCAGGGTGTTTATCTTTAATTTTCGTTAATCGAATGGGGGCTACACTATCAAGAGTGCTAGAGATGACTGTATTTATATTTTCTGTTCTTCTAGGCTTTGGGGTTTACTGAGTGTATGAGATAGGTCTTGAAGATTATTATGGGGCTTTTCCACTGCATTGTACAGCTCGACTCTGCTCGCTTTTGGGGGGTTTTCCACTGTGGATAGTACCTGGTACCTGGTACTTTTTTAGTACCACTTCAGTCAAGGTTCCAAGAGAGCCAAGGCGATGTGACATCAAAACCATGCAGAGTCACTGACTGGTCAGAGAGAATCGTCACCACCAGCATCACTGGATTTTTGACACGGGACATCAACCCGCTAGTTTTAAAGTTAGCTACAGCAATAGCATTATCATTTGTTCATGCGACTTTTGAATTGTAAAAAGAACTGGCTGTGCTACCAACAGCGTAGGGAAAAGTTTATAAAATTTAAAAGTGATTACAGAAACATGGAAATGTGGAAGTGGTTCGACCAAATGGACGCTATCTAGACCAGCGAGCAATGGGAAGGAGAGTGCCCTGGACTCAGCCACGGCTGGAGTCGACAATGGAGGATGGTACGTTAACTCTATGCTTGAAAGCATCACTTTATTTAGTTGACCAGCTACAGGAAAGCTTGCTTCTAAAACAACCAGGCCAATTTAACTGTTACACTTGTGTAAAATCACCATGCAACAACTGCTTTATGCAGCACAATGAGCTAGTATCTAACAGCTAGTGGTCGTGTTATTGTTTATTGATTTGTGTCATGTTTAAGATTATGTCACGGCAGTAGAGGCGGCGCAACTATGACGATCAGCCTATAATCCCACGCATGTTGAGGCGGCACTAAACAGCAGTGGAAAAGAAAGCTCAGAAAAGTAAAGCGAGTCGTGTTGAACCGTAACACGCAGTGGAAAAGTGCCATTAGTGAAGCTATCTTTAGTGATTGAAAGAATAGTTCTACCTGAAAGATAACGTGGTGTAGATTGAGTAATATTAGCTGATCGCAGCATACAAGAGACGAGGTAATGATCCGAGATGTCATCGCTCTGCGCCAGAATTTCTATATTATAAACATCAACTCCATATGACAGAATTAAATCTAGCGTATGATTATGGCGATGAGATGGTCCTGTTACATTTTGTCTGACTCCAAGAGAGTTGAGAATATTGCTAAATGCTAATCCCAATGTGTAATTTTCATTATCTATGTGAATGTTGAAGTCACTAACAATTAGAATAGAATCCTTTATTTTGGTCACACATTATACACACAGTTTTTTGCATATATACAGTGAAATTTATTAGTTTCCACATATCCCAGCTAAGCTGGGGTCAGAATGCAGGGTCATGCATGATACGGCACCCCTGGAGCAGATAGGATTACGGGCCTTGCTCAAGAGCCCAACAGTAGCATCTTGGTGGTGCTGGGACTTGAACCCCCGACCTTCTGGTCAGTAACCCTGAGCCTCAATCACTGAGCCACCACTGCCCCGAGCAATTAATAGTAATATTAATACAGTAACTACAAGATCTGATAAAAAATTTGCAAATTCACCAAGGAAATCAGAATAAGGTCCAGGTCAAATCAAATCAAATCAAATCAAATCACTTTATTGTCACACTACTGTGTACACGAGTGCAACAGTAGGTGAAATTCTTGTGTGCAGTTCCGAGTAACATAGCAGTCATAACAGTGACGAGACATAAACCACTTTACAATAACAACATATTTACACAAACAAATGTACACATACTTACACAACAATTTACATAACAAATGTACACAATACACACAATGTAGAATACACATACACTAGATACGGGTATAAATATATATAAACACTAATTGAACTGGGAGAATATATTGACAGAGTGATGATTAATAAAGTGCAGTGCTGATTGTTGATCGTGAGAGATCATGTGTTCAAAAGTCTTATTGCTTGTGGGAAGAAGCTGTCATGTAGTCGACTGGTGCGGGTCCTGATGCTGCGATACCGCCTGCCTGATGGAAGCAGTGAAAGCAGCCCATGACTCGGGTGACTGGAGTCTCTGATGATCCTCCGAGCTTTTTTCACACACCGTCTGTTATATATATCCTGGAGGGAGGGAAGCTCACCTCCGATGATGTTTCTGGCAGTTCGCACCACCCTTTGCAGGTCTTTGCGGTTGTGGGCGGTGCTATTGCCGTACCAGGCGGTGATGCAGCCAGTCAGGATGCTCTCTACAGTACTGGTGTAGAACCGTGTGAGGATGTGGTGGTTCATTCCGAACTTCCTCAGCCGTCTCAGGAAGAAGAGGCGCTGGTGAGCCTTCTTCACAACGGCCTCAGTGTGGACGGACCATGTGAGTTCCTCAGTAATGTGGACACCGAGGAACTTGAAGCTGCTGACTCTCTCCACCGGTGCTCCATTAATGGTGATGGGGCTGTGTTCTCTGTCTTTCTTCCTGAAGTCCACCACAAGCTCCTTGGTTTTACTGACGTTGAGGGAGAGGTTGTGCTCCTGACACCAGCGTGTCAGAGTGTGCACCTCCTCTCTGTAGGCCGTTTCATCATTGTCAGTGATCAGACCTACAACCGTCGTATCGTCAGCAAACTTAATGATGGCATTGGAGCTATGTGTTGCCACACAGTCATGTGTGTAAAGGGAATACAGGAGTGGGCTGAGGACACAGCCCTGCGGGGCTCCAGTGTTGAGGGTCAGTGATGATGAGATGTTGCTGCCCATTCTAACCACCTGACGTCTGCCTGACAGGAAATACAGGATCCAGCTGCACAGCGAGCTGTTTAAGCCCAGAGCCCGGAGTTTCTCATCAAGCTTGGAGGGCACTATGGTGTTGAATGCTGAGCTGTAGTCTACAAACAGCATTCTCACATACGTGTTCCTTTTTTCCAGGTGGGAAAGAGCAGTGTGTATTGTAGATTCAATGGCATCATCAGTGGAGCGGTTGTTACGGTAGGCAAACTGCAATGGGTCCAAAGAGGTGGGCAGAACAGAGCAGATGTGATCACTGATCAACCTCTCAAAGCATTTGCTGATGATGGGGGTGAGGGCAACAGGACGCCAGTCATTTAAGCAAGTGATTTTTGATTGCTTCGGTACAGGCACAATGGTTGATGTTTTGAAGCATGTGGGGACTACAGACAGGGATAGGGACAAGTTGAAAATGTCCGTAAAAACACCAGCCAGTTGGTTCGCGCATGCTCTGATGACGCGGCCCGGAATGCCGTCTGGACCCGCGGCTTTACGGATGTTCACCCGTCGAAAGGATCGGGTTACATCCGCAACAGAGACGGAGAGTGAACCATCATCTGTAGTATCGGCCGCGAGTGCTCTCTCCGTGAGGGTGGTGTTGTTGTCCTCGAAACGAGCATAAAATGTATTAAGCTCGTCCGGGAGAGAGGCAGCGGTGTTCATGGCGGAGTTTTTATTCCGTTTATAGTCCGTGATGGTGTTAATTCCCTGCCACATACTTCTGGAGTCAGTGGTGTTAAACTGTTCTTCAATTTTGTGCCTGTACTGGCGTTTGGCTGCACGGATGGAGTTACGGAGGGCATAACTGGCTTGTTTATGCTCCTCCGCGTTCCCGGAATTAAAAGCGGTGGTCCGCGCAGTAAGTGCCGCACGAACATCGCCGTTAACCCATGGTTTCTGGTTGGGGTAGATCCGTATATTTTTTGTCGGAACAACGTCCTCTACGCACTTTCTGATGAAACACGTTACGCTATCAGCGTAAACCTCGATGTCGTCATCGGAGGCAGACCGGAACATCTCCCAGTCCGCGTGATCAAAACAGTCCTGTAGCGCAGAGTCTGATTGGTCCGACCAGCACTGGATCATTCTGAGGGCAGGTGCTTCCCGTTTCAGTTTCTGCCTGTAAGCGGGCAGAAGCAGATCGGAAGAGTGGTCAGATTTGCCAAATGGTGGGCGGGGGAGGGATTTGTAGCCATCCCGGAAAGGAGAATAGCAATGATCCAAAACCCGGTCCCCTCGTGTGTTAAAGCTGATGTGTTGGTGGTATTTTGGTGCTATTGTTTTAAAATTGGCTTTGTTGAAGTCCCCGGCAACAATGAACGCGGCCTCAGGGTGCACGGTTTCCTGCTGACTTATACTGCCATACAGTTCCCTAAGTGCCCGGTCTGTGTCGGCTTGTGGTGGGATGTACACAGCTGTGATAATGACTGCTGTGAATTCCCTCGGTAGCCAGAATGGTCGACACAGAAGCATGAGAAATTCCAGATCAGGAGAGCAGAAAGACCTGATAAAATGTATATTCCTCTGATCACACCATGATTTGTTGATCATAAAACATACACCTCCACCTCTGCTTTTACCTGAGAGGTCTTTCGCTCTGTCCGCTCGGTGCACGGAGAAACCCGAGGGTTCGATGGCCGAGTCTGGAATCTCCGCGGACATCCAGGTTTCCGTAAGACAGATAATGCAGCATTCTCTCGTTGGAAAGAGATCCGCGCTCTCAGCTCGCAGAGCTTGTTGTCCAGAGACTGAACATTTGCCAGTAGTATACTGGGTAGCGGGGGGCGATTTGCGCGACGTCTTAATCTGATGAGAACGCCGGCTCTTTTTCCCCTTTTCCGTCTGCGTTTCCGCGGCCGGGCAGCCCAAACAAAGGGATCCGCTGGCGTGTTTGTAAACCGCGGGTCGGCATTGAGGAATGTGAAGTCCGGTTTTCGGTGTGTGATTGCCGAACCAATGTCCAAAAGCGTTTGTCTGTCGTACACAATAAGGCAGACAACATCCAAGACAAAAAAAACACAGAACTGTAAACAAAACAAACAATAAACTGCAGTGTTTTGACGGAGCTCGCGACGCAGCAGCCATACTCGGCGCCATCTTGAGACATAGGTGATCTATATGCAAGGGTAAAAGATGATTTTTTTTAAATATCTGAATGTGTCATATTAAGCATTATTAGTTCAAAAGACTTACATTTATATCCTTTTAGTAACACCAAAAACTTCACTGTAAATTGTAGCAACACATCCTCCTCGACCCTTCAGGTGAGGCTCGTGTTTATAACAATAACCTGGGGGAATAGATTCATTTAAACTAATATATTCATCCTGTTTAATCCATGTTTCAGTCAAACAGAGCACATCCAACCAATTATCTGTAATAATTTAATTTACAATTAGTGCTTTGGTAGAAAGAGGTCTAATGTTTAGCAGCCTTATCTTAATATGATGTTTATCTTTAATTTGTTTGTTTTGTTCAAGTTTGACCTTAATCAATTTTTTTCTAAATGATTTAGTGAGGGTTTTGTGTTTGGTAGTTCAGGGAACCGACACAGTCTCTATGAGATATCTAGGTGATTACAATCTCTATGTGTTGTAGTTTATGTTACCTGTGTGACATCTCAAGGCAGCTAGCAGACATTTGGATTAATCAGTTTGTCTGCTTCCTGACCTGGACACCAGTTAGTCAAATACTATAATTATTAAGACTATGAGCCAAATTACTAGAGGAGAGCGTCACCTTCCCTGGAGGGATGGAGTCTGTCTCTCTTTAGCAGGTCAGATCTACCCCAAAAACTCTTCCTATGTCTATAAATCCTTTTTTTCTGGAGAAATGTTATTCTCCAGACACCACTCAGACATCCAGCCATTCTGTGACACTAATCTACTATAAACCTCGTCACCACAATGAGCAGGGAGGGGGCAAGAGCATATTACAGTGTCTGACACACACTCCTTTAACATTATCTCTAGAGATTTACAACTGCCAAAGCCGGACATCATTAGTCCCGACATGAATAACAGTTTTAGAAAATCTACGTTTAGTATTAGCCAGCAATTGTACATCTGATTTGATGACAGATGCTCTGGCACACAAAATGCATTTAACAATAGTGGCTGGAGTCTCTACTGTATTTCTATGTTCCTTACAATAGAAACACCAATAACAAGGGCTCTTTTAATATGATTCTCAGTTGGTGCATCACTGAGTGGGGAGAATCGATTGGAAACCCTAACAGGAATGGAGGAGTGGTGTCGCTATTGTAAACATGTGACATGCAATGCAGGAATAAATAACATGAGCGGATGCCATTACTTGAATGTGAGAAGTGACAACTTAAGCCAAGTGACAATTACACGACTTGCAGTGCATACTTCTCATATCTGTGTCCCTGCATGTTGATATCAGACACATTCAAAGTTTGTATATACAGTATATACATGCATTCCCTTTTAAAAAATAATTTCCCTTTAAATCCACACATACCTGGCAAAGTTTAAACTCTTGAAGGTGGTGCTCCACTGCTGGGGATCTATGAACCGTATGTCTGAATGTGTTTGAAGTGGATTCTCAAAACAGTTTGGACGCAGTTACAGCTGTCTTTACAATTGTCCTGTTTCAAACAGATCAATCAAAACAATTCTTAAAATTACGATAACGAAACTCATTCATAAACTCTTATTACGAATAAACTCTGTATGCCAACAAAAATGAAAGAATGGCACCCATTTTTGTGCTTATAATCACCATTTGTAAAGGAAAAAAAACTGTTGAAAATAATAAAGACATTGGTTGGAAGATGTTTAATTAATTTTTTTTTATTTATTTTTTTGTCTCCTGCTACCCAATGCCTAGTTCTCCTTTTTCCAAAAACAGTAAAAAATGTCTCATGCTCGTTTTGCTTTTATTTGCAAAATATTAAGAAAAACAGCTGAAATAATAAAGACAGAGGGTCCTGACAGAGGGAGATGTGGGTAAAGTTTTTTTATTTTCTAAAAAATATTTGTCCCCTGCTTTCCAATACCTTGCTTTCCGATTGTGCTCTATCTGTATTTCATTGGCTGTGGCTCATTATCAGTCTCTTGCTCGTCTGGACAGTGCACACACTTGACGACAAGACGTAGACATCTAGTTGGTTTGAAATATGTTGTAGCATCTGCAACTAGTATCGGCATGTCACAGGAGTGCGCACACTACAAGACTGTTCGTTGTGTGATATGGGACTTCTCGTTGCAGACCAGTCGCCAACTAAAAATGTCAAAGGAGACAATCTTGAGTCCTGTAGTGTACACTAGCACTTTATGTACTGTAAGATATGCAAACTGTAAAAAGTGGTAACCTGCAATTATTATCTTAAGGAGCTATTTCTACCTAACCGAACCCTTAAGAAAATGTTGATGCAACCTAATGTATACATGATACAAAATAGTTTTTGACTTTGATCAAACCAGCTAATTGAGATGTTGTATACAGCCATGGCCAAAAGTATTGGTAGTGACATAAATATTGTGTTTTTCAAAGTTTTCTGCTTCAGTTGTTGTTGTGTTGATTCACATTGTTTCTAGATTATTGTGCAGAATGATCAGATGCATTTTAAATCATTGCAAAAATCTTCATTGGCCAAAAAAAAATTACTTTATCACAAAAACCCAAATTTCACTGTTTTTTTTGCCCTGGCACAAAATGAAGGGCGGCATGGTGGTGCAGCGGTTAGCACTGTCGCCTCACAGCAAGAAGGTTGTGGGTTCAAACCCTGGTTGCCCTGGCCTTTCTGTGTGGAGTTTGCATGTTCTCCCAGTGTCTGTGTGGGTTCTCTCTGGGTGCTCTGGCTTCCTCCCACCATCCAAAGAAGGTTAATTGATGTCTCCCAAAACAAATTGCCCTAGATGTGAGTGTGAGTGGTTGTCTGTATATGTGTGGCCCTGCGATGGACTGGCGACCTGTCCAGGGTGTACCCTGGCTTTCGCCTAATGTTAGCTGGGATAGGCTCCAGCCCCCTGTGACCCTGTACAGGATAAGCAGTTGATGATGGATGGATGGATGGATGGATGTTTTCCAGTATACCATAGAAACATGTGAAAAATAATCTACAAATAATGAATCCACAAACTTTGCAAAAAAAAATATATATATATGTCACTGCCAATACTTTTGGCCACGGCTGTACACAACCGGTCAAAGTTTTGAAACACTTGACTGAAATGTTTCTCATGATCTTAAAAATCTTTTGATCTGAAGGTGTGTGCTTAAATGTTTTAAATTGATTTTGTAGACAAAAAATATAATTGTGCCACCATCCCAGCTAACAATTTTACGTTCTGGGAACGTTAGTTTTTGATTCCCAGAACGTTCCCTATTGGTGATCCAGGAAAGTTTTCTTAACGTAAATAGAACGTTCCCTTAAGGTTAGGGGAACGTTCTGGAAACTTTATGGGAATGTAAAAAAAGACTTTGCCAATCAATGAGCGCTCTCTACTGCCTGATAATGGTCACGTAATTAAGCATTTGATCACTGCTGTTAAAGCAAACATTTGCAACCTTTCAATTTGTTTAAGAAAAATAGAACCTAAAATAACCTACAGGGAACATTCCCAGAACGTTCCTGTTTGGTTCCCAAAAAAATAACCAAATGGGAACCATACGGGAACGTTAGGGGAACGTTCTGTGTTTGCTGGGATATTAATTTATTTCATTACAAAACTAAAATGTAATTAAAAAAACGTTTTTAAATTGATGGCTTGGACCAAATAATAAAGAAAATGGTAAACAGTCTTATATAGCACCTTTTTAACCTTAACAGTATTCAAAGCAATTTACACTGCATCTCATTCACCCATACACACACATTCATATGCAGCATTGCAAGGTGCTAGCCTGCCATTGGGAGCAACTTGGGGTTCAGTGTCTTGCCCAAGGACACTTCGGCATGTGGAGTCACGTGGGCCGGGATACGAACCACCAACCCTGTGATTAGTGGCCGACCCGCTCTGCCACCTGAGCCAAAGGCTCAAAAGCATCCCAGGGTGATACCTCAAGAAGTTGGTTGAGAAAATGTCAAGAGCACATGTCTGCAAATTCTAACCAAAGGGTGACTACTTTGAAGATGCTAAAATATAACACAAGTTTGATTTATTTTGGATTTTGTTCAATCACAACATAATTCCCTTCTGAGTAGGACCTACCATGGCACCTCTTCCACGTGCGGCTGGTAAGCCCTTGTGACGATGCCAAATGATAACCTCCCCTTCAGGCAGGATGTGGTCTCCACAGTGGCCCCAGACAAAAATGTTTTCACTTTGTGGGGAGAAAAAAGAGAGAAAAGGCAGCGGCTGGCATGGCCTGTTACCATTGTAGATACGTCTTGTCCCCCCAGGGGTTGCGAGCCAGCTCCTTTTATTCCTGTATGTCCGGGGGGGGTGGCATGCAAATTCCACTCGCCAATTCCCATTGGCCTTTTCTCAAATATCAGAGGTGTTTGGGGCTCCCAAGAGCGACCCCTAGTGTCACTACATCGACACAACGTCTCATTACCTCCATCAGGGAACGGAGGTTACAACAGTAACCAAGCCGATTTGAAGTGTTTGAGTAACCAATTGAAATTGAAAATTGTACACTGAAACGTCTTTATATCAGAACACTTAAAATGTCAATGTTTCAATGTTAAGAGCTTGCTGTAATTGTCATTATCATTAAATTTGTGGCCCAGTGTCAAGTGATGAAGAAACTTCTCTCATATTCTAGTCTGAATAGTCACCATCATTATTGTGTTGATACAAGCCTTTTAAGAAGCTGCATACCTTAACATAGCCTATGCAAATCACCAACCTTGAGATTTCTGACTTTTCTATTGGCTGTTTGAAACCTCTAAGCAAATATCATTAAAAAAAACTCTTTGCAGAAGGTCAAGTGATTTGTGTCTTTTTTTTCAGAGCATTTGTCTGGCCTGTTGATCCAAAACATTTCAAAAAGTAACTTTGCTCAACAAAACATTCCCGTTGCTATATTTCAGATGCAAAAATAAGTTGCTAATTTTGGCAGTGCTCTTTCTAGACAGTGCAGGTTTAATTGCTAATTGTTAACTGGGAATGAATGCATTTGCATATTAATTAGGGAGGCTATTTACATTTTTAATTTGCTGCCTTCAAAGGGGGTAAGATAAAAGGTCGCAAAATTTTAAATAATTTATGCCCCACCACTGAAAAGAATCTGAAAAGAAGAGCTCAGCTGATTTTAACCCCTGAGAGATTTTACAAAATAAAGCTCTCCAAAAATCTTACAAATCTAATTAAACGGAAGACAGCTCTGAGCAGACAGGAACAGCGAGGCACCCAGCAGATGACACAAATCAGTACAATGTACACTGAAGATCTGTGTGATGCTTAAATAGAGATAGGAGATAGGAGCTAGTTGTCACATGGAGAAGTTGACACAAAGGCTGCACCTCATTTTCTTTACGATTACACAAATGTGTGTTTTCTCTAGCTGGGGTTTTGTATGTTGGTTTCAAACACCTATTTTAAAACACTCTTTTTGTATGTGTAACAATCCACACCGTCTTTGGTTTGTGCACATTTTAGTTTTAGTTTTTGGCACCTTTTATGTTCCATATTGTTCTTTGTTTATGCACTCTTATTTTGAAAGTCTTGTCATGTCCTGTTTTCCCTCCATGTCTATGTGTCGGGTTTTCATTGGTTCATTGTTTGATTACTTTATTATCAGTTCTAGTTCTGTCTTTGGTTTAGTTAATTGCCTTTATCTTGTTTTGAGTTCTGTTTTTCCATTGGCTTTTGTTTCCCCTTTGGTTTTGTATTTAAGCCCTCTTGTTCACCTTGTCCTTGGTCGGTTATTGTTTGATGTTAGGTGTATGTTGCATGTGTCTCCTGCCCTCGTCCGTGTTTCTGCCTGAGCCCTCCTTGGAAGATTCCCAGTGGTCATTTCCCGTGTTTTTTACCTTTTGTTTTCCCATTGTGGATGTTTTCTTTGTTCATGTTTTCAGACTCCGCTTACTTTGTTAATTTCAATAAAAGCTGCAATTTGGATCCTCACTCTTTGTCTGCCCGTTTCGTTACAGTATGTTACTTTTACGTTTTTTGCTGCATCATGAATTGTTTTGTTTCATAATCATTTTACTGTTTGAATGTAGCTGAAAATCCAGGATGTTTAATGGCAGGTTCCATTTTAACAATTTATCCTATATGGTGTGACAACATGTCCCACATTTGGGTCAATATGTATTTCAAAGGCCTATACAATGGACATTTTGTAAAGCTTTTTTGTTGTCATAAATGGTGCAGAATTAAAAAATATTTTATTTATTTTACATAATACTGTTTTGCTTTTTTTTTTTTTTTTTTTTTTTTTTTTTACAACCATATTAAATTTGATTTATTTACAGGTTTAAATAAAGTGTTCAAAGTGGGCATGGGATCCCACTGTAAAACTTCCTATATTTATTTCTGTGTACTTAGATGTGCTATATAAAATTAAATTATCATTTACTAACCCTCATGTTTTCTCTGGTCTCATAGAATCACCCCTACATTTTTACTAAATAATTTTTTGGTTCCCTATACCTATGATTTCCAGAAAAATTATTTAGCTAAAAACATGCAATAACTTTGAAAAAGGAAGTGAACAATGAGACTGTCAAGTGATGACTAATGCAAAACAAAGGGGCAAAGTTGAAAGGGGAGCAATTCTTGGACTACCAAACATAACCTGTGCAAACAGAGCAATTCCTGGACTACTAATACATAACCTGTGCAAACAGACTGCCCTTAAAGGGGCACAGGCTGAAAGTATGAGCTACATGTTTGTGTGGACAGACAGTTCTTGACAAGGGCAATGCATGAAAGCAATATGTCTGAGTAAGCATTTTACTCTTGAGATTGTAAGAATTGCTGCCTATAATGTGTCTGTGCGAACAAACTGCCCATGTGAATGATGGCATTGCTTTGCAATGTATCTGTGCGAAAAGATTCCCCGTGCGAAAAGATTGCATTGCTATGCAATGTGTCTGAGTGAACAGACTGCGCACGTGAAATGATGGCATTGCTTTGTGATGTGTCTGTGTGAACAGACTCCCCATGTGAAAAGATAGAATTGTCTTGAAATGTGTCTGGGCGAACTGACTGCCTATGTGAAATGATGACATTGCTTTGCAATGTGTCTGTGCAAACAGACTGCCCAATTGAATTTATGGTATTGCTTTGCAATGATTCTTTTTGAACAGACTGCCCATATGAATAAGTAGCATTGTATGCGATGTGTCTTTGCGATAACAGAGTGCCCATGTTAATTGGTGGCATTGCTTTGCGGTGTGTCCATGCAAAAAGTCAATCATTTAATTACAAGAATTAATGTTTCACAGTTTAACCTATATTACAATCTCTTACACTGGTAATGTTGCCAAAATGACCTCTATATAAACAAAAAATCATAAATAAAACTATGGAATATATAGGTAATACACACCCCTATATTAATTTGATAATTTTTTTATATTTGAACAGCAATATAAATTATTTGCTGATATTTGTAATTCAGTAATGTTGTTGTGCAATTCCCTAACACTTGGTGTTGGTAGGCATGGAGCAACAAATGATACTTTCCCTTTAAGGAAGAATAATGATTGTAGATCACTGGTGCAAATCAATGCAAGTGATCATGATTAAATGTGCTGTTGGAGTGACTAACAGAAAACAAGAAGAATCAGCTAGTTATTATCATAAATTAAGAGGTACAGCAGTGAAAATTACTAAATAAAGAACAGCCATAGACCTACTCTCACTTTACAATACTATGGTCCTAATAAATTGCTCAGCGTGGTCTTCTGCTGTTGTCGCCTCATGGTTCGACATGTTGTACATTCTGAGATGCTATTCTGCCCACTACAATTGTAAAAACTTGACTTCTCTCACTGCTGCTCACTGAATGTTTTTTGTTTTTGGCACCATTCAGATTAAAATATAGATCATACAAAAAAAAATAAAAAATTCTTGAACACAGTAAGATCATCAGTAAAACCTGGAAGAAATGTGGTTGGAAAAAAATCTTGAATGATCGTGATCAGAGATCACTAAAACACTAGAACTCATAGCTATGTTTTATAGTGTAAGAATTTACCCTGTTCCAAATTTATGGGGTGCATCAGGGTAAGAAGGGAAGCGCATCAAGCGAAGTGCCCACTGTACAAGTCTCTGAAGGCATTGTTACTATCTGGGGTCGCTCAAGTTGGTCAGGGCTAGGCTCAGCAATGTTATGCGGCAATAAAATGACGTCAGCTGACTAATTGAATGTACTAAATGACCAGGTTATCCCATCAATTGATTTTTTCATCCTTGATGGCACAGACATATTCCAGGATGACAACACCAAGATTCATTGGCCTCAAATTGTGAAAGAGTGGTTCAGGGAGCATGAGGAATCCTTTTCACAAATGAATTGGCCATCACAGAGTCCTGACCTTAACCCCATTTATAGTCTTTGGGATGTGCTGTAGAAGACTTTATGAAGTGGTTCGACTCTCCCATCATTAATTCAAGATCTTGGCGAAAATTAATGTTGTGATGTTGCATAAGTTTGTCAAAAACAATGCCACAATGAGCACCATAATCAAAGCTAAAGGCGGTCCAATTAAATATTAAAGTGTTCAATTTTTTTTGGGTCAAGGCAGTGTATATATTATTTTGTTAGAGATGTGCCCAAAATCGAATAACTTATTTGGAAAGGTATGAATAATGACTCCAAAATGAATGAATATGAATAATATAAAAAATATTTGTATGACTGATTATCCAAGAGGCACAAGGATAAAGTGAAATTTTAAATAAACATATTCAAAATTACAAAGAATTTATGAATCTGTGCAGCCAATATTTCTAAAGTGTAAACCTTATGAATGAAAATGCTCACGTTGAGATTTCAAGTCGGATGGGCACGGTCTCGACTCCATTTGCAGTCTCTGTTAATTGTGAGCATCTGGAGCTTTTCAAATGTAACATTAAGATACGGCTTTATGTACACTTTCCACTTCTTGAAATGTCTGTTAATGTATCACACAATTCACGCATAATGATTCCCATGTATCCATGTATAGCCTAAACCTGAGCGTGATTTTAAATTCCTGACCAGTGATGATTGTGTGAAGTGAAGTGATGATTTCAGGTTAGACGTCTATCAACTTTTAAAGTTGACCACAATTATAGACACATTAGTAATTAAATTAATTATCTGGTTAAGACTTTATACCGAAAAAAGTTAAATTGCTCCATAATGGTTTAAATACTCATTTATTGTATTACTCATCTGAGTTTTCATCTGTTAAGATTATCCCTTAATGTAAAATGAAGCAAATTGAAACATGCTCCATCTTTTTTGTCTTCTTCTTTAACCTGGTATGTTGCTATATAAATTTTACATTATTATTATTATTTAACTAAATAATTATTGTAAATAATTATAGTAAATATTGTCTTATGTTAAAAAATCCTGATAGATTTACAGGACTTTCACCTGTTTGTAGGCTATATTTATTTTATTTTAATTTATTTGAATGTTTGAATTTGTATTTATTATTCACTGCAAAATGTGTGCTTGACATTTCACATTTTGCTTGTCACCTCCTACGTTCAGAATAATGTTGTTATACATGCACAGACAAACGAAAATTATGTTTCATGCAGATATTAATATCAGAGATACCAGGAGTAACAACAACATATTCCACATTTAATGTAGCCTAAAAATTAATCTTCATTTGGTAATAAAAAATAATAATAAAATAATATAGTTTTAAATCATATTTGTATAATAATAATTATTATTATTATAATTCTTACTGTTTTTCTTATTATTATTATTAGGCTATTATTATGAAAAGGCATATACAAGGCATATTTTATTAAGAGAAACTATACATGCAAGAGTAACGTTTAAAAATGGGCATTTCATTTAGTTTTGATGCACTTCCAGTTTAAGCCCCTCCCACATCCAAATACAGATACAGATCATTTTGTCATATGAACAGATACAAATACAGATAATGGCTTTGCTGCACAATGGCTTCAAGTCTGTTTTATAACTGCTCTGTCAGACTAGGTTTTGACATGAGTGACATGAGTTGTCACAGGAGACTCACTTGAAGTGTCCTTGGTAGTGTCAGGGTTGTTTACCTCAGCAGTAAGTGTTTGCAATGTCTCACAGTTGTTGTCTGTATCATCAGGCATCGGTATCAAGTGATGACGGTTTCTCTAGAGAGTGCCTTGTGGCCCAAAGACCAGGTAAGATCTGAGAGTTGAGTATGCCGTCATCACCCTACCTGGTGTATTGGTATAACTGATCCACACTGGGTCTCCTAGTGATGAGATCTAAACATTTCTTACTCTGTGTTTGTGGATGTAGTTTTTCACATCCATCCACCTCTCTCTCTCTTTGCACTGCATCGTCTGCAGATCTGGGATGGCTGGCTCTAGTACATAATACTAATACTACTAATACTATATATGCTATAGGCAACCACATAACCTGGTGTTGTTGTGGAAGTATGCCACCTAACCCATAGATTGAGGCATCAGATGAGATCTTAGTTAGGGTCGTAAAGCTGTAATACAGATTGCCCCAAGTATCACTGGTTCCTCTTTGACAGAAGGTCTCGCAGCGCTGTGTCCTTTTCTGCCAGATTAGGTATGAACTTGCCTAACTGGTACACCATGCCAAGAAAACTCTGAGCTTACTGACATTCCTTGTTTTGTCCATTTCCTGGACTGCCAGTGTCTTTTCTGGATCTGGCCTTATGCCGTCTGCTGACAAAATATATCTGATGAACTTCACCTCACTTTTGCTAAACTCGCACTTGGTCATATTCAGAATGATGCCCACCTTCTGTGCTCTCTGTAGGACTGCATGCACTCTGGCTTCATGCTCAGCCTGTGTGGAACTGCAAATGAGGACATTATCCATGTGGCAGACTACCTCAGCTAGGCCTTCAGTCACCTCTGTGGCCATTCGATTTTTTTAAAATTCAGGAGCTGAGCTATACCGATCTGCTCTGCTCTGTGTCTCAATGCTAGCATTTCTGTACTCTAATGCCAGTCCCTTATTTCTCCCTGCTTGTTGCTTAGCACTCTTGATGTGCACAGCATCCATGGTAGCTTTGTTAGCATATCCTTCATCACCTCTTAATTTGGTCTGCTATTGTTTCACGAGTCTGACGACTCCTCGCCCCTTGAGCTCTCAGGTTAAATTTAGCTTGTTCATAGATGATGTTTATCTTCTGTAACAAAAAGTCTCTAAATCCATCTCTGACGGAGCTGTACTGCTGTCTCTGCACATCGGTCAATGCTAGTCCCCTTAGCACATCGTCTGCTTCATCTCCCATGCTAAGCTTTCTTAAAAAAAGGTATCAGTACAGATTGATGTATCATGAATTATGCATTACAAATTAATTCACTGTTTTTGTAACACAATGCTATAATCAATATAGTTAGATAACATGAGCATGAGCCAAAATAACATAATACAGCATGAGCTGTAATGTCAATAAAATAAGATGGGGGGGAAAAACAATTAAATTTCATGCTGTTAGGAGCCCGCTCCAAAAAAAAACATTTTAAATAAAAAAACCCCACCAGAAAAATATATGCAATGTAAATATATAGTGCAATGTAATAGAATGTTTCTGATCAAAATGTTATATATATATATTGTCAGAATTCATACTTGTATTTGAATGGCCATCAAAGGGATACATGCTCTTAAGCACCTGAGGGTGTAGTTCCTGCATGTACCAGAAGGGGCTAACACGGACCTAAAACAGTGGTGCTTGAAAAGAGATTACTGGATGCAGTATAATGAATATAATTGAACAGTGAATTCAAAAACATATAACAAAAACACATAACAGAATATCCTAAAACCACATCACCGCCAACTATATGCATATGATAAATGAAAATTTGTGTAACTTGCTGATGGAGACCAGGAGCATGAACGAGGTGAGTAAACCAAATGAGGGGCAATCCAAATCTAGAGCAACTGATTGCTTGGAAAAGCAAAGGCATTGTGTGTGACATTGTGAGTTTCTCTGATATGCGAGTGAGTGAAAACAAACGGCTACATAATGAATCAGTAAAGGATAGCTAGATCATGATTGGATGAGATGTCTAAATTGATTGAATTACATAATGCTTCCTACGATTCGAATTTTAGAATTATGGCTTAGGCCTCCATTTCTTAAACACTTTTCGCTCTGTTTCTCACACAATGCTATTTTATGACTTCTAAACATTATTACTATAGCTCATGAATGTAATTGAATGTTTGCATAACCAACTACATTTACAAGCTTAAACGTGATGAAGCTCAATGGACATGCTAGACCCTGTTTAGAATTTTTTTAATTCATCTCAGACCCCCTAAAAATCTGTGTTTTTGCAAACAGCACACAAATGTTTTAAAAAGCAGCAGTCGCAATGCTGCAAAAAATGTGTATGGTCACATAAACGCAATAAACGCCATTCCTTTATCGTTTCAAGGTCATAAACAGCGTAAGAATAAACTGGTCCACACAGGTAGATTTTTGCCCATTACACTGATTCTGCGTAGTATGTTAACAGCTTTACCGTTGTTCTCACCTGCTTATACAATGTGCGCACATGTTGAGATCTCTATATGGTTTAACGTCAAAAGCAGAGAATAACGCAATTATTTCAAAACTCAAGTAAACACACTTTTATTTCTTTATCAAACTTTTTCAAATGAGATGATTATGGGGATTAATCACCATATTGGCGTGCATTTAATCATGCTCAGTGTCTCTTTTGACTGAGCGAAGGAGTAGAGGAGGGATGTCGCTCATTTAGTTTGGTAATATCGTTTAACAAGGAGAGAAAGTGGCTGGATGAATTAAGAGTAAAAGTGACTTATAACATTACAATGACATCAGGATGTAAATTAAAACTTCAAAATCAATTTTAGGCTAATGATGTTGTCTTTTGTTGTATACCTTGATGGTCATGCACACAGATCCAAAATTTTAATGGGGAATTTGTGGGGAAAATGCTTGTGACGCTTAAATACTCTGCTGAAGTCTTAAAGTAGACACACAGATTTTAATACAGTAAAATTAGACTTGTTTTGGTCATGATCAAGATGCTTTATCAATGTTTTAATTAGTCACTCAAAATACATAAAAACATTCATTTCTTGCCACCTAGTGGTGTAAAAGTTTAATTTACAAAAATGGTTACTGAATGAATAAGAAAACAAATATGAACTAATCTTTTATATTTTTTTATTCATACCTTTATTTCATCAGGGTTAGCCTATTCAAATTAAAATCTCTTTTCTGTGTGATTTTTCGAGTCACAACTTAAAGACATACAGAGAAACAGCATCTGGAGTTAATTTACTCCACTAAAAAACGGCCAAGCTAAAAGTGACATTTATTGTAATTCTAGATTTTTTTGCAACTTTAATCTATAGAAAATTCAGAATGATTGATTTCCTATAATAAACTATTTGAAAATAATAATAAATGGAAAATTTAAAAAAAAATTATTGCAATGTTTCTTTAAACGGTTAATTTGCAGTGAGAGCAGAGAGGATAAAATGGGGCAGTCCAGACCGAGAGGGGAGTCCAGACCGAGCCTGCACTTGTCTGTGTGGGCATCATTTGCGTGTGCTGAAAAGAATTCGAGTCAGAGAAAATAAAGATACCTTTTGAGTTCGATTTGCCATCTTCCGCTTCCTCCTTGCGAGAGTGAAAGAACCTTGTCACAATAACCTAAACGAGAACGCCGTTTTCCTTACGTCATTAAAGGGATTAAGAAAAAGAGATTTAACACACAAAGTTTCTCCAGAAAAATATGGCCATGTAAACACATAAGCAGTGTTCTGATGAGTGTTTGAAGTGTATGCATGTTTGTGGATCAGAACAGATAACTACATTATAGTATGGAGTCCTACATCATATCAACAGATAAACAAAGTGGAAAGAATTCAAATTTGTGATAATACAGTTGGAAAAGAAAAAATCACACATGCACACACACACACACACACTATAAATTAAATTGAATAAATACCAAGAAAATTGGGGGAATCACAGAATTTGACTAAACTGGGAAACACAACTATTGCAATTCAATTCCGCTGCAGGTCGATATGGAAAGTTGAGGAAACAAACAACAACAACTTTGGAAAATCTGGAAATGTGCGCAAAATTGTATGTTCCATGACTGCTATCAGGTCTTTGAATAACGTATAACATGCGAGGAAGGGCAGCCGGTGGATATATATATGGTGCCCTCCTAGGGTAAGATGGTACCTCCCTGGGGAGTTGGTTTCCTAAACAGACTGCATAATAAGAGAATAGGGAGCGATCGTACAGAAGCTGAGTCCTGAAGAGCACATGAATTGACATGTGAGCCAAACGCAAGGATGTGCTGTCCATTTAAGCAAGGTAAGCAGTTTTTACCTAACAGATGGTTGAAAAGAAAAATGACACCATCCATCCATCCATCCATCCATCGTCAACCGCTTATCCTGCGTACAGGAGCCTATCCCAGCTAACATTGGGCGAAAGGCGGGGTACACCCTGGACAGGTCGCCAGTTCATCGCAGGGCCACACATAGACAGACACACACTCACATCCACATCTAGGGCAATTTTTGGAGACACCAATTAACCTAGCCTGCATGTCTTTGGATGGTGGGAGGAAGCCAGAGCACCCAGAGAGAACCCACGCAGACACGGGGAGAACATGCAAACTCCACACAGAAAGGCCAGGGCAACCGGGGTTTGAACCCATGACCTTCTTGCTGTGAGGTGACAGTGCTAACCGCTGCACCAAATGCATCATCGTTCATCTTAGTTGAGCAGCACACCTTGGGTCTAAGCACTATGTATTGCTTTCTCTCATTCAAAGCATTGTTGACCGCCCTTTCATTCAACACTATATGTTCATTCAGATTGAATCATGCCAGCTACAAATGGCCAAGATAAGCATGCTTACCAAAATGAGTAAGCCAATCAGAAGCTCCTTCCTTCAGTCATGCTATCTGAACTATATTTTTGTTTCAATATTTTTATGTTCAAGTTGAAAGACGTGTGTCAACACGTTCAAGTTCATGTAACTAATGCATTACTAAGCGCAAAAATGGATATAGTGTAAGCCTCTGCGACATTCTGCGACAAAAGTTGTTTTCAATTAAATTGAGAACTCTTTCTGAGGCTATTGAAACTTCAACAAGCAGGTGACTTTTACAACAAGTGACAGATGTTCATTCACAAGGAGAGACGCAAATCTGTGTTATTGATACTAGGTCATAGATACTAGTCATTGTTTCTGGTTAGTCTGATGCTAATAAGTGGTAATCTGGCAGTCATGTCCTTGTGTTATGCTCTGTCTGTTTTAGTTCTAACATTAGGGGTCAATGTCTGTTTAAAAAAAAAACATTAAAGAATGTATACTGCTGTGTCTACATTACATTTGGCATTACTTGTGCATTCAGGATAAGATTGTTGTCTTTGGTGGTCAGATTAGTTAATTGCTGCTGTCCATTCCAGTGGTTCTGAACTATGGGAAGAGTGATGTGTGAGGCCAATGATGTTGAAACATATAGCCTGCTAGTAACTGCCTATCTTTGCTTTTTCTTTTTGTTGTATGTCAAAACAAGCTCTTCTGGCACTATGGTTCATTGTATGATTTAATGGATAACAGAATATGCTTGGCTCAATATATGACAATCTTTAATTTGTGTGATATGAGCATTATTACTGTCCTTAATTTTAAAAATGTAGTCATGAATTTCACCACTGTGACATAATTTACATCAATAACATTTCCACGACATTACACTCACCCGTATAATGTGTTTTGAGCACAGCGTTTAATAATGTGTATTAAAAATCTTTGATGCTTGCCCAGTCTCAAAGCCCAAGGCATGGAGATTGGACATTTCACTTTCAGAACTGTCATATGTGTAATGAAGCATATAATATAATTTCTTTTAAATGTCTCCACAGTCACCATTTTCATGAGATCATACTGTCCAAACCTGTATGACTTGCTTCCGTGGGATAAAAAAGAGGTGTTATGCAGAATGTTAGCCTGGAAAAAATGCAATGAAAGTGAATGGTGAATGAGGTGAACACACTGCCTAACATATCCTTTTGTGTTCGACAGAAGAAAGAAAGTCATACAGGTTTGGAACAACATGAGGGTGAATGAAGGATGACAGAATTTTTCATTTTTACCTGAATGATCCCTTTAATGTTTGATCAAAATGACAACCTAAACAAGAACTGTCAAGATTGTGAAGTTAATGCTGTTTCCATGACAACCTCTTCTTTTCTTTCCAATCTATATTCAAATTCACAGTACTTTCTTCCTGCCTCTTAAACTCTCAAACATTTTTTGGGCCAGCTTTTTATACAAGTAGACTATGTGTGACAGCTTTATTTGTGCCACTATCAGACAGTAGCCTATGGCCTTTGTGTGTCTGAAGCACCATTGTATGTTTTTGACTCTTTTCTGTACCACTGAGCCTAATTACACCCCCCAAATGAACCAAGAGCCACTACATTTAAAGCCCAATACATCATCATTGTCTGTTTGGCATTTGGTGTTTGTGCCCAAGCACTTAAATTACATCCTGACAATCCCAGCATGTATTGCAGGACTGAGAGAGACAAAGCGAGAGAACAAGAATATCTAAGTTGTCTGACATCCCTCTACCAGGCTAAATCATGTTTAAAAAAAAAAAAGGAACTTCCTGTTCACTGAACATAAGAAAAAATGTACAGTACGTAACATTCCATTGAACTTCGAGGGAGAATCTGAAATTATAGTTCTTTGCAGTCACATTTATTCCCTCCAGACCCGAAATTAAGAGAACCAGCTCCATTCAGCCACTGTTGAATAAAGTGAAGGAGGGATGCCCTCCTGATTGAATAATTGCTTTTCTGGAGCGGGCTATGTTTAAGAGAGAAAAGACGACACTCTTTAGGACATAATGATTGTAATTACTGCAATGATTGGTCATGTCAAATATGACACGGAAAGGACTGTTATTAACCTTTATTATCCAACCAAAGAAATTTTGGAATAAAAAGCAGTCTCTTTATCTCCTCTCTGGGGCCCACCTCAGCTGAACGCATGGATAAACTGATCGGAGATCAGCTCCCTGATGTTCGGCGGCTGGTTAATTGACTGTGTAGTCAGAGTCACTGAGCTGTCCACCGTATTGATTCTTAATGTTCCTCCCTCCTTTTTAATCAAGCCTGATTGACTATGAGCAGTGCAAATTTTTAAGAAAAGGTTTACAATGATTCAGATGTCAATATGTTTCGTTACACGCCACATTCGTTTTACCCCGCACGAAAGGTCAGGTGACCTGACAAATTGATGATCATGAGGATTTTAGGGATGATTTAGGGCTACTGAAGCCTCACTTAATTCCTGACTAATTTTAGGAAAAAAATACCCCACTTTGGCGGCTGTGCTTCTTCACATATTCAGCCACTAATTAGCCATTTGAGGTGAAAGGGGAGTGGGAGCAGGGGTCACTGGGCAGGGCAGAGTGTGGGGGCACACTCACTGAGAGATGGGTTGTTGGTGGGGGGGTTGTCCCATGCTTCAGAAATAATCTCTGGTCAAGCTCAGGCACTTAAACTTTATTCATTATAACTTTATTATTTACACAATGCAAGAGAGTTAACAGGATGTAAAAGTTATATTACATAAAGTTAATGATGTCACTTTCTAGAGGATGATGCCATTAAAGACTGGCTTTTGTTAGTTAAAGGGATTTTACATAAGACTAACAGGATGGACAGTGGTATTGAATGATAAACCTGTAAATGTATTACCAATTAAAGCAATATTCCCAAGAAAACTAAATTTGTGTGAGAAAAATTAAATTAGAGACATGGAAATATAAAGAAAAACATGTAATGTTTCCTAATAAATGGCAAGTTTTTAACAGTTAGTGTATAGCAACCAAGAGACGTGACAAAAATGGCCATATCTGCTCAAACCAAAGTAGTGAAATTGTTTATAATTAACCCCTTTATTCACTTAATTGTACAGTTGTGATTAAAAAAAATAACTGCCCTGTATTATAGCAGAAAAATACTCAAGAGGGACCACCCCTCACCCGAAACCTGGTCTAAAGTTGAAAAATCCTGTATTTATGGCTTTGTGTCCCGGACTGAAGAGGCATTGTATCGGCTGACATTCACAAACAAGTATGTATGACCTTTATAACACCAAAAATGCACCATAGACAATAATTTCATGTAACACAAATTAATCATCAATACTACATCAGTGGGCACCCCCTTCCTTTTTTAACAAACACCAGAGGTGGCACCGCACTGTCAATAGTGGTTGGACAAAATTTGTTTATACTTTCATATCTGTTATATTCTGAAAAATTTGCATGATACTTAATGGATATCAGAGCATTTTATAGTTTTTTTTTTTGTTTTTTTGTTTTTTTTATATTAACATTTTATTGATTCACAATACAGAACTGAAGAAACAGAATATACACACGCAGAATCAAATTTCAAAGTATTTAGTAAATTGTATAAGACCAAAATAGTACTCTAAAAACCATGGTGTAGAATGTTTGCGTTACCTAGCTAAAACATAAAAAGCAATTTGTATGGGTAATTCTGAATAATAACTTTTATTAATAAACTGAACTAATACATAAAGTAATACATATACAGTGGCCGCAAACAGTACATGTAACCTTAGTCACATTTACAAATGATGGCTGTCATAGCCTTAGATGTTTTGCTTAAAAAGCTTGTGCTCTTTGATTCAAATGAAACTTGGTTTGTTTCTTGTTATCTAATGACATTTATACGTTCAAGTATTTACTGTAAGTGTCAAAAACCTTTTGAAGCCACTGACTTTATAATGAGCTCTTCATTATAATTATAATAGTAATATATAATGTGATATTGTGCCATTAGATACAACTTTTCTTCCTTAACAAAAAGTGAGATTATGCCAACTTTTTATTTACCTCTCATATACTCTGTTCCTTTGTTAGATTTGTCAGAATCTTTTGTGACATACGTATCTATACAATTATATAACTTTTTGTCTAATGTATCTTTTAATAAACACACATTTTATTGTATTTTCATAAATGTTATTTATTATTTTACATACACTGTAAAGACAAGGTATTAACAATTACAGAAGAGCACACAGTACCCAAGAGTTGCTGCCAAAATTTCATTAGTCAGTACAAATACCAGTAAAAGTTCACTGTTTTCTATAAAATTTCAATACCACAGAAAAAATGTGCTAATATAATAATGTGTTATTGAACACAGTCCTTTAGCCTAATGTTACATTTCAATGGAACTAATAAATTAAACTCTGCTTGAAAGCTTCACTTTATTTAGTTGACAAGCTACTGAAAAGATTGCTTCTAAAACAACCAGGCCAATTTAACTGTTACACTTGTGTAAAATCACCAGGCAACAACTGCTTTATGCAGCACAATGAGCTAGTAGCTAACAGCTAGCGGCCGTGTTATTGATTATTGTTTTGTGTCACGTTTAAGATGATGTAACGGCAGTAGAGGCTGCGTAGAAATGGAAGCCTGCCAGATTGAGCGCTGGTCCTGCCTGATGTTCGACTCCCACTACTACTGTAGGTGCTGAGTAAGAACGACTAACTGCAGCCTGTGGCGGCCAGATATCACCTTAGTCCACTACAATGGACTTCACAGAGGATGAACTGATGCCAGCTCAAACCATAAGACATGGGATACTTCACTGGCCCCTGCCTGAATCTTGGACTTTTAGCTTGCTCAATGGAGGTCTAAATACAAATATAATTTATTTACTTTAAGGCACAATTTAGAATCATGTTCATTAATAAACTGCACTATTATGACTCTAAGACATTAATATACTGTATTGCAGCTTATTTTTCTGTTAAATCATAAGTTTCTGTAAAGCTGCTTTGAAATGATGTGAAAAGTGCTATACAAATAAAAATGACTTGACTAGTTCCATCAGGACAGGGTGTATAACAACCTTCTGGCCTTGAAACAGAAAGAGATGGATGGAGCTTTATCAGTAAGTGCTTTAGTCTTACTCCAAGTACTTTTATACTCCAAGTTCTCAACATAAAGAGACATCTTCTGTTTCTGTTTTTACTATTCTTACAAAAAGACCTGTATTAAAAATCAAAGTATAAAATTAATTATAAATATCACCTGAGAAGAGGTTTTAACTATGAGACTAAATGTTTTATAACTTCAGAAATGAATTGTACAAAATAATCAAATTGCATAACTATAAAGTAATTTAGTATTCAAAGTTGGCAGAAGAGCTCATGAGCTTTTAAGTGGGTATGTCTATCCTGAATTAATGACCAGAACCTGGATGGTGAGAAAGCAAATGTAAGTCAGAGATCTGACCGGTCTGTTGACTTATCAATTCCCATTTGAGACTTATGAATCATAAGAAACCTTCTGTTGAGGTCCGACTTTAAGTCAAAGATAGATGGATTCTTCAGCCAGTTAGAGCATTTGGTCATGGAGCTAAAAGTGTAATCTCAAATACGCTTCATGATTCAGAATGTCATGGACCTGCGTTATATTGTTTGATTGGGTGTTTCTAAAAGTGTGTAGAACTCAAGGGAATCATTTTATAATAATAAATAAGAAGGCTTAGATCAAGAAGTAGTGGAGGCAGGGTAAATCTTGTGCCCTTCCCTAGACACCTCAACACCAGAATGCTCTGAGCCACCCTCACTCGATTGTCTTCCCACTCCCTCAAACCAGCCTGAAGAAGAAGATGTGAGGCCCAAAAGAAAGACTGGGAAGAGTCAGAAGACAGGATGTACCAAAGACCAAATGTGGTGCATTTAAAAATGGTTTGTTGGTACTAGACTGGCTGGTTTGTAACTGCTGATCTCCTGGGATTTTCACGCACAACAGTCTCTAAAGTTTACTCAGAATGGTGTCAGAAACAAAAAACATCCAGTGAGCGGTTGGAAAATGTCTTGATGTTGAGAGAGGTCAACAGAGAGTAGCTAGACTGGTCCGAGCTGACAGAAAGGCTACGGTAACTTAGATAACCACTTTGTACAATTGTAGTGGGCAGAATAGCATCTCAGAATGCAAAACACATCAAACATTGAGGCGTATAGGCTACACAGAAGACCATGTGGGGCATTTTATTAGGACTAAGTAGGCCTATAAAGTTAATATTTCTCAAAATACTGGGTATCCACAGTACAAACAAATGTAATTTTTGACAATGTGGTGTCACTTATGTGTTCTATAGGCTACATTGTGTCCATGTCAAGAACTTGTGAATTAATTTCTCATACGTAAAGCGTTGCAGTGTTTAGAAACACTTTAAGAGCAGACATCACTGTGCTCAGGATTTTGTTATTCAAATGTTTGCTCATCAGTGGCTAACAACGATCAATTTTCATGCCATTTTTAAATAATATCCAGCACTTAACAGGCGCTTGTCACTAACAGAACAATCAAAAGCAAAAGTCTATTTTTGTCTAGTAGTGGAAAATATTTAGGTGTTATGAATATTGTTATAATTCATTATATTGTTATAAATCATTTAAAAAAAATACAGCAGGGATATTTATTTATTTTTTTTTTTTGCATTTTCTGTTCAGATGAAAAGGTCGCATGGCGTGAAGACATACAGGCAATAATGCAAGCAAACCTCTGAAACGTGACAGAGGTGACAATGAAAGCAACAGCGACACCTGCTGGTTGTTCTGTCACGATACTGACTGTTACTGTACTCAGATTTTTTTTATGGCAGCGTAAGCTACAAAATAAAAATGTAACTGATCCAGAGTTGAAAGTGTGCAGCCTACAGATACAAAACAATGTTTGTACAATGTGTGAACCAATCCATATTAGCTGTTCATTTCAGAAAATCAATATCGTGCATTTAACAAGCAACACAAGTTTGGAATTAATTTAAGAAACGATCTCTATCTCTCTAGCCTTTGTTTCAGTAACTGAATAATGAAATGATCCCGTCCTCTACCCATGGTGCTTTGCTCTCATTAAAAGCTCTTGTGGATGTCTCGGTGCAATGGTACAATGTTTTTAACTTCTAAAGGTTTTGATCTGAAGAGAAGAGAGACAACCCTTTCATTTCATGAACATGGCATCTCACTTTGAGCACAGCAATGTTTTAATATGAGTGCTTCATTAACGTGAAGGTTAAGCTTTTATCACCTGCGCTGTAGCCGTCAACAACGCAGAGAATAGTAACACAGATTGTTAGACTTACTATTGGGGGGGAGAGACAGCAAGCAATAGAGAGAGTGAAGTGTCGAGTTATTGTGCTCATCAGAGCTTGATAAGAAAAACAGCTACTGGTTGGATTAGAAGTATACACAACACATATACTTGGGGAAAGCTACTTTGAAACTGTAGTTTCCCAAGCTACACCCTACTCATTATTTTAAATAGTTAAAATAAAGGTAAAGCTACCCCTTTGAAATAGTTAGCTATGCTACAAGCAAGAAAATGTAGCTAAATACACTGAAGTTCCTTAAATTTACAGGGATCTATATATATATATATATATATATATATATATATATATATATATATATATATATATATATATATATATATATATATCAGAGCATTCAGCACAAAACAATGAGGATCTAAATTATGGTGATATCATTAATTTGAAGATAACTTTACAATAGATTCAACTAAAAAAATCTAGAAAACACTAACTGAGTTAGTGTATAAAAACCAGCATTTAAAGGAATGTTTTTTTTTTTTCATTTACAGGTTAAGCTCTATCAAAAAAAATAAAAAACACTTACAATTGGGCCAGTCCATAAATGTTAAAATCACTGATCTCTCTCTATATATAGATCAGTGGTTAAAATACACACGGTCTCAAAAGAATAGCCACAAGAAGCAGATATGAATTTGACACGATTTTAGTGTGATAGAATAGCTTACTAACTGTATTTGTGTAAAGTTATCGCCAATGTTACAACTTTGTTGCTATGACGATATAACTGCAATTAACTCTGTTAATCAATTTTAGTGTGTCAAACAGATATTCTATCACATTAAAAACATTTTAACGGATAATATTTACATCTTGTGGCTATACTTTTGTTTATGGACTGACCCCATTTTTTGTTTGCTAATGTTTATGGACTGACCCCATTCACTTCCATTGTAAGTGCCTTAATGTAACCATGATCAAATATATATTGCTTGCTTAGTGTTGTTTAGTGTTTTATTGCATTTACTGATTTGTTTCTTTTTCATTCAAATACATTTTTCCCTTGTGAAGTACATTGATTATACTATATTGAAATGTGGTAGCCTATATAAGTGAAGTTATTATTGCAACACATGTAAGTTTTGCTATATTGTGGGCCTGAAATATTGCCTGGTAAACATTGTATAACGGGCTTATCAAGGTGCATATATAGGTATCATCAGTGCTCTTCTTTGTGCCTTTCAAGGTATGGTTAAAGGAATGGAACAAAACTGTTCTTGGAGTAACATGATTTTTACCTTTGAGTCTTGTCTTGTTCTTCTGAGTGTTTTCTGTACAGTTGCTCGTGGAGACCATTGCATTTTGCAACCAATCTATCTGAGCAAGACTAACATTAAATTAAAATCGTAGCTTAGCAATAAATTAGACATTCAATTCATTAATAGTATCTCAGCGGAAAATTACCATTAATAAACAAACAACATCTCCTCTTGAATGCTGTTGGACCTGAAAGATTTCTTAAACTTCTAAAGTACAAAACTCCTTTCAATGAGTTTAGAGCAGCTGCTTTGACTCGTCTATTTCTGATTTAAGAATACATTCACACACACACACACGTGCACAGAATATAAGACTTACAAATAATTTCCTTCTTATAGAATTGATGAGCCATCATCATTACGCACAACTGACCAATGGTTATGAATTAACAACATTTGCTAAATAAATCATAATGCTGAAACTGGCATATCTAAAAAATAAAAAAAAATTACGCTTTCCACATTTTCAGGTTTGGAACACAGAAGTGAAATACAGCAGGGTAAATGGCACCACTGATGTTGAGAGGTAAGGGAGACCAAAGCAAATGTTGTTGCAGCATTCCCCTTTGCTGCAACAGAAAATATCCTATTATGTTTCTAAGACTTTCCATAAGAGGGAAAGAAATACAGTAGAGGGCAGTGGGTTACCACTCAGATAAGAAAGATGCCAAATTCAATGCTGAGTAAAAATCTTTCTTTGCTGTGAATAAAACTGTATTTTCTGTTTGTTTGTTTTTATTTGTTTTTGTACAGAAAATTTGTTTTGGAACAATATGCATTGCAAAACAAAACAAAATCAAATCAGCTATACAAATAAACCGAAACTGTAAAAGTGGTATGAAATATACTAGATAACAATGTGTGGGCCAAATCTGGCTTACTTCTGGCAGTGAAAATGTAACGACTTTGTGTTAAATAGCATTTGGTTGAAGTTTGGTGTGAGTCTGGTCAACCAAAAGAAACAGACAGGCATATGTGTGTAAAATAACCTACAAAAATGTGTAATTTAAATGCGTATTTAAGTATGGCAAGAAGCCAAAAAAACTTTCCTAATTTAATCAGAATACATCAACGTCCACTAATTTAAATTCCACCCAACTCAAACAGACAGATAAAAACATTCCTCAATTACAAAAACACTCACTTAAAATACATTAGGTTG
Source organism: Moxostoma hubbsi (assembly GCA_032164185.1). Lineage (NCBI taxonomy): Eukaryota > Metazoa > Chordata > Actinopteri > Cypriniformes > Catostomidae > Moxostoma > Moxostoma hubbsi. Next base: position 6,413,253 of record JAVLUX010000031.1, on the reverse strand, counting down.
ACCAGGCAGATCAGAATAAATAGAAGCATTCTGCAAAGATCCTGAAATTATGAAATTGTATACACAAAACACAAAGCTATTAAAAATAATAAACAAACTGAAATATTAGAATGAATGATATAGAATAAACATATTACAAAAAGATTATTTAAATGTAATCTAGACAAAGTGTATCAAGATTAAATATATTTATTTGTATTGAATATTGATAGAGAAATATAATTTGTGTGAAAAGAAATAACGGAATGTTGTTTTGATTAAAATGCATGTGTTTTTTACCAGGTAAAATTTCTTACATTTAAGTGAAATGCCCCAAGGGGGTTATAGTGATATCGTGTAAACAGGGACAATTGTTATAGGTCAAAATGTGTCAACCTAGGCAAATACATAGAGCAAGATGCTTTTAGAGTAACAAATTGAGATTGTTACATTCACAAATTAACATGTTCTTCTGTTAAATTCAATCAATTGAAACAATTGATTGACTGGTTAGATAATCGTATATATGATTGTTGGTGCCAGATGGGCTGCTTTGACTGTAACTGCTGATCTCCTGAGATTTTCACACACAATAGTCTCTAGAATTTACTCAGAATGGTGCCAAAAAAAAAAAAAAAAATCCAGTGAGCAAGCAGTTCTGTGGACAGAAATGACTTGTTGATGAGAGAGGTCAGCAGAGACTGGCCAGACTGGTTTGAATTGACAAAGTCTACAGTAATTCAAATAACTGCTCTGTACAATTGTGTTGAGAAGAATATCATCTCAGAATGCTGAAATTTGAGCTGGCATCGTTTTTGGGGCACGATGGAGACCTACACAATATTAGGCAGGTGGTTTTAATGTTGTGGCTGATCAGTGTGTATGTATATATACAGGTGCTGGTCATATAATTAGAATATCATCAAAAAGTTGATTTATTTCAGTAATTCCATTCAAAAAGTGAAACTTGTATAATGTATACATTCATTCCACACAGACTGATATATTTCAAGTGTTCATTCCTTTTAATGATGATTATAACTGACAACTAATGAAAACCCCAAAATCAGTATCTCAGAAAATTTGAATATTGTGAAAAGGTTCAATATTGAAGACACCTGGTGCCACACTCTAATCAGCTAATTAACTCAAAACACCTGCAAAGACCTTTAAAAGGTCTCTCAGTCTAGTTCTGTAGGCTACACAATCATGGGGAAGACTGCTGACTTGACAGCTGTCCAAAAGACGACCATTGACATCTTGCACAAGGAGGGCAAAACACAAAAGGTCATTGCTAAAGAGGCTGGCTGTTCACGGAGCTCTGTGTCCAAGCACATTAATAGAGAGGCGAAGGGAAGAAAAAGATGTGGTAGAAAAAAGTGTACAAGCAATAGGGATAACAGCACCCTGGAGAGGATTGTGAAACAAAACCCATTCAAAAATGTGGGGGAGATTCACGTATGCAAGACATGGGTTTCAGCTGTCGCATTCCTTGTGTCAAGCCAGAAGCGTCTCGCCTGGGCTAAAGACAAAAAGGACTGGACTGCTGCTGAGTGGTCCAAAGTTATGTTCTCTGATGAAAGTAAATTTTGCATTTCCTTTGGAAATCAAGGTCCCAGAGTCTGGAGGAAGAGAGGAGAGGCACAGAATCCACGTTGCTTGAAGTCCAGTGTAAAGTTTCCACAGTCAGTGATGGTTTGGGGTGCCATGCCATCTGCTGGTGTTGGTCCACTGTGTTTTCTGAGGTCCAAGGTCAACGTAGCCGTCTACCAGGAAGTTTTAGAGCACTTCATGCTTCCTGCTGCTGACCAATTTTATTGAGATGCAGATTTCATTTTCCAACAGGACTTGGCACCTGCACACAGTGCCAAAGCTACCAGTACCTGGTTTAAGGACCATGGTATCCCTGTTCTTAATTGGCCAGCAAACTTGCCTGACCGTAACCCTATAGAAAATCTACGGGGGTATTGTGAAGAGGAAGATGCAATACGCCAGACCCAACAATGCAGAAGAGCTGAAGGCCACTATCAGAGCAACCTGGGCTCTCATAACACCTGAGCAGTGCTACAGACTGATCGACTCCATGCCAAGCCGCATTGCTGCAGTAATTCAGGCAAAAGGAGCCCCAACTAAGTATTGAGTGCTGTACATGCTCATACTTTCATGTTCATACTTTTCAGTTGGCCAACATTTCTAAAAATCCTTTTTTTGTATTGGTCTTAAGTAATATTCATATTTTCTGAGATACTGAATTTGGGATTTTCATTAGTTGTCAGTTTTAATCATCACAATTAAATGAAATAAACATTTGAAATATATCAGTCTGTGTGTAATGAATGAATATAATATCCAAGTTTCACTTTTTGAATGGAATTACTGAAATAAATCAACTTTTTGATGATATTCTAATTATATGACCAGCACCTGTATCAATCATTTTGTTTGATTCATTTAAGAGTTTTAAATTAGTTTATTAAAATTAACTAGAAATTAAAATTAAATTAATTATTCTAGAGAAATGTATATTCCTTATAAATAGCCCTTGTGACAACTAGCCCTGCTATAAGCTTGTAAAGTGTAAGGTGTAAATCGTGTGTAACCTTTAGCTAAAACAATTTGCATGTTACTTAGCAACACAAAGAAAATGACCACACAATGATTTATTTTTGCAACAATGTAGACCTTTAGTTGTGAAAAAGTACAATACCTTGTTCTTACAAATAAGCATATGAAAGAACTGAAAGAGAATTGCAAGGCAATAGGAGGCATTTTTACAGGAGTGAATCTGTGATGTGACAACAGTTTCTGGGGCAGCATTAGATGAATCCACAGTCAACAAAGACTAAGACAAAACACATCTCTCACTGAATCAGCAAAACACAGAATAAGAAAAGTTTGTACAGGTTTCCAAAATGAACAAAATCACTCTCCTGCCCCAATAAACCATGTCTCAATCTAAACTTAAACAAAAAAAAAATTGTGTGTGTCATTCTTTTATCTTCACATCCATATCCTTAAGATGAGGTCAACAGAAATAAGTTGACCTGGCATTTTAAACATTCAAAATACAACTTTGATTCGACATAATGGAAAAAAATCCCAGGACATTAATAGGAAAATCAAGCTGTTCAAAGCAAATAAAAGTCTCAATATTGTCTCTATTTGAATGGATATATACATGGTAAAATAAACCTAAATTAACAGCCAGCACAGGTCTGCTTATTTCGGACAGCTGAGATCACTAGAATCAGAGCATGCGGGGAATACAAGCTCTTACACTCTAATAACAACCAAAGTTAACATCCTGCTAGGACGGCAGAGCAAAAACATGATGTTTACACCAATCTCAGTGCAATCTGGCTAAATTACAGCTGTAGTGAGCTAGATTCATTAGTACACACTGATTCAAAGCATCACCACCTGCTGGTTTGATGCTCATCTACACAATCGGCTCTGTACAACATGGTGGATTGGTCTCCAAAGGACCAAACGTACCCTGAAATATAATTACATGCCACTTTATTGATTTACAAAATAAAAAATAAAGAAAACTACACCATCACTGTCTTTGAAGTTAAACAGAGGGGGGGGGGGCAAGATTTATGGAAGAACAGAGCTGTGGACAGCGGCGTTGCCATGGCCATGAAAGACAGGCTTTCACATCCTGAGTATTAGAGCAGCAAAAGATCATGCTGGTTCTACCTGCTGAGTCTCAGCTTGATGGAGTTCTTCACAACAGGAATGGGGTTGGCCGGGAGGATTGGAACATCTGACAGATCAGTGCTGGATGCTCTCTGTGGAACATAATTAGATAAAATGTTATAAATGTAATAAAGAGAGATAGATTGGAACTAGGAATGTAAGGAATTTAATGATTCTGGTAACGATTCCAATTCCACTTAATTGTTCAGGCTCCGTAACGATTCCATTAATGGTTTCTTTAGTACTTGACAAATAATTGGTCTTAAATATTAAAACAAAACAATGCATCTTTTGGTAACATTTTAATATTTTAAATTAGCATTTATTAGGATTGAACTGTTTTGAATGTGTAAAGTCTTCTCCAGCACATCCTAAAGACTGTCAAAAGGGTTAAGATCAGGAGCTGTGGTGAGCAATTCATGTGTGAAAATGATTCCATGTGCTTTCTGAACCACTCTTTCACATTTTGAGCCTGATGAATCTTGACATTGTTATACTGGAATATGCCCATTCTGCCAGGGAAGAAAAAAATCCATTGATGGGATAAACCTGGTCATTCAGTACATTCAGGTAGTAATGCTGATTACTGTCAAAAACTTGCTAACGCCATCCTACCCGTGTTCTGCCGCTACCCAAGTGAAACAATTGTACAACAATTACCTCCAAATAAAGCTCCTATTGATATGCAATTGCAATATGCAATATCTAATATAATTGCCAAAAGGCTATATCCACGTTTTGATGATGAATTACTGATCTACAAGTGCTGATCTACAGATGTCTTCTCCAAATATACCTCAGTTATGTTTATGGATTTTATGGGGATATTGTTTGGTTCGTTGGGTAGGTTTATGTTCTCACCACAAGCGAACAGCTGCAGAGTTTGTTTGCAATTGTTTTGTTGTGAATCCGAGAGCGATTGCCATGTTTATATATGCCTAAATGAACCGAACCAAGGGAGAAAACACATCAGGTTCTGAACAAACGCTCCAAATGAGCCATGTGTGAAAACGGCCATAGATATTTCGTACTAGAGACACTTGGCACTGCATCCGTAGGAGTGCTTCAAGAAAATCGACGACATGCTTTTGTGTCACGTGACTCAGTGTGCCACAAGGAAACCCTTTAAATGACAGTCTAGAGTCTTGTGAACAGTATTCAGTCTGTTTTTATTCATTTAAATTATGCGTTGCATATTGTGAAACCAAAATACAACGTCCATGCATGTGGACACAGGATCGTATGAGGTTAAAGAGATTTATCGCATCTATTCCATGATATTTGAGTCATGTTGTAGCCAGCCGCAACTGTGCAACCCTTAGAGAAATTTCATTGTTTCAAAATGTTGTGTGTGAACATCCCAGGATATCAGCAGTTACAGAAAATAGTCTGGCACCAACAATCATCCATGCAATTATCTAATCAGCCAATTGTGTGGCAGCAATAAAGTGCATAAAATCAAGCGGATACAGGTCAGGAAATTCGGTTAATGTTCACATCAAAAATGTGATCTCAGTGATTTGGCAGTGGCATGATTGTTGGTGCCAGACAGGCTGATTTGAGTATTTCTGTAGCTGCTGATCTCCTGGGATTTTCACACACAACAGTCTCTAGAATTTACTCAGAATGGTGCCAAAAACAAAAAACATCCAGTGAGCGGCAGTTCTGTGTATGGAAATGTCTTGTTGATGAGAGAGAATGGCCAGACTGGTTCTAACTGATAACCGCTCTGTACAATTATGGTGAGAAGAATTCTGAACAGTTCAGAATTCTTTTCTGAGATGCGGGTTGGTGCTGTTTTGGTGGCACAAGGGGAACCTACACAATACTGGGCAGGTGGTTTTAATGTTGTGGCTGATCGATGTATATACATTCCTATTGACCACATTGCACCAATTAATTTTTAGATATATACGTTAATTCAGCGCGATTAATTTTATCAAAAATATTGCATTAAAAACATTTACGCAATTAATCGCATGCCCCCAGATTGTAATAAAGAAGATTCCTGAGAAATGCAAGCTTGTAGTACCACCTGTTTATTCCAGGGGACAGTAATTGAAATTTCAGCTTTATGGCAACGCACAGTTTATACAGTGAACAAAACAACCAGACAGCACAAAACAGACATTAGTTATGTTCTTGTGTTCAAAACATTTGATGGAGCGCAAATTTTAAATAAGGGATCTCAAGATGTCAAGTCAAGTCAAGTCAATTTTATTTGTATAGCGCCTTTCACAACACACATCGTTTCAAAGCAGCTTTACAGAAGTTCAGCATTAACAGACGATAAAAAAATGTAATGTCTATAAAGTCGATAAATCATCATCCTTGTGCAGGGCTCCAAACTGAGACTAAAAATGGTCGCATTTATGACCAAATAAATTTATTTGCGAGTGTAATTTCTGTCAAGGTCGCCATTGGCGACAGTAAAAATTTACTCCCTTTGATTTTAAAATTTGCATTACATTTCCCGAGATACATAACAAAAGTTTATATCAAAAGAAATAGCTGGAAAAACGGAGTTCATTGCAGGAACTAACCATTTCAAAAAAAAAAAGAGACTGTGAGAAAACACGGTGACAGTAACGAGCATAAAAAATGTGTTCTAAGTATTAAACTATATTTAACTTGACACAGTGACCTAAAAATGTTATGTTTATGACGCAATGCACCCGAGACGCTACACAAACATGTCTGACGCTTGTTGAAATTGATGGGTCCTTAATCAAGCCCTCATAATAAATCTCCAACTGATTGACAAATAAACTTGTGAAATGGATTGCTGTTAACTGTATGCCAATGATTGGATTATGTTCAATAATATGGTAGTAAACAATACATTGTATTTTAAAGCCTTTTTTGTATTGTCTTATCAATTATTAACTCTTCGGCCACAAGAATGTAATGCATTTTAATTATCTGAATATATATATATATATATATATATATATATATATATATATATATATATATATATATATATATATAATTTTTTAATATTTAAAGATAACTATGTATAATTATTTCATCATTATATATTGAATTATTGTTATATGAGGGGCTTTATCAGCAAATATTTGTATATGCTATTAAATGCAATTAATCGCGATTAATTGGGATATCAATTAATTAATTTGATTAAAAATTTTAATCGATTGACAGCCCTAATATATATATATATATATATATATATATATATATATATATATATATATATATATATACACACACACACACACACACACACATATATATATATACAGTGAGGAAAATAAGTATTTGAACACCCTGCTATTTTGCAAGTTCTCCCACTTAGAAATCATGGAGGGGTCTGAAATTTTCATCGTAGGTGCATGTCCACTGTGAGAGACATAATCTAAAAAAAAAAATCCAGAAATCACAATGTATGATTTTTTAACTATTTATTTGTATGGTACAGCTGCAAATAAGTATTTGAACACCTGTCTATCAGCTAGAATTCTGACCCTCAAAGACCTGTTAGTCTGCCTTTAAAATGTCCACCTCCACTCCATTTATTATCCTAAATTAGATGGACCTGTTTGAGGTCGTTAGCTGCATAAAGACACCTGTCCACCCCATACAATCAGTAAGAATCCAACTACTAACATGGCCAAGACCAAAGAGCTGTCCAAAGACACTAGAGACAAAACTGTACACCTCCACAAGGCTGGAAAGGGCTACGGGGAAATTGGCAAGCAGCTTGGTGAAAAAAGGTCCACTGTTGGAGCAATCATTAGAAAATGGAAGAAGCTAAACATGACTGTCAATCTCCCTCGGACTGGGGCTCCATGCAAGATCTCACCTCATGGGGTCTCAATGATCCTAAGAAAGGTGAGAAATCAGCCCAGAACTACACGGGAGGAGCTGGTCAATGACCTGAAAAGAGCTGGGACCACCGTTTCCAAGGTTACTGTTGGTAATACACTAAGACGTCATGGTTTGAAATCATGCATGGCACGGAAGGTTCCCCTGCTTAAACCAGCACATTTCAAGGCCCGTCTTAAGTTTGCCAATGACCATTTGGATGATCCAGAGGAGTCATGGGAGAAAGTCATGTGGTCAGATGAGACCAAAATAGAACTTTTTGGTCATAATTCCACTAACCGTGTTTGGAGGAAGAAGAATGATGAGTACCATCCCAAGAACACCATCCCTACTGTGAAGCATGGGGGTGGTAGCATCATGCTTTGGGGGTGTTTTTCTGCACATGGGACAGGGCGACTGCACTGTATTAAAGAGAGGATGACCGGGGCCATGTATTGCGAGATTTTGGGGAACAACCTCCTTCCCTCAGTTAGAGCATTGAAGATGGGTCGAGGCTGGGTCTTCCAACATGACAATGACCCGAAGCACACAGCCAGGATAACCAAGGAGTGGCTCTGTAAGAAGCATATCAAGGTTCTGGCGTGGCCTAGCCAGTCTCCAGACCTAAACCCAATAGAGAATCTTTGGATGGAGCTCAAACTCCGTGTTTCTCAGCGACAGCCCAGAAACCTGACTGATCTAGAGAAGATCTGTGTGGAGGAGTGGGCCAAAATCACTCCTGCAGTGTGTGCAAACCTGGTGAAAAACTACAGAAAACGTTTGACCTCTGTAATTGCAAACAAAGGCTACTGTACCAAATATTAACATTGATTTTCTCAGGTGTTCAAATACTTATTTGCAGCTGTATCATACAAATACATAGTTAAAAAATCATACATTGTGATTTCTGGATTTTTTTTTTTAGATTATGTCTCTCCCAGTGGACATGCACCTACGATGACAATTTCAGACCCCTCCATGATTTCTAAGTGGGAGAACTTGCAAAATAGCAGGGTGTTCAAATACTTATTTTCCTCACTGTATATATATATATATAATTGGATCAAAGAAATATGTACGCAGATTCTTTTTAATTTATTTAATATATAGCTGCAGTAGGACCAATTACTGGATTGCATGTATCTTTATTATTGCAAAAATCTTTGAAGAGTCATTAAAAGAATCGTATTAAATTTATCTCCGATCAATCCTTTGATCTGCTCTGATCTCATTATTTGGTAACAGAATGGTAAGGGTAGTAAATGCAATCAAAATTGAATTTCTTATTTCCAAAACAAATAACTCAAAAGTAATAATCGATAATGGAACTGTTAAAGAATCGGAATCGTAAAATTCTTTACAATTCCCATACCCAATTATATTAAACACCAAACATGTTCTGATTGGCCCTGCTTCATGCAGTATTTAGCTCTCAGTGAATAAAAACAAATGACTATGTCGCATTGTCACTGGATACAGTGCAAGAACAATAATTAAGCAATAATCTATTGATCATGTCCTTACCTGACTAGAAGGCATTTTCTCTACGGTGTCCACCTCCTGATGCAACAGGAAATTACATCAGTTATCAAGAAATTAATGTTCAGTACATCAAATCATTTGGCCTTTACACATTCATTGCTTTCATTTATATTAACTAGCAATACTCTCCAGAATTTAAATGATTTGTTTACCGTCAACTCAGTCTCTGTTTTGGGCTCGCCGTCTGTAGGAGTTACTTCATCGGTCTGCACAAACAGAAAAAAAGTCCAGCCATGACAAACAGACTGAAACTATTGAGCAATAGACATCATGAATATCATTACCTACAAACTGGCTCTTCCAAGTTCAGTTACAATTATAGAGAGAATGGATGGAAATAAAACATGGAGCATGGTTCTTTATTAAAATTTAAAAAAAAAAAAACAAGTGAACATTACCGCTGGAGCCACAGCAACATGATCATCATCTTCACCTGAGGACTTAGCTTCTGGGCTTGAATGCTGGAAGAATAGCATTTCATTAGAATTCAGGATTTTATAATTCCATGTTTCTAAAACATTCTGCATGCAACATTTCACATTAACTTTTTTGGTGTTGGCATTGTTTTAAAGGAGAGCATTTGGACACAATGTAAAATAACTTTTTCCAATAAAATTCTTAAAATAAAATGTAACATTTACTTATTAAATATGCTTTAAAAATTAACTTTTTCATCCAATTCATTAAACAATCAACAGTTTAATCGATTATTTAAAATATATATATTTTCAAACCGATGAATTACAATCATTTCAATCAAAACTTTTCAATTAATGGTAAACAAATTATTTCATTTTACACAAATAAAAATGCCTTCTTAAAAACCTTTAAGATTTTTTTGCATAGTGGCATCACAACCAAAATCTGTTTGAAAACAGTGTTTATTTTTGCATTTATGTGCAGTGGCGGAGAAATTACACACTTCACCTTTATTTTTTTTGCATTACAGCAATAGAATATGTATGGAGGGACATGTGCTTGTCAAGAAAATGTCACAATGCAAAAAATCTTAATGGTCCTAAAAATAAGCTTCCTTTTTGTTATGCCTAAATAAGAAAAAGTTCAGCACACTGCTGTTGCTTTCAATGAATACTTTATTAATATGTCACCTCTTCGGTCATCTGACCTTTTGTCAGGAATTTACAAAACTTTGTACACTCCAATAGCCAATTAGATGTGTGAGGGGTCTTTTTTAGATTGCAAGGGGTCGTTTATAGATTTTGGATTGAAATGTGATCTGGACTTCTGGTCTTATGCGATTCACCCATATGAACGAACAAAAATGTAGTTGTTATCTTACGTCCTCTACTTTGGCTCTCTTGGCCATCTCATTCTCGAGGGGTGAGCCAGTTCTCTTCACAGCAGGGCCAGCTGATAAACATGGAACCGACTGAGAATTCTGTTGTACACATTCCACTTTGGGTTTCTTTCCGGTTTCATGCTGAACGGGTGATGCAGGCTGCTTCAGTGCAGTTGTACCCGTTTGCGTCCTGAAGTTAACGGGCTTAATGTCGTCCTCTGCAATGATGAAAACAAAAATCAATGCTTCCAAATGTTAAAGGGAATGTTTGCCTAAAAATCATTATCTTTTACTCATTGAACAAAAGGAGATGTTGGGCAGAATATTCACACTGCCCAGTTCCATGTTTTCCACACTTTTCCAACATCAGTGACACCACAAATCATTGGTTCTTGTGGGTGTCGTAAGCGAATGCCTCACACCAAATTTGAATATGTGCAAGGACAAATGAGATTTAGGAGCAACAAAAACAGAGGGTAAATTACCCGAGAATGAAGACTTCAATTTCAGTCAAGACTACTTCTATGGTAAAAGAAGAAAGACTACTATTATGGTAATGTTTTTCTTTTTATGGAGCTTGGCAAAATAAATTAACATTCAATTTAGCCGAATAGAAAAGAGCATTACTAAATTGTAATTTTTCTTAATTGGTGTTCCATGGAAGACAGTAGTACAATTTGGAATAACATGAGGATGAGTCAATTACTGAATTGTAAATATTGGGTGAATTAATCCTTTAATGACAAAATAAAAAAACAACAATGACTTCTTCACGGTCTCTTTAAGACAATAGACATACATACCAACAGATGGGAGCGTGCTTGCACTTGAAGCATCAGTTTTACCCTGCACATCTGAGGTGTTTGTGGCTATCCCAGTGGAGCTTCTAAAAGAAAAAGAAAAAGAAAAAAAAAACACAAAGCATATGTAAAAGAGTATTTCAAAAAGTTACGGAAGTTAAGAGAAATGAAATTAAGGGAAGGTGGTAAAGATGGTTTGACCGTTTACCCCTGAGGACTGGCGGCACGAGCACTCTTGGCAGTTGAAGGGTCTGTGGGTGAGGGGACTGACATGCTGTTGTCACTGTCAACTGATAGGTCGAGACTGCCATCATTCATCGTTCGAAGGCCATCAGACGAATGCTAAAGGACAATGAAATGAAAACAAGGCAATAAGAGTTAACAAACCTTAGCACCACAAGTAGCTAAAAGGAACGTAAATGCATGTGTGATTCTTTAACCAGGGGAACTTTGACTACTTGAAATCTTAAAATTATACCTCTTCTAAATATTTTCATTGATGTTAAAACATTTGTTATATGACCTGGAATAAAGATCTCATTACGGTCTAGATCAAACTTCTAGTAGATTGTAGTATAATGCTGTCCACACTATCATTATACTACAATCTACTTGAAGTTTGATTGTTTTTTAATGGTGTGGGTGATAGATAGTAATGACACTTTCACTTTCTGGACAAAAAGTTGGATAAGCCTTGAACTTGCTAACGCATCAAGTTAGCTAGAAGTTAATTAAGAACTTATTAAAAAACAATCAATCCGAGGGGAGAGAAAAGTTCACACAATCAATGAATCACTGATGTATTTTTTTTTTAGGAATAGATAGATGAATGCTTGCCTTTCTCTTGCCCCTGTGAATGGCGACTTTGGGCAGTAGTTGATGCAGTTGTTTCCTCTTCACATGCATGGCTGTGATTTTCATGTCTTGCTCAAACATTTTACTGGTGATTGCCTGTCGGTAAACTTCATCCATGCAAAGATTAATCTTATTAGTGATCAGACCATATTACTCAAAGCGCACTGAAAATGATATAGCCACATGCGTTGTTCATCAGGGTCCAAGCACATGTGAAGAGAACTTGAGGAATATTGCCAATATGTAGATATATTTGTTTAGGTGTCAAATTTTGACTTTGATTACAGTTGATCATTTGAGACTTTAAGTTATAGCACCCTCTAACATCAAAATGTATTAAATTTGGCATGTCTCCTCAGAACATCAGGTTTTAAGTTTGGACATTACGCTCAAAAGACGCAGGCCAATTAGTCATTATGGGCCACACCCAAAAATGTAGTGGCTTATATCTTCCAAACGAAATAAACTAATCAAAATGTTCTTTTTGACAGGAATCTCTCTAGATGTTACTACGGCTGGGTGATATGGACCAAAAATCATCTCTCTTTATTTTTAGGCTGAATGGCGATACACAATATATATCTCTGTACTTTCAACGAAGTCAGCTAAAAGTTCAGTTGTTAATCAAAACCACATGTGAGGTGATAAATGAAGCTTGCATCACGCTTTTTTTCTGGGCAGAAGACTTTTCGTGCTTTGAAGACTAAGCGGCTGGGGTTGCAGCAGTAGCACGAAGTTTAATACATGCTGCAGGGAGGTTATTTTATGTTACATGTACGCACGATAGTCAAATAAAGAAAAGCCTCCATCGCCATCATTAACAGCAGGGGTGCTCACACTTCTATGCAATAAGATCTACTTGTCCATTGTGTTAGATCTACCATACACAATACCAAAATGTAAGTAGTCTTTAGTGAAATGTGATGATTTTTGATGCTAGCTTCAATACAACAAATAATATCTTAACTAATTTGTTAATTATAAAATAATTAAGTTCTCCAGTTATTATTCAGTAGTAAATAGTAAACAGTCAGTAATAAAATAACAAAAGAAAAGTAATGAATAGAAAAAAAAAAACACTATAGAAAAAAAACAATGAAGAAATGTGATTTTTAACAGCTTTTAAAACAATTAACAGTACCAAGAATTCAATGAAACATTCAGAATTATTATAGAGCACGTCTGACAATGTCTTTTGCGCACGCACATATGGCACACGTGTGCACAGGTGTTAGAGAGAGAGAGTGTAAAAAAAGTACTTTGAAAGGGTTCGCAATGCTGTTCTCATCCAGAATAATCACACGTTAAGACATATACAGTTGAAGTCAGAAGTTTACATTCACCTTAGTCAAATACATTTAAACTCCATTTTCACAATTCCTGACATTTAATTGCAGAAACTTTCCCAGTCTTAGGTCAGTAAGGATCACTACTTTATTTTAAGAATAAGATATGTCAGAATAATAGTAGAGAGATTCAGATTTTATTTCTTTCATAACATTCCCAGTGGGTCAGAAGTTTACATACACTTTTTTAGTATTTGGTAGCATTGCCTTTAAATTGTTTAACTTGGGTCAAATGTTTTGGGTAGCCTTTCACAAGCTTCTCGCAATAAGTTGCTGGAATTTTGGCCCATTCCTCCAGACAGAACTGGTGTAATGGAGTCAGGATTGTAGGCCTCCTTGCTCGCAGATGCTTTTTCAGTTCTGCCCGCAAAGTTTTTATCGGATTGAGGTCAGGGCTTTGTAATGGCCAATCCAATACCTAGACTTTGTTGTCCACAACTTTGGAGATATACTTGGGGTCATTGTCACACTTGCGACAGAATTGGCTGATGTCTTGAGATGTTGCTACAATATATCCACATAATTTTCCTTCATTATTATGCCATTTATTTTGTGAAGTGCACAAGTCCCTCCTGCAGCAAAGCACCCCCACAACATGATGCTGCCACCCCAATGCTTCACGGTTGGGATGGTGTTCTTCGGCTTCCAAGCCTCACCCTTTTTCCTCCAAACATAACGATGGTCATTATGGCAAACAGTTAAATTTTTGTTTTGTCATACTAGAGGACATTTCTCCAGAAATTAAGATCATTGTCCCCATGTGCACTTGCAATCTGTAGTCTGGCTTTTTGATAGTGGTTTTGGAGCAGTGGATACTTCCTTGCTGAACAGCCTTTCAGCATCTTCAAAAGGTCTTTTGTTGCAAAAAGTCCAAATCAATCCCAGAACAACAGCAAACTACATTCATCTCTAGGAGACAGAATGCATCTCTTTCCTGAGCGGTATGACGGCTGTGTGGTCCCATGGTGTTTATACTTGCATACTATTGTTTGTAAAGATGAATGTGGTACCTTCAGACATTTGGAAATTGCTTGTGGAGGTCCACAATTGTGGCTGATTTCTTTTGATTTTCCCATGATGCCAAGCAAAGGGGCACTGAGTTTGAAGGTAGGCCTTAAAATACATCCACAGGTACACCTCATATCAGAAGCTAATTGGCTAATTGTCTAAAGGCCTGACATAATTTTCTGTAATTTTCACAGTTAACTTATTGTATGTAAACTTCTGACCCACTGGAATTGTGAAATAGTCAATTAAAAGTGAAACATAATTGTTTTTCAGCTGGATCAAATTATTAATATTTCTATTCTGGTCACCGTTGCCCTCTGCAAGGCTGATTTTTATTTAATTTTTTTGTCCCACTCCATGATAAATCATTTTACTCTTTAATAAACAGTACATTTATAAGTTTTACAAGGAACTATTTTGCATATGTCCTGAAAGTGATGATGATAATAAGAAATTCTAACTTTTCATGATTCAAGCTTTGTTTAAAGTTTTACGAGAGTATAGAATCGTGAATTCAGTACAGTAAGTCAAACCAAATCCTGTAAACAATTGCTGGAAAAATTACTTATGTCTTGCACAAAGTAGGTGTCATAAACGACTATAGTTTGCTAATATTAAATCTGTGTAGTGGTTAAAAAAAGAGTGTTTTAATGACTTCAACCTAAGTGTGTTAACTTCTGACTTCAACTGTAAACATGAAAATGAATGCACAATTTCAAATACACAATGTATGACAGACCTAACTAAAGAGAACATTAACTAATGTTCATGACCTGATGTTAATTAATATGAAGCTCAGAAATAGAGGACATTTCCAGGAAAAAGAGGATGTATGGTCAATCTTGCTTTGTCTGGGTCTTAATATTCTCATCTCTAGAAATGGCTTGGGTCCCTTCAACGCAAGTCAGTGAGATTTATTTGCTCGTTTTATCATTAATACTTGTGTTTAGTGTTTGTGCAAATTATTACATACAAGCAATAGGCAGATACAGATGACACTTTTTGTGTGTTTTCTTTAGGACTGCTGAGACACAGGAGGTCTTACCGGTGTCCGTGAAAGACTGGATGTCAAATGTCAGGTCCACGTTAAGATTCTCTGATCCCTCCATTTTTTTGAAGACAATACCTATCACCCACATTGTGCTGACCTCCTCCCTGTTCACAAATACAGGACACAGAATAAAGAGCGTGAAAAGCCCCTAATCTGCCTTTTGAAATCTCTTTCTTCTTCAGGTCAGTTCTGAGCCTTGCTACAAGTGTTAAAAAAGGACACTCATTTGTAAAGGTCAAAAGTATCTAGACTTCAACTCACTTGTCATTGCCCTCTTTTGGTCCTGGGAATGACTGCGGATTAACATGAGCGAGCGTGATAAACTCATTCTTCTCCAGGTTTCCCACCAGGATTCGGATCTTTGACTCCACAAGGCCCACCCTGTCAGGCAAACAGCACATTTAGCTTTAATCTGCCACATATTCTAACTGATGCAGGGGACAAAAGTACAACATTGGTCCGATAAGCATGTGAAACAGTGCTGAAGATATTCAATAAGCTGTACTCACCACTCTAAGTGCTGCTTCTCTGTCTGTGCGCTTGCTAGCAACACTATATAATGCCTTGGGACATAAAAGACAGAACAATGCCATTACATCCTTTAATCTAGAGCGGTTCATTCAAACCCGGCAAAACCTACATGGACGTCCTGCCCCTATCACACTGACACTGTACCGTTACACCTCTCTCAAAAGCCAAATACATCTCCCATTTCTAAATTCACTGATGACAGCAGGAATTACTCAAATCCACTCCTGCTGTGTCAGCTGGAACAATTACTTTAGCATCATTTCACACACTTTAAGGGATAGTTCACCCAAAAATGAAATTCTGTCAACATTTACTTACCCTCAAGTTGTTCTAAACCTGTTTCACTTACTTTCTTCCATTAACCACACATAACAGCCTTTATTCAGTTTCAAGGTATGGAAAAAAACAAAAAAGATCAATGTTTACATTTTTTCAAAATTGCTACTTGTGTTCTACAGATGAAAGTCATACAAGTTGAGTAAATGATGACAGAAGTTTCCTTTTTGGATTAACTCTCCCCTTAAGAAACTCTTTTGATTAGACTTAAAAAAAAAGAAGAAGAAAAACAGAAGTCACACTGATCAACTGTCAATCATTTTGGACAAATAAGACTTTTGAATTCAACTCAAAAGCACAGCAGATAATAAATCAATCAATAAATCCACTTATTTACAAGTCTTATAAGCTATGAAAAGTAAAACATGAAGTGACGTCTTGATCCAGAGGATTGTATGTCTTTTGTTCATCCAAAGTGACTCAATAGGAGTTACTTCCCATTTTAACAGAAAGAGTAGAAAGTCAAGTATACCAAGTATTAACTCAGTGGAACTGTGGAACAGCTCTCCCCATCTTATATGGCAAAAGTAATGTTCCAAAGCAATGTTCAGCATTTTGTCTGCAATTTAAATGCAATAAAGCAGATACTGTGGCCAGTTAACAAAATGTTAACATTTAAAAGGTGCATTCAGTAATTCTAATCCATTACACTTTGTCAAATCCTGCAAATATCTCCTCACAGTCTGCTAGCTGTCCGTTCTGTGGATGGGCTGAAAAAAAAATCTAGTGTTTGTACACAGCCTTGGCTCTGTAAATGGGACAAAAACAAAGTGGATCAGATCGATCCACACAACGCTACACCAACCAATCAGCAAAAGGGGGTGGTTCTTGCGCATTCACAGGATGGGGGGTGGGGGCAGAGCGAGAGGTAAATTCATGAGTGATGGCAAATCTGGCTGTTGCAAACTATCTAAACTCCAAAGAGGACAAATGCCTGAGAAACAGACCAAGAGACGAATATAAACAAAAAAAGAAGGATTATGATAAGTGTAGGGCTAGGAGCTACGTAAACATCGGTGAGGCTTTTCAGCGTGCATGAATTTGGGGGGGGCGGAGCTTCCAATGGACCACTAAAGGGAGAGGTTTGTTTGTTTTGGCAGTTGAGTTCGAATATCAACAGTAATTCTCATGAATCACTGAGTGCACCTTTAACCTCGGTGGGTATTTTTTGGCTTTCTTTGCCAAGAACTACTGATGACATTTTCCCCACTCTGATTAAGAAGCTTGTTTGGACAACTGAATAAGGCACTTGAATCATATTTATTCCAACCTTGTATAATTGTTAATTGTATTTAGCTACAAACACGGGCAGTTATGAATTCCAAGAACTGCAATAAACCACAATTGTTTTTAAATTCCTTTTCCGCTAATAGCAGCTAACACAGTTTAAGCATCGTCAGTTTAAGCACACAGAATATTAAATTAACATGACATTAAGAAGGGACATTACATAAAATGGTAAAATTTTACAATAATTTTTCATTTATTAACATGACCAATACTATTACAGCATTTATTAATCTTGGTTTATGTTAATATTGTTATGTTAGATACATTTTTAAAATCAAATGTTGTATATGTTAACATTAGTTAATGCACAAAGTACTAACATGAACTAACAATGAACAATTTTATTTTTATTAAATAGTATTAACAAAGATTTTGTAAAAAAAATATATCTTTCATTTTTAGTTCATGATACCTAATGCATTATTGTTAACAAATGAAACCTTATTGTAAAGTTTTACAAATAAAATAAATATATATGTTCTTTCCAATCTCCACTCGTCTTTTTTTCCATAGTCTAAATTTGAAGTCGTGAAATGACAAATGTCGATTTGCCTTCTCAATCTGAAAAGATGGATCTTCACATCACACCAAATTTTAAATGAACAAAACAAACACACAGACTAGATGCTATACAGACAGAAATGGAAAATAAAACACTATAAAACACAGACTAATAAGAAATACATTGTACAAATTGTGAACTAAAACATTTTATTTTTGAATTGTATACAAATATGACACAAGAAATCCAGTAAAAACCTTTCAATAAAAAGTTACTTTAAAATACCTACCTTTGAAAAAAAATTCTAAATTTAACCATCTCAAAAATGTTACGTACATTTCAGGCATGCTCTACAATTGTCATTTGTTTAGCAGGTCTAATACACATTTTAATTGACAAAAATGTCATAAAAGCCATATTTTGTACTCCATAGGAATAAACTGTAGTAGATGGTATACATAATTCTGTTTTTATTTCAAATTGATGACACTGATTACATAAGAGTCTTATAAAACTTGACGTTTTGAGAAATAAATCTTTATTGAAAAGATTAAATCTCACCATGAGTCTCCAACAGGATATGCAGCTTAATACATACTTGTATTTCTGAAAGAAGTTTGGTGCTTCAAATAGTTTGGACCAATCTGCTTTACTCTGCAATATTTCATCCGTGATGGCGAGACCTGGAAAGAGTTAAGCAACTGAAAATGTGAGTCAAACAAAAGACAATTGGGCAAAACGGTGCGTCTTTACAGCTAAAAGGATTAGTGACCGAAAATGAAAGTTCTTTCATCATTTATTCACCCTCATGTTGTTCCAATCCCATTTGACTTTCTTTATAGTAACACTGTTCACTTCACACTGCTCCTTTCCTTAAAATTATAGTACATAGAATGGGGGGTGGGGGTCAAGCTCTAAAAAGCACTATAAAATTGAGTTATATATCCTGTGAACTTTATTTAGCAGAAAACAGAAGTAAAATTGCACTTAAAACAAAGTGAAAAAAGCAATTAATATAAAGTGATTAAAAAAAAATCGTACATAACCACTAGGGCAGCAATTAACGATTATTTTGAATATCAATTAATCATTGATTATTTTTTAGATTAGTCAGATAATGCAATTTTATTTCCTGTATTTTATTAAAAATGTGATTCATATATTTATTTATTTTTTAAACAGAAATATAAAGAGCATAAGGATTTGGTTTGATGTACTGTACTGAATTCACGATTCTATACTCTCATAAAACTTTAAACAAAGCTTGAATCATGAATAGTTAAGTTTGAATTTCTATTTCAGGACATATGCAAAATAGTTCCTTGTAAAACTTAAAAACACACTTTTCATTAAAGAGTCAAATGATTCATCATGGAGTGGGACAAATTTTATATTATAAAATCAAAAAAACGGTGACCAAAATAGAAATATTAATAATTTGGCCCAGCTGAAAAACACATAATTATGTTAGATAAATATGCATTTACACAGTCACTGATTACATCTATTTTTAAGTATTTTAAATGAATATTGGAACTTTTAAAATAATATTGTCACTGATTACATGTTTTTAAATTACTATTTAAAAATAAAATAAAAAAATGAATGGTAGTGTAAGCTTATCCAGTAACACAATGTTTGGAATGGTATACATTTACGGTTGAAATCAGACATTAAATTTGGCATTTTCAGGACAATCACATATCAGGACCCGTAGCATTATTATAAATATATTAATCATATACATACTGATTAAATGGCTTACCGATTGAGATGGGTATGCTAGATATGATATAACTGCATAAATTGAAAACTCCCCCCTCATTGAGACGTGGTATGCAAGAATGGCTTTCGGTAATGTGCCTGTAATTGCACATCATTGCAGGTACGGTGTTGCCAGCCCACTTCGAGCATTGAGGGTAAGTATTTGTGCAATTGCGCTGTCAGCTCAAGGTGCTTTTTTGTCACATTTGACACCGTTGGCAAGGTTGAGCTCATTTGCTGAAAAAACATCATGGAACAAAGTAATGTGTGGCGCCGAATGTCTGACACCTGTAATCAAAGCTTTTGAACTTATACCATCAGAATCAAAACTCCCTATGCATCTAACCTTAAATACAAATTACATTTTAAAATGGGGAAAAAAACTAAAATAATGGACGATTGACATGTGAGTCTGGTAAAACAGTAAAGTATTTTACTTGCTATCTCTAAGCTACATTACCTAGCACTGGGCTGGGCTGATGAAAAAAGATACTTGTGACGCACGAGTAGATGCATTTTTTTTTTTACAGCAAAATATAGGTTTATTTCATTGTATATTTATCTGACCTTTATGACGCAACCATTTTGGTGTTTCTACACTAGAGGGCACACAAAATACTTTTTGCCAGTGAGAAATATGAACCGAGTTTGAATGTTATTTTAGACTGTTGAAATTGAAAGAACGTTAAATCTCAGAATGTTATTTGCGTACCCCCATTGTCACCTCACGTACCCCCGTTTGGGAAACACTGTTATTCATTATACAATATTCAGTTTAATATAATTAAATCATATATAAAAGCAGTGCAGATTCACTCTCGTGCTGAAAAGTCTTATATCGGCGGTGTTCATTGTGTTACATGCTCTTACATTTAATATAAAACACTTCAAAAACCGTACACTTTAAACTCGAGACATCAGTGTGACATCCATGATAGCTGCACGATTGATTACACTGAAACTGAAATCGAGGTATGATGTTGCACAAGTTTAATCAAAATGATTATGATCCCTTTCTCCATTGCGATCGGTTTGATTTACGTGGATGGATTCACGCTTACTCGGAGAAGACTCACTCGTGGTAAAGACAAAACACACTGAAATACGTGCATTTGGCAAATGGCAGAAGCTAATTTCATTTCCTGGGCTACTGTGTAATATATTTGGCAACTTCCCAGATACATGATTTGCCATTTCTGGATATTGTCGATCATTATATGTCAATGTGTCACGGATATTTGTAAGATATCATCAATATCCTATCACATCATCCTATCATTCATCATCCAGCCCTAGGTAGCAGGAGACGTACCGGCACTTAAACAAGCATATTTGGGCTGCCTCGTGAATGCGCATGATGACTGACAAGCAGAAAGTCTTCTGATTGGCTAAAACTAACCATGGCCTGCAGACACCTTTTTGCCGCTGTTTACCGAGCAGTTACAGGTGTGATATTTCATGGCATTCATTTCAGTGATTTCTGACAGTTGATAAGGATGTTTACGGCATGTCATTTAATGAAAAAATAACTTCAGGCACCTTTAAATTTCAGTCTGTTCCTCTGACAATGCTTTCAAATGGCTTTAGAAGACTTGGAATTTAGCAATACTGGCTACTGTTATGAAGCTTTTTTGTCCTTTGTGTTGTTCTAAGTCACATGGGTTTGAAATAACATGAGGGTGAGTTTTTGAGTGAAATTATCCCTTTTATCCACTGATAATATGCTCCTGTGTATCTTTAGAAATGAGACTAACCGCGCTTGAACTCTTCCACCATGATGGCCCGAGTGGAGGCAGAGACATTGTAGGTGGAGTTTTGCTGTGGGTAGGCTGGTGTGATGATTGGCATGAGGTGGTACCGGTCACTAGGGGTCACCTGGAAAAAACAAAATACAACCAGTGGAATAAATCACACATCACTTACCTAGACAAAATCTGAAATAGAATAGAAAGATCGCTGTGCCTATATTTGAAGTAGCAAAAAGCATGCGAGTTACATGCAGAAAGCAAGATTATGACTTACGTCTATTTATAATTATGGTATTATAACAGGTTCAGAAAAAGAAAAAAAAAAAGCCTAAATATTTTCTAATACTCAAAATTATCACATTCTTCTTTACAAAACATTAATAAAAACCTTTAAATAAGACACCACCACTCAAGATCAAATCAATAAATAAGCAAACTGAAAAGTGAAGGTTTTGGTGTGAAATAAAGACTGTGCCAAAAGTTTCAAGTTGGGATGTTCAAATCAGTTCTTTTGACTGTCCAAATCAAAGACTTGGTTCAAAACACTGATTCAATGATTTGTTTGCATCATTTCTCTAAAACTCACTGATTTCACTAAAGTTCCTGGATTTCATTTGACATGTATTGAAATGTTTTTTGTTAAACATAAACGTTAGGTTAATATTGTCGCAAATTACTATGGTTTTTAATTGGTAATTGTTTTTATAATAAGTTCATATAAATTAAAATGATTAAATATTACATTTATAAATATATTTTATAAACAAGAGTGGGAAAATATGTTTAGATTTTTTAACTAGATTTTTACTGTATTTATCTTTTTGCATTAACCCTTTCTAATCTACCTGTTTGCTTGGAATGATGATTCTTCTGATTTAAAAAAATAAATAAACAGATACATAGTACATAAGTACATAAACAGATCAATATATCAATGAAATATCCTCTAAAGGGTGAAATTTATTGGGGGAAAAAAAGAAAAAAAAAAAGAAAACGGTACCCTTGGATCCCAGACTGGGAGGTTGAGATTGCAGTCTTCAGGCTGCTTCAGAAGGACTGGGTTTGGCCATTCCCTGAAAACACCACACAGGAACAAAGAACATGACTGAATTTGTCACTGAATGTAATTGCAAAAATAAACATTGTTTTCAAACAGCTTTCTGAATAAAAAATTATTTAGAAGAATACGGAAGTAAAATTGCACTTAAAACAAAGTGAAAAAAGCAATTAAAATAACAAAAGTGATAAAAAAAATCTTATATAACCACTAGGGCTGCAATTAACGATTATTTTGAATATCGATTAATCATTGATTATTTCTTCGATTAGTCAGATAATGCAATTTTATTAAAATGTGATTAATACATTTGTTTAAATTCCTCCGCCTGCTGTTGATCAAACAAACAGATAGTCCCGCCCCCCCCCCCCAAAATCACACCAATGGTTGAGACAATATTGTTGTTTTGGGCTGGACAGGCTGCTCAAAACAAAGGATTTTCTTAGCACCACAGAGACACTGTGTTTACAGTTTGTGAAAATTAACCTACGAATGACTTAATTATAGTAGTCTCTGCATATTAAAGCTGGAATACGAGAAAGTATTTTCCGTAGAAAAAGTTCTCACTTCAGTTTTAAATACACTAAAACACCAAAATTCGAGTCTGATTTCCATTATAAGTTCTCTCATTGATGAACAACAACGTCAGTCTGAGGAACTCACCACTTTGAAAAAACCAAGAAGAACTTATGGACCAAGGTGGAGGCCACAGCATTGGGGTAGAGTTGGCAGGTTCTTGCCACCAGCATGGCCCAAGACACACCTCCCAGAAATCCCAGGATGTTCGAGTAGATATTATGACCTGTAAGAGTTTCAAAAGTGTTAGGTGTCTGAATGCAAAAAAATAAGTACAGGTGAATTTTGGAAATCCAAATGTAGGCCTTGGTAGTATGATGCATAGGCTTGTAATGATTACTAAATAATCATCTGATTGCAGCTATTTTATCTAATTGCGGTTGATTACTGTGCACTTTATATTCCAGTCACGTTACTGTGCAAATAAGGCAATGAATGGCGCATTTGAGTGTCTCATTCAATTGAACTCCAAATGTCTCAATAAGCCTCATCGCACTGAGTGCAGCTCCTGAAGAGCGCATAAAAATTGACCACTTCAGAACCAGACTTGAAGCAATGTTGTGCATCCACTGTCTTTGGAGGCTCACGCCCAACTCCTGCGAAAATATGAACGAGGATTTTAAAGTGCTCCGCTTTGTCGTTGTTGGTTTATGCATGCAGTGACACAAAGGAGCTCGTTGTAGTTAGAATTTCTAAATGTGTTTCGGCTACTATTTTTTCATAAATACTATAATTTATTATTATGTTTAAGACTAACTAGATCGACCTAACAATGGCAATGAGGAGCCATCAATGGTCTTAGGTGTGCTTGTGTGCTTTAAAGTGTGCACCCCTAAGACTTAGGAACAGACTTAGTTTTCCTCCTGTGTAATATATTTTCTGTTTGATGTTGAAATTAGGAAATATAAAGGGGATAATAAATATAATGGGCTCATATAAATAGGCTCTTCAAATTTTAAAGAGGGGGAAAGAAAGCTTCCTGTATCTTTTGTTGTTTACATGAATGACAAAAATGATGTCACTTGAAAACCATTAACAGAACTATGCAAGATAAAAGAAAATTCGACCGAGGATATAAATACAGGTTAAGTTTTTTACTGTGGTGGGTCGCCAATGGATGTTCAGTGCAAAATAAGGTGTGTTTGGTCCAAACGCATCTACGCAGTGTGTACATACAGGAGAAAGTTTAAGGCTATTCATTGATTATATATATATGGCCAAATGTATATTGTAAAATATTTTGGGGGATATATTTAATATTAAGAAAACATCTACTGAAAATAAGTTATTTAAAATAGGCTACTGTATACGAGGGGTGTAATGATCCATTGAGCAGAAATTTAAAACATTTAGTTTTATAATCCCTGCTTAACATTTTTCCATTCATTCATTGTTTTGTTTTTTCTCCAAATAATAACTATATACATCAACCGCCAGGTCTTGCAGATTTGTGTTTTACAACATCAGGAAAAACAGACCTTTAATGTCTGAATATGCTGCACAGCTCCTGATCCAAGCTCTGGTCATTTCAAGACTGGACTACTATGATGCTTTGTTGGCTGGCCTCCCAACTAACAATTAAGCCACTGCAGATGGTCCAGAATACAGCAGCGCATCTGGTCTTCAATCGGCCAAATTGGGCTCATGTCACCCCAATCTTGATTTCACTTCACTTGCTACCTCTAGCTACTTGCATCAAATTCAAGGCATTGACAGTATATATAACAGTATAATATATTGAACTGACTGAACAAATTTTTTTTGCCGTCAAATCAAACACGATGTGTACACTGACTATAGTCCATTGAGGCATTTTTTAAAGCCCAGAATGCTGATCAAGAATTGTTCTAGATGGTTTACTAAAGCACAAGCATAAGCAAAGTGTGTACTGGTTGCTAGGCTGCAAATGCAAGCAAAACAATTCTCCTGATGCACAATGCTGATCTTCAATTCAACACACTAATACCCCACAAACACAACAGGCCATTTAAGGTCATTGTGGGGCTTGTTTTGACATAGTCAGACCAGCTGAGGCATGTTACCATAAGCAGAACACAATGAAAGGCTGACAGACGTCTACTCACGTTTGGCCCATAGTTTGATTGCTCTCAGAGTTAATCTGAAATTCTCTATGTTGGGCACCAAGTGAAGAATCTCATCAGTCACTCTGCAACCTGATCAATACATATGCATGTATCATTATATGAAAAACAGTAAAGCAATATATAATAAGTGTGTTAAAGGCATGTAACCCCATTGTATGTCCCATGCAAACAAGAGCAAATGAACACAGCCATTAATTAGATCACCTCTTACCATTCAAACTTCGGATGCAACGAATGTCGAGGTTCCTCAGTAATCCATCATCTCGCAAATCCAGGTTCTCTGGAATCGTTTGTAGTGCCAGACGGGCAAACAGTATGTCAATCTGTCACATATTACCAAAACATACCATAAAATCAGATATGCCATTCCTAAATTGAAATATTTAGCACTTCTAAAGTAGTTAATATTAATATAATATTTGACAGGCCTTTCATCATGTACAAACATTTAACATATTTTTAAAGGAATAGTTAACCAAAAAAGTATTATTGTTTACTTACTCTTATGTCATTCCAAACCCATATGACTTTCTTTAAATTATTACAAATAAAATTTTAGACAGTTCACGCTGCTTTTTCCCATTCGATGAATGCATATGCTGACCCTATGGACTGTCAAGCTACAAAAATAACTTTGAGAAACAGACTGAAATTTAAGTCGTTCTTCACTGAAAGTCTTCCCCACAACACTTGCACATGTGCAGTACTTACAATTATGGCACATTGAGAAATATTGTGCCAGGTTTGACAAAACGCCATTGGTTTTCACATCTCACAACTTTTTCACACAAATATATCATTTGGCTTCAAAAGTCTTTGAATATGGTGCCTTATTTGAACAGACTACTTAAGTTTTTTATTTTTTTGTCTTTTTGGGTCAAATGTTTTTTTTAATTCCATGTACAGTGCATCCGGAAACCATTCACAGCGCTTCACTTTTTCCACATTTTGTTATGTTACAGCCTTATTCCAAAATTGATTAAATTCATTGTTTGCAGCATTGAAGGTCCCAATGAGCACAGTGGCCTCCATCATCTGTAAATGGAAGAAGTTTGGAACCACCTAGTTAGGTGATTTCATGCACCTTCCTAGAGCTAGCCACCCGGCCTAACTGAGCGATCGGGGGAGAAGGGCCTTAGTCAGGGAGGTGACCAAGAACACGATGGTCACTCTGACAGAGCTCCAGCGTTTCTCTGTGGAGGCCTGAATGGTAGAGTAGCCACTCCTCAGTAAAAGGCACATGATAGCCCACCTGGAGTTTGCCAAAAGGCACCTAAATGTCTCTCAGACCATGAGAAACAAAATTCTCTGGTCTGATGAAACAAAGATTGATCTATTTGGCCTGAAAGGATTAGAATGTGTTTAAATTTGTCAGTTGTTACCTCGGTGATGCAACAGTTGGCGATGGCTTGATACTGTAGGTAAACATTGGATGATCACATATTCCAGTTTTTAGGACTGCTTAGGTCATTTATTGACAATGTGTAATATATTGACATATTTAAAAAAAAAAACAACAAGCTAGCATAATCTACCTTACTGCCAAAAAAAGGCTTGTAGTTTGTATTTAAAAAAAAAAAAAGCTGTAGTTTGTAGAATCTAAATAAGCAAATACCTCAATTGGTCAGGTCTAGGCTCAATGTTATGCAGATGTCATACAAATGTCATAAATCAGCTGAGTAGCTGAAAGTATTTTTGAGTCCGATGAATCTTGGAATTATCGTCCTGGTATATTTCCATGCCGTCAGGGAAGAAAAAAATCCATTGATTGGATAACCTGGTCATTCAAGGAGTCAGCTGACTTCATTTTATTGCTGCATAACTTTGCTGAGCCTAGATCTGACCAATTGAAGCACCTGCTTGGGTATCTGCTTATTTAAATCCAAATGGCAACTTTTTTTTTGGCCAGGCAGTGTAGATAACCGTCATAAATTACGATTCACAACAGACACAATATTTTTTTTTAACTTTAACAATCCAAATATTCGCAAACTTGGCCAGTTACTTAGAAACAACCGAGTTAACTTGGCAACTGACATGTGACCAATTTTAGGAGGTTTATAAAGTTGGGAAATTACGATTTAAATTTGATTAATGTATAATATAAATTCATTATCATCATTACCCCTAATAACAACATTTAGACTTTGTTCAATTATTCCAAACACTGAAATTTTAAACAACAATTTTCAGGTTTTCGGCCCAGTTTAGAACAAAAAATTTCATTTCGGTGTGTCACTATTTTATTGAATTTGCTTTGTTTTCTTCAAACAATACTAATATTTCATATCTCATATTTAATCAAGCATCCACTTCACTGGCACTTTTCAAGAAAATAATAATAAAGAAGAAATCCTCCACGTACAGCAATGACAGCTTTGCAGATTCTTGGCATTCTAGCTGTCAGTTTGTCCAGATACTCAGATGGCATTTCCCAACATACTTGTCATAGATGTGGCTGTCTTGTTGGGCACTTCTCACACACCTTACAGTCTAACTGATCCCACAAAAACTCAATGGGGTTAAGATCTATAACACTCTTTTCCAATTATCTGTTGTAAAATGTATGTTTTTTTGCCCAATCTAAACATTTCTTTTTGTTTTTCTGTTTCAAAATTGGCTTTTTCTTTGCAATTCTTCCAATAAGACCTGCAACCCTGAGTCTTTACTGTTGTACATGAAATTGGTGTTGAGTGGGTAGAATTCAATGAAGCTGTCAGCTGAGGACATGGGAGGCATAACTTTC
This sequence comes from Moxostoma hubbsi, assembly GCA_032164185.1. Lineage (NCBI taxonomy): Eukaryota > Metazoa > Chordata > Actinopteri > Cypriniformes > Catostomidae > Moxostoma > Moxostoma hubbsi. Next base: position 6,385,187 of record JAVLUX010000031.1, on the reverse strand, counting down.
TCAAACTAGAGACTCTGATATACGTATCCTCTTGTTTAACTGGCCTTCCACATCTCTTTCTGTCCTTGTTAGAGCCAGTTGTCCTTTGTCTTTGAAGACTGTAGTGTACACCTTTGTATGAAATCTTCAGTTTTTTTGCAATTCAAGCATTGGATAGCCTCCATTCAACAAAACAATGGCTGACTGATGAGTTTTGATCAAAAAATTACTTTTTTCAAATAGTGATTGAGCAGTTTTTTTTACATCTGTAATGTCCTTACTATACATTGTGATCAGAGTTTCCGGTAAGAACATATTTGTGCTTCTAACAAACGCATCTGAGTTTCATGCGAGTGTCGCGTGCACTTTCTCTGGAGCACACAAGTACGTGCGACTCCAGCAGGCTTCCCGAAATTTACAGGAAGGCCAGAGCAGTTTCACTCATGCTACTAAATCGCTTTTGACCTAGGGAAAACCCTGAAGAGAAAAAACATCTCCACAGAAATGGTAAAACAAAAATGAAAAGGAGCTTGCTATTAAAACGGGTGCAACATCTGGTGTGGGTTTAACCTATTTTAACTCTTTAAAATGAAGCATGCAAAAGAATATTATAAAGGCAAAAGATTATTTCAGTCATTCATGTTTTTGCAAGAAGGGTTTATAATTATTTGAAATTTTTACATAAGTGAAATGTTTGAAGTGTTTACATAATTTTGGTTATTTTCTGCAAGAAGTGTTTATTTTTGTTTTTTATAGGCCTGGATATGTTTGTAGCCTACTATTTTCCTTGTTCCATTGCTTTGGGAAGAACTTTTCAATTTCTTGCGGAAAGTTTTTAATAATAATGTCAACAGCATATCAGACTGAAATGTGGCATAATGTGAAATTTAGCATTATGGTAATGATTTAAAACCAAGTTGAGTTTCTTTTTTTGTTTGGTTGTTTTTTCCCCATTGATTATTGTCAAGTTCCAAATAAAGAGAAAAAAAGATATAAGTATTTAATTCTCTGACTGGATTATCCCAAAAAAATAGGCATTACAATATAGTAATTTAAAATATAAACCAATTTTAATTGGTTTAAAAAATGACTATACTTTTTTGAACATTATTGTTTTATTATATAAAAGTACTGACAACATTTCACCCAAATTCCAAATAAAAATATTGAAATTTAGAGCATTTATTTGCAGAAAATGACAACTGGTCAAAATATAAAAAAAATATGCTGTTTTCAGACCTCAAACAATGCAAAGAAAACAAGTTCATATTAATTTTTAATCAACACAATACTAGTCTTTAACTTAGCAAGAGTTCAGAAATCAGTATTTGGTGGAAAAACCCAGATTTTCAATCACCGCTTTCATGCATCTTGGCATGCTCTCTACCAGTTTTTCACATTACTGATTGGTGACTTTTTGCCACACTTCTTAAGCAGCTCGGCTTTGTTTGATGACTTGTGACCATTCATATTCCTCATCACATTCCAGAGGTTTTTAATGAGGTTCAGGTCTGGCTCCTCCATCCACACCTTGATTGACCTGGCTGTGTGGCATGGCGCGTTGTCCTGCTGGAAAAGACAATCCTCAGAGTTGGGGAACATTGTCAGAGCAGAAGGAAGCGTGTTTTCTTCTAGGATAACCTTGTACGTGGCTTGATTCATGCGTCCTTCACAAAGAGGAATCTGCCCGATTCCAGCCTTGCTAAAGCACCGTTCCTCTACCAAATTTCACAGTGGGTGTGAGACACTGTGGCTCGAAGGCCTCTCCAGGTCTCCATCTAAACATTAGATGACCAGGTGGAGGATCAGTGATGATCTGGGGGGTGCTTCAACAAGGCTGTAATTGGGCAGATTAGTCTTTGTGAAGGATGCATGAATCAAGCTACATACAAGACAACTTGCCTGCTTCTGCTCTGACAATGTTCCCCAACTCTGAGGATAGTTTTTTCCAGCAGGACCATGCTCTATGCCACACAGCCAGGTCAATCAAGGTGTGGATGTAGGTTCGACACTGTCATGGCCAGTAGGGCTGCAACTAATTATTATTTTGATAATTGACTAATCTAACGATTATTAGAGCGATTATTCGACTATTCAGTTATTGCAACGAATAATCATTTGCCCTTAACCGGCTATTCAGCTAGAGCCTAGACTTAAAAGGTTGTATTAAACAAGCATAATAACAATAAAGAGGAAAAATAATCTTTAAGAAATATCTCTAAATGACTCACTGAATTCCTAGGAAAAACCTTTTTTTATTAAGATTAATTCACTGCAAAAAAACTATTGTATTCAAGAGTTTTTGTCTTATTTTCCACATATTCTCTAAAAGCAAGTCTAAATATCATATATGTTGCTTCTCAGGTGAATGTATCTTGTTTCAAGTAGGATGTTTTTAGATATTTTAAAATATTAAATATTGTATTCAATATTCTCCAATAACAATTTTTTTCTTCTGCAGTATAGCTACTAATTTAAATGTAAATTGTTTGACAGGAGTTTTAGATATTATTTTTGGAAAACAATCCAAAAAAGACATGTGACACATAAGCTACAGTATATTATGATTCAATACGAATCATCACATTTATTAATCTAGCTACAGCAAACGCGCATGAGGGATGGGTGCCACCGCAACAGAGGGTGCCTCAGTTGAGTGCAGTTTCAATCTCTCCCTCTTCACGCTACTCATAGACGTGGTGCTGATCGCACAGAGAAATGCCATTTTTGTAGTTTATGATGTACTTAGGATGCATTAGAGATATAATGCCAGGTTGTTTGCTTTTTAGATGCTATGACATGCAGGTTTTGGTGGAAAGTGGAAAGCCAGATGACAGTGCTTCTGTATTTCCTTATTTTGCATTTTTTGATTATAATTCCATTATATTTTGTGATCTACATCACCTGGAGCTGTTCTGGACATGTGTTTTCTTCCTCTCCTCAGTCAGGTGTGAGCTGCTGTGCTCTTCTCTCGTGTCATCGTTAAGAGTTTCATATGATTTAATGTTACATTAAATTAGATCAAACGACTATTCAACAATTTTTGTTGACAATTTTTTTATTCTTATCGTTTCAGCCCTAATGGCTAGCCCAATCTCCAGACCTGAACCGCATTGAAAACCACTGGAATGTGATCAAAAGGAAGATGGATGGCCACAATCCATCAAACAAAAGCCGAGTTGCTTGAATTTTTGCGGCAGTAGTGGCATAAAGCCAGAGTTATTCCACCAAGCATTGATTGAAGTTATAACATTAGCATTGTATTATTTAAAAATGAATGTGAACTTGTTTTCTTAGCATTATTCGAGGTCTGAAAACACTGCATCTTTTTTGTAATTTTGACCAGTTGCTCTAAATGACTATTTCTATTTTACATTTGGAAAGAATGTTGTCAGTACTTTATAGACTAAAACAAAATTGTTCATTTTACTCAAACACATACCTATAAATAAAAAATCCAGAGAAACTGATCATTTCGCAGTGGTCTTAATTTTTTTCCAGAGCTGTATATCATTATCATAATATAAAGTTACTCGTATCGTGATAGGTTTTGGTTATATCGCCCACCCCTAGTTATGTCATATAAATTCTCACCTTGGCTAATTTTCTTGACTCTTTATTTTGGACTATTTTCCTCTGATTTTTCATGGCATAAAAGCTCCTCCAGGAGACAGCAACGCAAGGCTGTTTTAAAGTCATTTTTCTGAAATGAGAAGCTTCTTACCACGGGCACGTGAGAGAGGAATAACGCAGGCTGCTATAGTCGCGGATTAGAACTCCGCAAGCTTCAGGAATGATTCGACCTCTGTGGAAGTGAAGGGCTGTAATCATTGGGATGGTGTCATGCTGTGCATTTGTTTCATCAATGTACCACCTAACACTTCCTGTTAATATTTTACCTTGTAATGGTAAAAATTAGGACATTTTAGGACATTTTATCGGTCCAAAAACGATTTTTACTGGCAAATAGAACGTGTGCATATTTTTATATATATATATATATATATATATATATATATATATATATATATATATAGTGTGGTGGAAATGTCACCACAACCTTCGAACAGTCTTATTTTTCAAAGATTTATAGAAATGTTTCATTTTCACTCAATAAATACTCATTGCTCGGTTTAGATGATCATAATTTTAAATATGTAATCATTTCTATTTTAATAATGGATTTTATAGTTTAAGATTGAAAGTCTTTTTTTGGGAAAAGGCTAAAACAATCAAATATATACATAAAAGGTATTTGAAAAGTACCGAAATTAAATGATGAAGGCCTGGTAAAAGTTTCCAAGTCAATTTTAATGTGACCATAACAATAACAAAAAGGCTGAAATCTGTTTAAATAAAAATCAACCCCTTGTACATGAAGTTGCCCAAAATAATAAAAAACAACAATATATACAGTACAAGGAAGGGTTTTTAGAAATACCTCAATGCCATCAAAGGACAGCTTTATCACAGGAACAAATGCTTCCTCCACTGCCTAGAGGGCAAAAGTAAATATCAATTGGAAAGCCGCATAGAACGTGCGAACGTTGTATGTGTACACATCATTTACAGGAGTCACCATACCCGCAGGTCTTTCACTTCCTCATGCTCCTTTAACTTCTCATAAAAGGAGGAAAAGAAGTCTGTTCTCTCCAAATGACGGGGGGCCACGCAGAGAGCATCAATATCAGCACCTACACATGGAGACGTCTTTAAGTTAATGGAAGAGATATTATAGATGCACTCCATACAACTGTAGCACTTGTCTATAAAAACGTACCCTTGGTATGAACTCCAAGCCTGTAGGATCCAAATGTGAAGATTTTTCCACCAACATTTTCAATCACTGAAGCTGGAATATTCTGTAAATATATAAAAACAGTCAAGAGTCGGTATCTACGAGTAGTTAATCATACATGTTATTTATGCCTTGTAAATGAAGAGACATAAAAATACCTTGGATTCACTGACTTCACGGATCCACACCGAAACCAATGTATTTAACTTTCCAAGCACTAGGATTCTGTGGGCAAAAGAAACATATTAGACAAAATATTTTAACTAACGGTCTCAGACGCAAACAGATCTGTCCTATACACATGTAATTCAGTGAAGTACCTCCGCTGCAGTTCCAGCTCCTCCTCAAAAACTCCAAAAGGTCGGAGCGTCTCCGTCAGCTTCCGCGTGAACACCAGATCGGCCTCTTTCGGTGGTGCCAGGCTGATGGGAGACGTGATCCCATAGTGCTTTGGGGTCTGTTGGGCTGTTTGCACCTGATTGGTGATTGGACTGAGAAAAATAAATACATAAATCATTATTAGACCTTACTGAAACTTGTGCAGCCTTTTTTGTGGTCATAGTAATCAATATTTTGAACATCAGATCACCAGTGACTGAACTAGCCGTTTCCTTGAAAGTATAACTACAAAGAGAAGATAAGCCAATAGATAAAAAAATCTAAACTAATCTCATGGATTAAATGTCACATCTAAACTTTTTTTTTCTTGGAATACAATCACATAGACTACTTCTATGATCATTTTATGTTGCTTTTTTGTCATTTTTGGAGCTCAATAGCCCAATCCCCATTCACTTGCATTGTTTGTAGGGCTAATAACAGTGATTTTTTTTTTAAAATAAGTTTTCTCTCTCTTAGAGAGAGAGAGAGAGAGAGAGAGAGAGAGAGAGAGATATTGTGGTTGCGATTTTGGCAAAATTCTTTAATTTTTCATACATTTTACACATTCAAAACACATTTCAAGAGGGGAAAAAGTTTTCTTTGCATAATCATAGATGTTCTAGAAGTGATATGATAACATAGGTTGTCTTTATGCATTTTTGTTTTTATTTATTCACCTTCCCGATTTGTTTCTTTCTTTCACATTAAACTCTTCAAAATTTACAAAATTATCATTATTACGATTTTCCAAGTATTGTTCATATCTTTGTCAAACTTATCACTAATGTAATGACATTTTCTCCTATTTGACTGTCACATCTTTGTAAAACAATCAAAATGATTCCAGCCTTTAAGAGTTAAAGGTAGATTTAAGTGCCCAACCAATTTATACTTTCACGGACATATCGTATCTGCATATATGTTTTCCGATATGCGCAGATATGAAAAATTTTTCAAAACATAATGCAGAAAACAATGCTTGGAGTGATTTAAAGTTTGTGTCGTTACATAGATTGTCCAGCAGAGTGCGCTCCGACTCCATTGTTTACAGAGCTGACGGTTCTGCAGACAGTGTGGAGTTAAGTGGTACGGAGTTAAGAGGTGTCTTCTCAGTAAGATGTTAAGTAGTTTTTGAAATATATTACTGGAAAGTTATTAAAAAATTATCCCTTAATTTTCCCTTTTCAAAATAACTAATATATCATTAAACCTGTCCCTGACAACCATGTCACTCATGTTTATCACATCTGTTTATGTTAGCCAGCAACAGTTTGTCAGTGCAGTAAGTAATGTAACAGATTGAAAGGTAAACATCAGAGCATCTTTTTGCAGCTCAGCAGACAACGGTGTGGTGGTGGATTTTGTCTGTTGAGTGTTGATTCCACACTATGTTGTTACATAGTTGGTAAAAGGCAATGCTGGAAAGTAAATAAAATCCATCTTTTCCTCTCCATGACAACGAGCTTATAGCTAACTAGCTAACCACGTAGTTACTTTCATTGCGTTTCAGCTGAGTGGAAGCTGATCCTAATAAGTATGATATTTAGCTATTTTATTTATTCTTTATTTAAATGGTCAGCCATTGACGGATACTGAACATACCGTACTGATGTTTATTTAGCCATTTCTAGTATTTCTATTTATTCTTTATTTTCTCAGGGTCCATTTCTAGAATTGGTTGACAATGTATAATAATGTCAAATATTCTTTGATAAAAATATTTAAGCAAGCAGCCTACTGAGTAGCTTTGCATAGTCATATCGGTGTAAAATCTAGGGCTGCCCCCTGATAGTCGACCAAAGGTTAGTCGATGAGAGGAGCCTTGGTCGACCAAGTTTTGATTGATCGGTTGGTCGCAGAAAAAAGGTTAGGGTTAAATCTACACAATAAAGCAAGACACCTTGATTTCAAGCTTAGAACTTTATTTTTAATTTATTTTAACAAAAAATTCAAATGAAACAGTAAAGATAAAAAATTTAAAAATAAGTGCAATTAAAAAGTGTGCAGCATCTCTCAGGCAAACCCTTGTAAACCTACATCATTCTGTGCATTCTCTACCAATTTGGCATATCGTTATCCGGGAAAATACATCATGTGTGAGAATTAATTTATTTTGTTCACTCAAACACACACACACAAACATACATGCATACATACATACATACATACATACACACACACACACACCTTTCCATTTACCGTCAGGCAAGAATCCGTCTTAGCATCATGGCGGAAAATTACTTACACAAATGAAGACATAAAAACAATTATGAATGTAAAAATAATAATCATAATGATGATAATAATCACAAATATAAATTATGGTTCGAGGTGAACGTGTTGTGGTCACAATAAGCTGTTCTGTGGAAATAAAGTGAACTGAACTCAAAAGACCTCCAGAGCTGAGATGTCTGAGGTAATTTGAAGCATTCATAGATACAGTTCTACCAAAAAAAAAAAAAATGGAAGAAAGAGTGAGAACCTTTTACACGCATGTGTTCCACGAGACTGCACGCCTCCGTATCAGTGCATCATAAATGCGCATAGATGGCGGATCAGTCATCTGCTCTACATAATATAATAAAGTGTTTCTTCAAGTGCTGTCTGTGTCTACGGGCAAATTATTTGTAATATTAATTTGATAATAATAATAGCCTAATAATAATAATAATTTAATACATTGGAAAACTAGATAAATATCTTCATGACATCAAATAGACAATATTATCTGATGTGCTTCCTTAGTTCTTAAATATTTTGCAAACCAACAGATATTAATCAATGTATTGATTAAATATTTGACTGTCATCAACAACACATGTACATGGATCCATTTTGGTGTTAAGAGTATTGACATAGAAAGAAATCATTTATAACTAAGAGGATGTGATCATACGAATAGAAAATGCAAGTTGTCATCTTGTAATTACAGTAATTCCGAGACGGTCACAGATTAACCATATTTCATTAATGTTTTAAAATTTTTCTAAAAACACGCAATGTTAAAATTAAGAGGATATTAGGGAGATAAAAGCTCCTTATCCAGCACTCTCAGAAGAATATTTTGAAGACTGATTGTTGTAAAAAATTAAACAGGGTGGGGGCCTGGGTAGCTTGTAAAGACGCTTACTACTACACCTGGAGTCGCAAGTTTGAATCCAGGGCATGCTGAGTGACTCCAGTCAGGCTTCATAAGCAGCATATTGGCCCGGTTGCAAGGGTGGGTTGAGTCACATTAGGTTAACCTCCTTGTGGTCGCTATAATGTGGTTCTCGGTGGGGCGCTTGTGGAGTTGTGCGTGGATGCCGCAGAGAATAGCAGGAGCCTCCACACATGCTAGATCCTCCACCCGCTAGAGATTTGTCCTCCGGCACCCGGATTGAGGCGTCACTATGCCACTTTTTTTTTAATTAACCAGGGCTCGTTGTTTAAAAAAAAAATAAAACAAAACTGAATTTAGAATATTTCCCAGATATTTACAATGTGGTGACAAACACCCCTTGAATTCCTCAGGGTTTTTTTTTTTTTTCTAACTTTTGAATGTTTCATAATACTCTGTTCTATGCATAATTGAGTTTATAGTGAACATTTAAATTAATTAAATGTAAGTGATTTGCTGCGTGTTAAGAGAACATACGCATAAAAATTGCCCTGAAAATCAGTCACACGGGGCAAGCATCGCCCATTAACAGGAGCAAAAGGACCAAGCTTATTTGTACTGTTGTCTTAGGCGAGATTCACGTTCTTGCGTTCCATCTGTGAGGTCTTGTTAATTTACACATACATCTGACGGACCTCTTTAGCTTTTGAGTAATGTCTCAAACCATAAATGTCGTGTCAAGTGGTTCACCCTTATATAACGTGCCTCAAGACACCTGCTACGCTACACCTGCTTTGGAACGCTAGAACGCGTCGGTGTGAACGCCCCTTATAGAGTATTAGCATGAGGTCACTGGCCTAAATCAACAGTAAACTAATATGATCTAGATCTACATGTCTGCACAAAGTTAAACAAGCCCATGAACGCAAATTAGATTTCAATATGTGTACACAAGATGGCGTGTTTACTATCAACTTTATCTCCGCATCTGATGCCCTGTTGTTATTTGTTTAATCGCATTAAGAACTGCATACAGATAAGTTTGCTGTCAAAATGAACACTTCCTAAACTGAAGGGCTAAAAAGTGCTTTAATGAACGTGTCGAGTTTGGGTCTGATTCGTGACATTAGGCCCCAGACAACGTGTTTACTCTAATTGCATTCGTGTTTAAACTCCAGCGAGATACTTACAAAGGCATTATGAAGAGCTCCGGTTTATGAAAAGCTGAGCAGCATTGTATATTCCGCCATCGTTTTCAGCCTGTTACGAATTCTTTTGAAAGCACTGAAGTTGTTTCTTTTGTTTGCACCAACATGGCGCTCCGGCAACGCCAATTGCAACGAGAAGTGACGCCATGACGTATGCTTCGTCTTCTTCTTTGGATTTCTTGGCGGTTGGCAAGAAACATTTACGTCACCTACTGGGATGGAGTGTGAGGCCTTGACGAAGAATAAAATAAAAAGATGGAAACGAGAGGAGGGGGAAAAACCCTATCTGAAATCGAATCAGATTATTAGGTAATCTAATAGAGCCTTAGTCGCTTTTGAATTGTTATTCAATAAGTTATGTAATGTTAAACTATTTATCCCTTTGGATATGACTTTACCATCTTCTTTGAGCTGAGATCTTTCTTTGTAATAACCTATGTATTCTAATAGAGCATGTTCAACAGTTTCCGGTAATCAGTTATTGCACAGTCCATTGTTATGCTTTCTGATCTTAAATAGTGACTGGTTCAATGCAGTGTGTCCGATACAGAGTCTTGAAATTACTGTGTCATTCCATAATTTGCCAGTGCCACAAACTACTCTCTCATTTCCTACCTCTTTTTAAATTCCATATAGATGTTTTCCCTTTCACTCCTGTGTCAACATTTCTTGCCACATCCTTTTAACCATCCTTCCATTTCCACTTACTCAGTGGTGCATTAATATCTATTCTTGGATACTCTAATGCCTGTTTAGCCATTTCATCTGCTAGTTCAGTACCTTTTACCCCCACGTGTGCCGGCACCCACAGACATTTTTTTTTTTTTGTAATGAACAATTTTTATTGATTCCAGTGACAAATCAAATAAACATAACAGGAAACATGGAATCACATTACATAAACCTAAACCCTTCCCTCTGAACACCCCCCCCCCCCCCCCCCCCCAAACAACACAAACACACATCCCAGTAGCCAGACATCAAATCAACAATGACACAAAATAAACAATAAATCAACAGACAGTATTCAGAAAAAAAGAATGCACACACATATACAATATTACCCATCTCTCTCCACCGTCTCCCCCCCCGAGAGCCCTCCACAAAATCAAAATACCTGCCACATTTTTTATTAAATAATCCTGTGTTTCCCAGCCTTCTACCAACTATCCCCTTAAAAGCCGCCACCCTGCCTGTCTCCGTGCCCCACTCCAGAAATGAGGGCGCTCCATCTGATTTCCATCCACTAAGGATAACTTGCCTTCCGATCATGATACCAGCCAGGACCCAACTTTTCATGAACCCATCTCCTACATAAATAACCATCCCATCGCCTAGAGAAAGAATGTTTTTATCCCTTGTTGTTGTATTCTAAACAATGTCTGAAGGTTTTAAAAAAAAATATCCTGTCTAGAATTAGTTTTCACATTCATTAAGCTGGTAAGGCCAGAAGGAGAGTCAGAACAGATCACCACATTTATTGGCAGAACCTCTTCCACCCACTGAAGAGCCAACTGAATTGCTATCATTTCCGATGAGTAAACAGATAAATGATTAGATGTTCTTTTCCATATTTTACAGACAAACTGAGGAATAACTACTACTGCTGCTGTATGTCCAGACTATGGATCCTTTGAGCTGTCAGTATCGATTTGTATACAATAATAATACTCTTGATCTATATATTGCCTCACAACCATATCCTTTGAAACACATCTTTGTTTGTCGTTTATTTTTTCCACCAACTGTAAATCGACTGATGGCATTGGAAACATCCAGGGAGGTAACACTGCCATTGCCACTGTTGGGCTTACTTCAACATTGAAAATTCCCATTCAGTGAGCCTCATTATTTACTTTCCATCCGAAACTGGCCAATTGTGAATACCCATACTCCCAACAGATGTCCAGAACTTTCTTTTCAGGATGACTATAACTTCTAAACGCATTTCTCCCACTTCCACTTGAAGAGCAGCTACTGGTGAAGATCTGAATGCACCACAACAAATTCTTAATGCTTGGGATTGAATAACTTCTACCTTTTTTTTCAGAGACGCAGAAGCTGAACTATATATAATACTGCCATAATCTATAGTGTATCTTATTAAAGTACTATATATTCTACTTAGGGAAGGGCGACTAGCCCCCCATCCAGTCCCAGCCAAGCATCGTAATACATTTATTCCCTTCTTACTTTTGTCTACTACTTTTTGAATATGGCATTCAAATCTTAAATTTGAGTCCATCCATTCTCCCAGGAACTTGATTTTTGATACTTGTTCTAATACCTAATTGTACATCCTTAGTTTAATGTTTAACTTCATCTATTGCCTCCTGCATCCTATCCTCCACATATTTGACATTCCTTCCCCTCTTCCATAATGCTCCATTTTCTGCATATAGAGATCTTCCTACCCCAGTCCAAATTTTGAAAATATTTCATTGATCATAATATTAAACAAAATGGGACTGCAGACACTACATCGAGGTGTACCATTATCTATTGAGTATACTTTTGAATATGATGTTCCCATCCTTAACTGTGTAGTCTGATCCATAAAAAACTCATAGCCTAGTTATAAAACCTCCCTTTTTTCCCAATTTCTTCATTTTCATTAGCAGGCCTTCTTTCCACATCATATCATAAGCCTTCTCAATTTCAAAGAATACCCATTATTCACTATTGCCTTTCTAATATCAGTTTCTAGACATAAAATTGCGTCCATTGTACTCCTGAAGCCACTTTGATGTGGATATAGCAACCTCTTATTTTCAAGCATATAACTAAACGATATATCACCATTCTTTCCAGTAATTTGAAAAGATTTGAAGTTAGTGCTTTAGTTCTATAATTCATTGGAATAGACTGATCCTTACCTGGCTTTGCTATTGGGAACACAACACCATGTTTCCAGGAAGAGGGAAGCTTTCCTTTTTCCCATGTCCTATTGAAAAGATCTAATATTACAGTACATTTAATGATGGATCTGATAGATGTTTTTGCATTTTGTAACAAACTTGGTCCTTCCCTGGAGATGTATGTCTCGCCCCAAAATAACCTGTTTTAGCTCATATGAGGAACACAATACATCTATAATAGATCCAGAAAGACCTGTTTTCTTCAAGACTTCTGGATTCTCTCTCAAACACTGTTCTTTGTATCTCCTCACCTCATCTGCACAACAAATTGTAAAACAGAATGCAGGTGTCTTAAGATGCCTTTATAAATATGAATGTTCTTTTAAACTTAACAATGAGTTGTAGCACAAGTTGTGGCACAACGATCAAAAAAACTGACCCGAACCTGGCCCAAAACCTGTAGGTTTGTCGGGAACTGTTGTACTCAGATCGGGTTGAAGACCTCTAAACAAGTGCAGAATAACTGAAAAGTGATTTTGGTATTTGAATAGGCTACCATGCAGATCCTTATTAATAATGCATGATTTTGGATCGAATCATAATTAAAAAGTACATATAACTGGTAGGCTTCTGTCAATTTGAAAAATCCAACCAAATCTTGCAATTGTACTATGGTGCATAAAAGTAAGCGTAGTCACGTGACACGTCGTGGGGGGGCTTTCACTTCTTAATCCGTCCATGGTTATATGGCTGGGTTTCCCGAAGCACTAAGTAGAATGTAAGTAGCACTTAAGTAGTACTTGCAATCTCTAAGGTGCGTTTCCCAAAAGCTAGTTATCTAAGTAGTTCAGAAAAACTTTCATGAATTAACTAGAGCTTTGAATCACTCTATTAAGAGTCCATTAAGCAATAGCAGATTTAGGCTGATGCTTAATGGCTCAAAATATTTAGCGATGTACTGACGCAATGAACTCCACCAGCAATCGTATTTACAATCAATAACACCCCCACCCCCTGCTCAACAACTTTGGGAGCGTACTGATGCGGGTTTTGACCAGGGCGCCATGCAAGCTAGAACGGCCACTGCCGTTAAGTGCAGCTTTAACGTATCTTTCTTGCTGTGGCAGGGCGGAGGGCAGGGCCGGGTCGTGATGATACACACCCGGTCCTGTATCAGGCTAATCAAGCCTCTGAGAGGGATAAAGGCCGATGGCAGACGGTGGTGCGACGAGAGAGAGATCATTTACGGACATGTCCGTCATGTGTGTTTGTCCTTTGTTTTAAGTTTATTATTAAAACATTATTTATATTGTCAAGCCGGTTCTCGCCTCCTCCTTTCCCTTAAATCACTTTACACTTGCATATTTCACGGTTTATCAAAGACAATGGGACTATGAAGAGGAGGAGGGCGTGGCCAGGCCATGAGGATGCACGCCCAGCACTGAATTTACCTAATCAGCCGGGAGGGGGATAAAGATGAGCCAGAGGCGCCAGTTTGTGAGAGAGAGACACACATGCTTTGTGTGTGTCTGTGTGTTTATGTTTGTTTAAGTTCAGTTATGTAATTTAACTTATGTTGGCCATTCTGCTGGTTCCCACCTCTTCCTTGCCCATCGTGAACCCATTGGTTCACATTGGTGCCGAAACTGGAGGAGGAGGGATGTGCTGTCCTGGAGTCCTTGCTACTGCTGTCCGCCGAGAAGTGGAGAAGCCGCAGCCATCCACTAATTTAAAGTTCACAAATACAATCGTATCGTTACCCATTACAGTGCACAAAATAAGAAAATGCTGTTTAAAACAGTTTTAGAAGAAGAATGTTACACCACAGGACACTGCTGACAATGCAAAGGTTCACGTGAACTACCAAAATCAAATAAAAGTTAAAACATCAGTGACAATCAGGTAGCTATACAGCAATGAGGTAATAAATAATGCATAAATAAAATATATTTGAAATAGGGCCTATGAACACAACACCTTGTAAAATATTTATAAAAATGTAAATGTAAAGTAGAAAGTTTTTGTGTCTTTCTTTATATCAGCAGTGTCTGAATTCCTTCCCCATATAATTCTTGGAAAAAACATGATAAGCCCTATGCTTTAACAAGTGCTGTTTCTGCCATACTTTAAACAAATAAAGCCTCAAAGACTTATATAGCCACAAAGTAATATTATTCATTACTTATTTTCTACATTTCTGTCAGGCGTGAGAATTATTCAGCAAGGTGTGCGATCTGTGTTTAAAATACTGTGGTAATAAGCTGAACACAAGTTCCCCGTAATGTATTGTGGTGTGAATTAATTAGGCCAATTATTGTGTACTGCTTATAGCTTTAATGTTTGTGCATTTAATATACACTGCTATCATTGTATTTGTTGGAACTTTATTGTGATTTATATGTTAAATGATGAGGTCCACACTGGTCTTTGCTTAGAATGAGTGAGCAATGGAAACCTTGGAGCCACTGGGATAAAAAAAAAAACCTGCTGATGTTTCTCAATATTAGTGACAAATGCATTAACTTTTTCATGTGGGCTCCAGGCATGTCAGGGCCCTAGGCGGCACACATATATATCACCCATAGGACGGGAGACCCATGCATTAAAGAAATAGTTCACCCATTTACTCTCCCTTACTTTCTTTCTTCAGCAGAACACAAATGAAGGTTTTTAGAAGAATATCTCAGCTCTTTTGGTCCATACAATGCAAGTGAATGGGTGCCAACATTTCAAAGCTCCAAAAATCACATAAGTCAGCATAAAGGTAATCCATAAGACTCCAGTGGTTAAATTAATGTCTTCAGAAGTGATTTGATAGATGTGGGTGTGAAACAGATCAATATTTTAGTCAATTTTTACTATAAATTCTCCTCCCTGCTCAGTCAATCTCCTCTTTAACTGTCAGATTCTTCTTCTTGTATTTTTGGTGATTCATGTTCTTCATGAATACGCCCCCTACTGGGCAGGGAGAAGAATTTCTAAATATTTATCTGTTTCTCACCCACACCTATGAAATTACTTCTGAAGATATAGATTTAAATACTGGAGTCATATGGATTACTTATATGCAGCATTTATGTGCTTTTTTTGAGTGTCAAAATTTTGGCACCCATTCACTTGCATTGCATGGACCAACAGAACTGAAATATTCTTCTAAAAATCTTAATTTGTGTTCAGTAGAATAAAGTCATACACATAAAGTCATATACATCTGGGATGGCATGTAAATGATGAATTAATTTTTGGGTGAACTATTCATTTAACTTATATACATTGACCTTTAACCCTGCTTACAGACTAAGCAATTAGCACTCAATGTATTGTGTATTAAATATTAAGCTTAATTAAATGTATTACGATGAATGTAAATATTTACTTATTTGTGTATGGTAAAATTGTCATGTTCACCGTTGTCTTTTGTTTTTGTACTCTTATTTTGAAGTTCCTGTTTTGTTGCTGTTTCCCTTTTGGTTTTTGTAGTCCCTTGTAGTTTTATTTTACGATTGGTTTTCCCCTGATTAGTTCTCTTTCCCTGATTGTTTTACCAGGTGTTCCTTATTCCCTTGTTAGTCCCTTTATGTATTTAAGTCCTTGGTTTCCCTGTTTCCTGTGTTAGTTATTTCATGTTTAATTTGGTTTGCACTATGTTCCCTGTGGTTTTCCTCCCGAGCCTGGTTTTCCTTGTTTTCCTGTTTTGCGTTAAATAAAAGCTGCACTTAGATCCTCTCTCGTTGCCTGCCGTTACAGAATAACTAACCACAAACAAGGATCTAGCAGCTATCTTCCTCCAGCTGAGCCGAGCGAACCTCCCTTTAACGGAATACTCACATCTGTTTAGCACCGTTGCCCGATGCACTGGTTTTTCTGATGGGCATCTCAAGTATTTCCAGCTCGGCCTCCTGGCCCATGGATGGATCGAGTTGCCAGAGACTGGTGATTACACGTGGGAGAGGTACGTTAATTTGGTTTTGGAGATGTTTGCTCCTGTGGGTACTTCCAACGAGCCCACGCCTGCCACGGCCAACGAGCCAACGGGCCCACGCCTGCCACGGCCAACGAGCCAACGCCCACGCCTACCACGGCCAACGAGCCAACGCCCACGCCTGCCACGGCCAACAAGCCAACGCCCACGCCTGCCACGGCCATCGAGCCAGCGTTGCCAGCCTCGTCCGTCCCAGAGCCAGCGCCTGTTGCCTCGACCGTCCCAGAGCCAGCGCCTGTAGCCTCGACCGTCCCAGAGCCAGAGCCAGCGCCTGTAGCCTCGACCGTCCCAGAGCCAGCGCCTGTAGCCTCGACCGTCCTAGAGCCAGAGCCAGCGCCTGTAGCCTCGACCATCCCAGAGCCAGCGCCTGTAGCCTCGACCGTGCCAGAGCCAGCGCCTGTAGCCTCGACCGTGCCAGAGCCAGCGCCTGTAGCCTCGACCTTCCCAGAGCCAGCGCCTGTAGCCTCGACCTTCCCAGAGCCAGAGCCAGCGCCTGTAGCCTCGACCTTCCCAGAGCCAGAGCCAGCGCCTGTAGCCTCGACCGTCCCAGAGCCAGCGCCTGTAGCCTCGACCGTCCCAGAGCCAGCGCCTGTAGCCTCGACCATCCCAGAGCCAGCGCCTGTAGACTCAACCGTCCCAGAGCCAGAGCCAGCATCTGTAGCCTCGATCGTCCAGAGGAGGAGAAGAAAGTCCCCCAGGGCTCCGCCTCTCGAGCCTCCCAGGGCTCCGCCTCCCGAGCCTCCCAGGGCTCCGCCTCCCGAGCTTCCCAGTGCTCTGCCTCCCGAGCTTCCCAGTGCTCTGCCTCCCAGTGCTCTGCCTCCCAGTGCTCTGCCTCCCGAGCTTCCCAGTGCTCCGCCTCCCGAGCTTCCCAGTGCTCCGCCTCCCGAGCTTCCCAGTGCTCCGCCTCCCGAGCTTCCCAGTGCTCCGCCTCCCAGGGCTCCGCCTCCCGAGCTTCCCAGTGCTCCGCCTCCCAGGGCTCCGCCTCCCAGGGCTCCGCCTTCCAGGGCACCGCCTCCCGAGCCTCCCAGTGCTCTGCCTCCTGAGCCTTCCACGGCTCCGCCTTCGAGGGCTCTGCTTCCTGAGCCTTTTAAAAAACATTTTTTTAAAAAACCTTGTGTCAAATTTCTTGTTTATTTCAATCACCTTCAGAATTTTAGGCTACATTTTAAGAAATGTGAAGAGTCAAGTTTGATTAATTGATAAATAAATATTTGTTTTAATTCTGCATAATTTCATGAAAGGCCAAAGTTTAAGTGCCTTCATACACGACCACCACCATGGCTCTGGCTTTTAAAGTGGTGTTCATGACTGAACGCGTCAGTTCTGGCACGTGTAGTGCGCCCCATTCAGTGGCCACACATGCAGTTTCCACAGCTGGGGCTAGGGATGCCAGATTGTGCCATGCGGCTGAGAGAAGAGATCCCTCCTCAGCGGTATTTCCCATGGTGGGCTGTACAGCATCTCTATCATTTCCGGAAACCATGGCTGGTTGTGCCATTTTGGCTCAACTAATAGAACCGTTTCCTTGTCCTCCCGGACTTTGCATATGACAGAGTGGATCAGGCATACCGGAGGAAACGGGTATTTGCGTTTCGCCGGCCATTTGTGTGTCATTGCATCCGTTCTCAATGGGCTTGGGACTTCGAATACCAAAGGTGACAGTGGGCATTCTCCACTGAGGCAAATAGGTCGATTTCTGGTTTGCCGAATATTTCCCAAATCCAACACCGTTTGAGTATGAAGTCTCCAATCGCCCGGCATAACCCCTTGGCGTGACAGTAGGTCCATGCTGTAATTCAGGTGGCCTGGGACATATGTCGCTCTCATGGAGAGGAGATGATTCTCGCTCCATAGGAGGAGGTGCCTCGTCAGTCTCAACAGTGGCGGTGAATGAATTCCACCTTGGCGGTTTATATATGTGTCACGATTCCCTGTTGTCTGCCCTGTGTTTCTCCCTTGCCATCTGTCCCGGACTACACTTCCCATAATTCCCTGCCCTCATCACTGCCAGCTGTTCCTTCATTGTCCTCACCTGTGGTTCATTTAGTCATCATCCCTTGTGTATTTAAAGCCCTGTTGTTTTCTGTAACAAATGACAGACGAGGAGTGAGGATCTAAATGCAGGTTTTTAATGGAAACACAAAAGGTGAACAGGGTAACTAAAAACACAGGGAACAAATGAAACCATCCACGATGGGAAAACCAAAATATAAACAAGAGAAACATCCACGAAGGGCACGGGCAGGAACACAGTCAAGGACATACATTACATCTGACAAAGACTGATAAAACAACAGGGCTTTAAATACACAAGGACCCCTGTGTCCTCCACGGCCCTGCCTGCTCCGCCTTCCACGGCCCTGCCTGCTCCGCATTCCTCTTTTCTCATTTGGCACTCAGTGAAGGCGGTCGCATTTTCTCTCCCTCTCCCTCCCCTGACCTCCCTGCTTTGCTCTCTCGTCACGTCTAGTCAACTGTCTTGTACTTTTGAGAGACTCTCTCAGCACTGCTCTCAAACCAAGAAATTATTATGGATTTGGTCAACTGGTCTCTCAATGCAATTGACACCATCTTCTCGAGGAGAAGCTTGGGTTCGGGGGAACCTAACTGCCCTGATGGAACGTTTGCAGCTGGCTACACGATGGACGCGTGGGAGAGGTGGCGGGTTGTGTGACCGGCGGTTCTTTCCGTGGAGGACGTTGAAGATATCTACCTATTCGGAACCATGATAACAGGTCTTCTGCTGATTGGATTAGGCATTGCCCTGGTTTATCGAAGAATTAAGAAGATGGAGACAGCTGTCCAAAGCCTCACAAGGCTGCCCGTCATGATTGAGGCGGTGGGCAGAGCTGTCAGCACTCAGACTCTCAATACGGATAACATCATGAAGGAGCTTACAGCTTTGCAAAGGCAAATGGATCGTTTAAGAGACCAAAATGGACATGCAGAATAGCCTGAGAAATTGCAGCTATTCGCCCCAAGACAAAACATTTCAATCTTATCTGTTTCGGAACCCCCCAACCAGCACTGGCCTTGGCCAAGGCCGCTGATGGATCAACAACTCCCCTGGTTAGAGCACTGCAATGAGCCGCTCTCGCATTCCCTCCCCCCTCCCAAAACACCCTGGGATTGTGACCTTTTGGCGAATCTCTGGGCTCACACACACACAAGACTTTACACAAATACAGATATGCATCCGCCCCTCACCCCATCCCTCGCCTTCGCCGCTTCGTATCCCCCAGTCTGACAGGCGGGTCTGTGACCAGCGCCGAGAATGGCTGCAGGACCGGATGGCTGCTTGCCTGTGCTGGGCTACCTCCATCCCCCACTCCCCTCCCCTGTTGCAAGTTTTTGTTATGTTGTAGATGTACTGATTATGTGCTAAGTGTTGCTGAGATGTTTTTTCCTGTTCCCACACTGTAATCCTCACAGGAGTATACTGCCCTACAAAGCAAAAAGGCAGTAACTACACAGAGTGCAGAACTGAGAAAAATGACTTTAAAGTTATCCTGTCAGGGCTTTTTGCAGTTACTGTACAAACGACTACCATTTTTCTCCAAAACGACACACATTTGAGATAAAATGTTTTATCACATAACAAAGGATGCCTTGAATGTCATGAAAATGATAATAACTCATTTTTGACCAAAAATGCAGTTACTGCCTTTTTGTTTTGTAGGGCAGTATAGTCTGGGGGTTGCTTTTTTTTCTCACCTTTCCCCATGTAATGCTGTATATCTTCTCAATTCCCTGTCTTCCTGCCCTGTCGTCCCCGTTGTCATATTGTATGTTTGTATGGGCAGGATGATGGCCAATTTCACTGGTTACTTTCACTTGTGACTATGTGACAATAAAGGGTTACTTACTTACTTACAAGGGATGATGACTAAATGAACCACAGGTGAGGACAATGAAGGAACAGCTGGCAGTGATGAGGGCAGGGAATTATGGGAAGTGTAGTCTGAGACAGATGGCAAGGGAGAAACACAGGGCAGACAACAGGGAATCGTGACAATATGCCACAACTATATGTGGACATGACAGTTCACTTTTTCTGACTGAAAAGCCTTCAAGGCTAGAATTACAGCCTATAGTTCTAGGCAGTTGATATGCCACGCCCTCCTCGGACCTGTCCAGGTGCCGAAAGTCAGACGCACATCGCACACCGCCCTCCAACCTGTGTTGGAAGCATCTGTAGTCAACACTTTCCACCTGATAATTTGCCCCAGCACCACACCTCGCTGGTAAAATGAATGTAGCTATACAGCGGCGGGATATAGTGATGCGCATGCGCCCTTGGCGCCAAGCATTTTATGGCACATGCTGCTTCAGCCAGGACTGAAGTGGCCTCATATTTAAGAGACCTAATGGGATGACGGCCGATGCCGCCGCAATAAATCCCAATGCTTTCTGAAACAGTTTCAGAGGAAGTGTTCTCCCCAGTTTGAACTGAGACAGACACTGTAGAATGGCCTGAATACGCTCACTCGTGAGGTGCACGCACCCGCTCGTGGAGTCGAAGCGGACTCCCAAAAAGGAGATATTTTTGCTGGGAGAGAGCGTGCTCTTCGCCCAGTTTACATTGAGGCCCAAGCTGTTTAGATCCTGAAGCAGTAAGTCTCCATGTTGGCATAACAGAGCCTCTGTGTAACAAGAATTGACTCCGGAGGAGGAAGACGCGGAAACAGTGTGAAACACAAAGGTAAGGCTTTTTAATCTTTTACAGCAAAGTTACAGGACTGAACAAAAGGGGTATCTGTAATGTAGGTTCTTCTAATTTGGCTTGCCAACACTAGACTGGCACTCTCTCTGCTTAACTGGTGGTGCTGTGGCTCTTTTATGCCGCTCTCCCCGTGCTCACTGAAATTAGAGACAGGTGTTAGACATAATTTAGCTCAGGTGCAAGCGCCCTTACCGCTTTCCCTCTCCGGACGGGCGCTTGACCACGCCCCCGCTGCCACACTCTGATTGTGCTAATAACAGCCAATCATCGAGGTAGTTCAAGATGCGTATGCCGCTCAGTCTCAGAGGGACGAGAACCGCATCGATGCACTTCGTAAATGTGCGAGGAGCCAGAGACAGGACTTTGAATTGATACGCTGTACCCTCGAACGCAAATATAATAAACATCCTGTGGTGTTGTACAATGTGGATATGGAAGTACGCATCCTTCAGATCTATTGACGCAAACTAATCGTGTGGGCGTACATGTGATAGAATCAGTTTCTGAGTATCATTTTGAATGGGTGCTTTATAAGTGCGCAATTAAATGTCTCAGATCCACGATTGTCCGAAGTCTCTCTTTGGGACAAGACAATAAAGGCTGTAAAATGCTTTTTGTGCTTGACAATTTGGCACAATCTCTATCGTGTTTTTCATGATTAGATTGTGTATTTCGGCTCGAAGGAAACGGGGTGGCCGGCGAGCAAATTGGATCGTATAGCCATGTTCAATAGTTTCTTGCACCCATTCTGAAATGCCCATTAGGGCTCGCCACGCGTCCGCGTAATGGGACAGAGGGCAATTTGGTTTGCTCACCGTATGATATAATGCGCCGCTTACCACAGGGAAGTGGTTGTGCATAATGTGTGTGCTTTGAAGAGGAAATTGACTCTTTTTTGAGAATGTATGAGCATCTCGTGCATTTGCAATGATTGCTGTATTATTTATTGCATTTTTTATTGCATATGACATAGAAACAACATATTTTAAAACATTGTGAACAACAATATTCCTCTCCCGATGAACAGCAGTGTTCTGTGTCTCCAATCGAGCCTTCTTCTGAGCACCGGAGGGAACCACGGGCTCCATTTTCTGCTTCAACGTATTGCGCCCTTCAGGAGTGCTTCCGCTGTGCGGGGGAGTTCCTTCAGTCAGCGCGAGGTGAGCGCTGATGCAGCTGCTTCCATTTGGGCCAAGGCTTGCGTGGCCTCATTGGTGGCTCGGCGAGGGCCGGTGCAGGCGCTGAGTTAGCGGGCATGGGTCTTTTAGCCAGGCGCTAGCTTGAGACAGAGCGGGGGTGAGTCGTCTGCACTATGCTCCGTTTGGGCATAAAGTGCCTTATGGCTTATGACTGCTACTGAGTCGTGACTTAGAGCTCAGAAAACGTACTCACTGCACCGCCAAAGAGGCCAGCTGGAGACACTGGGGCAGCCAATGGAGATGTCTTCTCTCTGTCACTCATCACCATGAGGATCAGCCATACATACAATCAGGATGCTGAGGTTCATTCACCAGCGATGCGTCAAGTGGCGAGGCGGAGTGATGTTCGCCGGAGCACTGCAAGGGAGCAAGTGTAAATGTAAGTGTAAATGTTAGTAAACGCAATGTCAAGTGGACTGAAGTCGCAAGGGAACTATGTGGTATTAAGAACAGAGTAAGTCAATAGAAGGATTAATGAGTGATAAAATATGAGTATACTTTGCAGTCAAGTAGTGTACAGCCAACAAGTAAAAATTAACTGCTGTTGACTATGCCAAAAATGTCCCTTTACTACCAGACTTGTGGTTCAACTTTAGTATTCGGGTAAGGGAAAAGGATTGAGAATTTGCATGAAAATGAGACAAGATTTACCCATTCCTCCATTTGGCAGTTATTTTGGCATTCTCCTTTTTCCCCTAAGTTTCTTCTCAATTTCTTCCTGTTTGAGCAGCTGGTGCCACTCCTCTTTCTTCCTCTTCCTCTCTTTTTTTCATTTCCTCTGGAGTCAGACTGCAGTTTATCTGCTGCACGCACCACTGTCTTAATTATCTTCTCCAACACAGACTCATTCTCACAGTCGTCAACACTGTCCATCACTGAAAATGACGGCAGCAAATTCTATTCTCAAAAACAACAAGCTGCTTTAAAACAGTCAACTGATTCCTTAATTTATAAGGCATCATTTAGTGGAGTGGCATTTTCTTATTTGAGCACCAGAATAACTACAGTTTCTGTGCCTGACCGATGTTTTCATGGTGGATTTCCAGTTCAGCCAGGGCTTGACTGGGAAGAGAAATTGGCTCGGGATTTTACATAGCAACTGGCCCAAAAGCTGAGCAGGGTGTGTTTGCTGTCCTTTTCGGCATATTGCGGTGCAGTGCCCGCTCGTTTCGCCCGATGGCCAGTCTGCTCCCGATCAGCCCCAAAGTGCGTCGGACCACCGGGAAAATGCCCGGTATGCCAGATTACCAGTCTAGCCCTGATAGTTTTGCAACTGTAAACTCATGTTGTGTGCAGTGTATCTCCTCTGCCACACTCTGTGGATAATGCTGAACACACTATTTAAGAAATTCATCAGTAGCACCCAGTGAGAAAGTGATGAATTCTGTAGGGAAAAGTGCCAATAGTTATTAAAGCTACAATTCAACTTATTGTACATGTACACATTTGGCAGACAATTTTATCCAAAATGACTTAAATGTTCACTCAGTATTTTTTCCTCATTAAAAAATATTCCTAAAGAAATTAATTGTAATTTCTCAATACATTTAGGAAATGATAAATAAAATGAAGACTCCAGTCATATCAGTAACCTTATAAAAGTTTTATTCTACGTGGAGAGGGTCCGCACATGGAGGATGCCATTTTAGTATTACATGACCACACAGCAAATTCATCAGTGTTAAATTCCCAGTGATAAGGCCTTTCAGAGTAAAGTGTTGACATTTTAGTGTTAGAGCTTGAGAAATTAACACGAATAGTGTTAGAAGCTGGTTGGAGTCAGTGTCACAGATAACCAACACCTCCAAGTGTTATTTTCAACATCCGGGCCTTTATGTAGCAGCCTGTGGCTGACTTGCTGAAGAATTTTTCCAGACGCCATTTTCTTTTTTTGAGTGTTTCAGAATCGAAAACTTGTAGTCTAAAATGTGTTTTAAAGTCATTTTAATGTCTGTGTGTATTATATAGCCGTGTTTAGCATTTTCTAAACTTCTACTTTAATCCATATTTATGGCAAAACGAGCAAGAGGAAGCACCGCCAGTCAAATATAAACTTACGCGTTTTTTTTTAGAACTGCAGCGCAGTTTCCAGAAGCCATTTTCCATTCAGCTCAGTTCAGAGAGTTGCAGAAACTGCAGTGGGTGAGTAAAGCTACTTAACTTGGCGTTTGAGAGACTTTCTGTAAGAAAGTATACATTTATGTTTTGTTAGTGACAAAATATACATTTTAACGGATTATTTGTCGTCGTTTGCGTAGTAGGAGTGTAACTAGGTTCCTAGTTTTTAGATAGTTTAACACTCCTATCTTAAAACTGTCATTGACTACATTACTGACAGCTATTAAAATGTGCTTTAAAGTAATTTTAATGTCCGTGAGTGTATTATATAGCGGTGTTTAGCATTTTCAAAACTTTTACATTTATCAATATTTTAGAGGCAAAACAGCAAGGGGAAGCACCGCCATTCAACCATAACTGGCGCGTTTTTTGGAACTGCAGCCCATTTTCCAGCAGCCATTTTCCCTTCAGTTCAGAGAGTTGCAGAAGCTGCAGTGAGTGAGTAAAGCTACTTAAAAGCTAGCATTTGATAGACGTTCTGTAAGGAAATATACATATATGTTTTGTTTGTTAAATTATTTCAGAAATTGTGAGATATTTTGCCTACATTAAGGGATTATTTGTCGTCGTTTGTGTAGTTGTTGACTAGGAGTGCGCCAAACTATCATTACTTACGGCGATTAAAATGTGCTTTAAAGTTATTTTAATATACGTGAATGTTTTTATATCCATGTTTAGCTTTTGCCTAAACATTAACAGTTGTGTATGTCTTGACATGTCACATAAAAAAATTCACACGGTGTCTAAACCTATAATTTCAAATGAACACTGCATTTATGACCAGTGTAGGCTATTTTAGTGCACTGTGCATAGAATCAGATCAACACTTTTACTTTAATCCATATTTTAGCGGCAAAACGAGCAAGGGGAAGCACCGCCAGTCAAACATAACTGGCGCGTTTTTGGAACTGCAGCGCATTTTCCAGAAGCCATTTTCCCTTCAGTTCAGAGAGTTGCAGAAACTGCAGTGGGTGAGTAAAGCTACTTGGCGTTTGATACATTTATGTTTTGTTAGTTCAAATATTTCTGATAGTGGCAATGTAATTTAATGAATTATTCGTCGTCGTTTGTGAATTACATGTAACTCCTTGATTGCTATACTGACAGTTATATAAAAATTATTTAACCTGATCAATCAATCGATCCTTTCATGATTTGTCTCAAGGTTTTTTTGACTGGCGACTGCATGATTAAATTGACCAATGAAATCGGCTGCAGGCAGTTTATGCTTAGTTGTTCACAAATTCCAAATGCAATAGGCTACATGTTGTCTAACATCAGTTTAGCAAACTATACCTTACTAAAGTTTGCCTGCTAAGGATTAACATGCTAAGTGTGTTTAGGCTTGAAGCTAAGTGATAATGGTTAAACATTCTACCATGAACAGCAGGGAAATGCTATATTAGCTATATAGATTGTTACCTAACAATCTAAATTACCTCAAAAATCACTTGCATTTTTATTGTCATCAACTGATGATCTTCTTTTGAATATGAGCTACAGGTTTGGTCATTGAATTGGGGAACAATGATTATCAAGGTTCAATACCTGAAGCAAAAGAAGTATATCAAGATAGAGGAGGCATGCTTTGAAGTGTTCATCACTGAAGGTATGTTTTTTTTTTTTCCAAGAATTGAATGGTTATGCATATGGACAATTTTGAGAAATGTGTTTTCCTTAATTTTGTTTTCTAGTCAGAGAAAAATTCTCCATACATGAGGACAAGACCCTGACGGTGACAGATGATGGGGGAATAGAGATTGATGCTGATGTATTTCCAGAGTTGGTGACCAAGGATGTGTGCTTGGTCATTCATAGTGATTCTAATAAAGGTCTTTTTTTTTGTTCAAAGATTAAGATTGACTTTATCAATCCCAAAGGAAATTCTAAAAAAAAAAAAAAAAATCAAGTACACTACAGTTTTTAAACCCTTAGATAAAAGGTGTGCTTTAAATGAATCTTGCCAATAATTGGATGAAATAGTATTCTCACTTGAAAGGCTTGGACCTGGAAATGGTCTTATTGGAAGTTGGAAGCAAATCTTAACAAGCGGATAACTAATCAGCACTAAAAGAATGCAGTGTGGTCTTTGTTTATTGTCAGGATTATTGTTTTTCTGAAGATCTTTCATTTTTCTCCTTTGGTAGAATCACCTGCCAAAACTACTTCATCAAGCCTCACGGACACATTGTCACTGTCAAGTAGAGAGGAAAGTGAGAGTGATGAGCATACCGTGTCTAAAAGAGCATGCACTGAGAACGAGGTGTTACAGGGTGCTCCAGCCAGAGATGTGAGGAAGGAGAGGTTTATTTATGTAGAAACCGTGATAGTACTGGTTCCATCTATTCATGATCATTCCAGTTCTTTTTTATTTATAGAAGACAATCCAAAGACTTAGTTAACACTTAATGCTTAGTTTGAGTTATGAAGTAGAGACAAACAAAATGTGTATAGCTATAGATAATTTAAAAAATTTATTAAATTTCAGCTTATTAAAAAGGTTCTACTCATGAAACCTGGTGGCGCAGCAATCCTGAAGGAGTATGAGGACACTGGAAGCATATGTGACAGTTCCAGGCGACAGATGGTTAACATGTTAGCAGCACACATGACAGAAACTGAAGGGTATACTATTAAAAATGTTGCTTTTTATTTATTTTATATCATTCTTTGGAGTGTTTAATACCACTTGTAATATTATTATGGCACTTTTTAGGAGAATTCCACAACGGCTTACTAAGGAAAAATATGCCCTTGGTATCATCAGCTTGTTCCCTGCCCTGAAAGATCCACTCTCTATGAAAGGCTATGTAAGTTGTCTGGAACTATCCGGGTTAGCTAAATGCTGGTTATTACATTATGGCAGAGAAAACAGACTGGTTGACACTTTCAAATTTCTTCCGTGTATGTTCTAAGATGCATTATTTCATTAGTTCTTCATTGAAGGGGCATTTACAGATTAACACTCGTGCCATATTCAGCCAAGAGATACCAAAATATATATTTTTTTTTTGAGATTACTTGGTTGAGTAAAGAAAACAAAAGTGTGACAAGATATGTTTCGGCAGTGTTAAAATCATTCAACAGACTTGTTTTACACAAGTTTTTGAAATTGACATGCCCCTTCCAACATCACAACTTGGCAACTTGTGTATCATCTAGAATTCTGTGTGTTGTGTTTTGTTTTCCTTAGGAGCATTTCTATGATGCCCAAAGTGGATCAGGCTTCCTGGCTTGGCGGCTCAAGACAATACAACGAAAGACTAAGCTTTGCCCTATGTCATCTAGCTCTTCTAGTGCAGCAGTGGTAACAGGAGGTGGTCCAACACTCATCAGGAGTGTAAATGAAGAACATCAGCTTCAGGATGAGCAGTGCAAAGAGGCTATTTCCGTGATGACCCATACCAATGATCGGGAGACCATATTCCAGAAGATGCGAGAGACGTTTGAGTATAGACAGAGGCTTGTTCACAACCCTGGAAGTTCAGTGACAGTCTTGTCTGTGTTCCCAAGACTGTTGGACACAAAAGGATTGGTAAGTGTGGAATTGTGTCATAAAAGGCTTAGTTCGCCTAAAAATTAAAATTTGTCATTTTACTCGCCTTCATGCATGTTGTTCCAAACCTTCTGAATTTTTTTTTTTTTTTTTTAACCACAAAAGATATTTTTAAAACTCCCTCAGTACCAAACTCCTGCTTGGTAGCCGTTGACTTTTATTGTATGGACACAAGCAGCTGAGTATTAAAAATATAATCTTTGTGTTCAGATGATGAATGTCATGAGTTTGCTTCTTGGGTGAACCATCTCTTAAATAATGTTCTGCTCATTGCCTTATGCTTTTTTTTCTTTTCTTTTTTGTCCTATGTATCCTTCAATATTTTAGATTCTTCAAGACTTCAGCCTTCTCTTTGGACCTGAAATATCTGCTAGACTTCTGGAAAGGTGGACATCATACAAACCTAAGTTGATAAAGGAGGCATCTGCACTTGTTTCAACGCCATATCTGGAACGGCTTTTACAGTCTGCCAGAGAGGAGCAAGGGGAATCATCTGTAGACAGCTTGAAAGGTAGCGCAGTTTTTTTTAACATAGGAATTAGTAGTAGGGATGTTAATTTCACTTTTTTCCTGACTGACAACCATCACTTGTTAACGAACGTTAACTGTTAACAACAAGATTAGAATGTTAAATTAGAATGGATAAGAGTCTGTGACCCATTAAAAATACCACAAACTTTGTTTATGTTTTCCCCAAGGGTTTTAATTAATTACATGGCGATTAATTTATCACATATCAATGTTTATGGAGAAAACTCCCCCAAATGCTTTCCACTATTCCATCCTCTATTTTTCGCTTTACAATAAACATGGTGCTCTATTGTTATGATGCTTCGCTGTTTAGGACCTACTATGTGCTCTGCTGCTTTTCTTCTAACATTCTGTAATCAGTCGCTATCTGTGAGTGTTTTTTGGGGAAGATTATATGTTTGTTTTGGAGTCTCATCTTCCTTTGACGGAATTAATTACTTAACCGTGGCGCACCACAACCTTGAACTGATAAGTTGGTGCTGAGTACACATCTAAAATTCAAATGTGTAGTTTTGCATTTCAATATTTAGTTTTTTGTTTTTTAATTCAACAAATATTTGAATTTTATTTAGATGAGCCTAATGACAGCGTAGTCTGTTGAATTGATTGTTTTATTAATTTATTTGTTTGCAGGTTGGGACAGTGATATGTCTACTTTACTCCTGCTGTTGCACATCCTGTCACCTCAGCCAGCTGGGAGAAAGAGGACTAATAAGATCAGTGCACGTCAAGCCACGGACCACCTAGTAGATTTTCACAAGGTTTGTTATGATTCCATGAATCTGTACGAAGTCAAAGTCACTAAACTGAATATATTCTTTTGAACAAGTACTTGAATGCAATCCTTTCTCATATGTTTCTACTAGTCATGCCAGAGTCTTGAAGAGCATTTGGATGCAGATGAACGTAGGCAGCCATATCTTCTTGCTTCGGGATCCAGCAGACGAGCTATCAACCATTTCTACATTGTCATGGATAAAAAACTAATCCCATGCCAAGGAAGCACATCGCTTGCAGCGTTTGATGAGCTTTTCAAGGTCCACTTTGTTTTTAGTTTAAATTATGATGAAGCACTTCGCAGCATGTATACTTTCATCCAGACCACTGTGTTTGGTATTGATGTGGGAGCCACCAAAGAGACTCCAAAGGTGAAGGAATTGCGAGCAAAGTTAATGAATAATGTTTAGGTGTTATGTTTGTAGGACACTTCATCATTCTGGTGGAAAATTGATTCGACATCTAAAACTTTCACATGGTTTATATCCTGGCAAAAAGTTCAATTTGTTATGTGCGCAGGATGGTTGTTGTTTGGAGTTTAAAAGTTACTGTGGTTTCAGAAGACATCTTAAACTTTTTCATTGTGACAGTAGTGATACTGAACCTCTGAGTTGCTCTGATGAGCCAACAACTTCATCCGTGATCACATCTGTAGGTATGCCGGCTCTGCTTATGAATGGATCTAACAATGCATCTTCTGTTGGAACACTGAACTCACAACAAGATTTTGCTGATCTTGTGGATTATTCAGTATCAAAAGAAATGTGTGCTTCTATTATTGCCAAGTTGCAGGGGAGTGGTGTTTCAAACAACGTTATTTTGTCTGTTGTAGAAAGTATGGAAGAATGTTTGAATGATGTTCATACATCTATTAGAAGTCAAATCTTGAAGGTAGTGCCAGAGTGTAACCCAATTAGAATGGCTGTAGAAAATGTGCTTGTCAATTTGCAGAATCCGTTTTCTGATCTAAACACCGATAGCAAATGGAAAAAATATTTTTGTGAAAAATGGGGGGTTGTACAACCTGTGGAGGTGCATTTAGGTGTAAGATATGATTCCAAGAGAAATAGAAGATCTGGAACTTACGAACAGGTACCAGTCAATGACACTTTTATGTACATACCATTGTTTAAAACTCTGGAGTTTATTTTCAAGAATGAGATCATTTGCAGCCATGTCCAGTCTTCTACATTCAGTGATATATATTCTGACTTCTGCGACGGTGCTTACTTCAAGAGTAATCCATTGTTCTCATCTTTCAAACATGCTCTGCAGATTCAGGTTTATTACGATGATTTTGAAACCGCTAATCCTTTAGGATCTAAGCAGGGTGTGCATAAACTTGGATGTTTGTATTTCACACTTAGAAATCTTCCACCTCATCTCAATTCTTCTCTCATGAACATACATCTCATTTCTCTATTTCACTCACAAGATGCCAGAAAGTATGGCTTGGATAAAATACTAAGCCCTTTTGTAGAAGATGTGAAGAAGCTTGAAATGTGTGGGATGAAAGTGTCATTTTCTGAAGAACCTCTTTATGGAACAGTATCACAGATTACGGGGGACAATTTAGGATTAAATGGTATTCTTGGCTTTGTAGAGTCTTTCAGTGCCCACTACTTTTGCAGGTTGTGTATAACAGACAAGGCCACAGCTCAAACAGTATTCAGTGAACATGACCCAAGAGTTGTTTTGCGGTCTAAAGAACTAAATGAACAGCATTACAAAAATCTTGAGGAATCTGGGGAAAGTTCATGTTATGGTATAAAACACAACAGCATTCTCAATGAGTTAAAATATTTTAACATTGCAGATAATGTGGTAGTAGATGTAATGCATGACATCCTTGAAGGTGTAGCACAATATGAACTAAAGCTACTGTTTGAGTATTTAGCAAAGGATTTAATTTCCAGTGAAAACATCCTATTGAGAATTTATGCATACAGCTATGGCTATTTAGACCGTAAAAACAGACCAACAAAGATTAACATGCAGTGCAATGGACTAGGGCTCAATGCTAGCCAAACAATGTGTCTCTTGAGAAACATTCCACTTATATTTGGTGATGTTGTTCCAGAGGATGACAACCATTGGAATCTACTTTTACTACTACTTGATATTGTAAATATAATTTTCTCTCCGAACATCACTGAGGGCATGATTGTCTATTTGAGGTATCTCATAACAGAACATCACAAATTATTTAAAGAACTATACCCTACTCATAATTTGAAACCAAAACATCACTTAATGATCCATTATCCAGGTGTGATTCAAAAAATTGGTCCTTTGGTTCATGTTTGGACAATGAGATATGAAGCAAAACATAAATTTTTCAAATCCAGCATTAAAAACTTCAAGAATTTGACAAAGTCTTTAGCACGGAAGCATCAGTTAGCTATAGCCTATCATTGGGAGTCACTTAATGTCAAAGGTATTGAGTCAGGGCCAGTGAAAACGCAAATATTAAGTGAATTGGATTATAATGACTTAGTCTTTGAACATTTTCAGCTTAACAAGTCTGATACTGTATCTTCTACAGCATGGGTAAGATGTGATGGGATTGAGTATCGTTGTGGGTCTGTTGTTTGTGTTGATGTGGCAGATGAAATGCCATTGTTCAGTAAAATTGTTGAAATTATCCCCAGAAAGGAAGAGATATATTTTGTTTTGATGGAAATGGAGGCAGTTTATGTTGAACACTTGCACGCCTTTCAGGTTGAAGAACTTAATTGTTTTTCTATTGTGAAACAAAATGAATTGCAGCACCCCAAACCATTTGACCTTCAGATGGCATATGACTGCGATTCATTGTTGTACGTTGTAACAGATTGTTGCATTTTGTAGTTACAGAAACTGGGGGTGCTATGCCATTTAATAAATGGATGAAGGACCTCTTTGTATGTTGTTGTTTTTTCCCTCCCATACAATTTAATACTTTCTAATAGTATAATGGTGACACCATACCAAATATTTGTTTAAACTTATGGAGTGGTACAATTATTCTCATTGAGTTAAATAAAATAACCTTCACCCCTATTAGAGTAACACTCCTGAAGTTAATATTCAAGTTAGAATTGACACAGTTTGGAGTTTATCTACTCTTATTGCAGTGTTATAATTTAACTCTAATAGTGTTACATTTTTAACACTCTAGTAGTACAGTTAGGAGTTCATATACTCCATTGCAGTGTTATAATTTAACTCTAATAGTGTTACATTTTTAACACTCTAGTAGTACAGTTAGGAGTTCATATACTCCATTGCAGTGTTATAATTTAACTCTAATAGTGTTACATTTTTAACACTCTAGTAGTACAGTTAGGAGTTCATATACTCCATTGCAGTGTTATAATTTAACTCTAATAGTGTTACATTTTTAACACCCTATTAGTGTTGGTAATTTTAACACTTACGAAAGTGTTAAGTTAACACTTATTTGGTGGTACCCATATATACACTGTAAAAGTGTTAAATTTAACTCTGATATTGTTAAATTTCCGGTTTCATATTTGTAGTGCAGCCGAATACTACTCGCTTAATCTCCGTAACCATCCTGTTATTTGACACTTTCACTCATAATGTACGTTTCCGTCCAAGGGTTGTTTTATGACAAAAGGTGTAGCACATCATAAAGTTTACAAATGTAGCTGATGGAAACGCAGATTATCGCTACAATTTCACAAGTGTCGTTTTTCTGTTTAACTCTAATGCATAAAATGTGTTAATCGTGATAAAAAGGTATTCATCCTTAAAAGCCAATTTATTGCGTGTGAAGCATTACTCGCACTGTTATAGATTGGTCTTAACGGCATACCTACACAGATCTGTTGCTGCAAACACATCTGCATAATGACACTTCAAGGAATGCCAACGGAAATAGCATGAGAACAAACGAATGACCACTCTTTACGATTAATTTAATCGCGGTAGCCATCCGTTTATTCATTTAATGTGCTTTTCCAAACAATTCCAAATAATAGAGGGCAGTCATGGAATTAGCCCACAATACAAAACAGCACAAAGATGTTTTAAATTAAAAGTAAATACACAATCCTAGAAAAGCATCAGTGTGCTTTTTGGAACTCTAACATCCAAATTCTATAAAATTATTACTTAGCTTACTTCTGAAAAAAATGACAGCAAACTTCCTGGATTAAATTTAATACATTACCAAACTAATAAAGCATTACATAAATACATACACATAAATTGTATTACCAAATGAGATCTATATACTTGCATTTTCTTTACACAAACATAAATTAGCCTTACCCTGTTCTGTAGATGAATAAAGTCGGCTGAATGACATTCTCAAAATGAGCTACACTTTTTTCAAAAAAAAAAAAAAAAAAACCTATCAGAACTATTTGTCCAATGCTGAGTTTTCTTTCAGAAAATTAGCTTTTGAAAATTGTATAACTTTTAAATAGTTTAAATCTAACCATCTTTACCTCGGATCGCATTTGCTGAACTTTGAAACTTTGAATAACCAACCTTGTTTGAAATCCTTTTATTGTAGTACCTTTGAATGACCAGTATACGGCATCAATGTATTAGTTTTGAAAGCAATGCTGACAGTTACAGAAAAACTTGAATAATAATTAAAGAGCCTCTGTGTGTAAATGATATGGCCAAAACCACCATAGACATTGAAGGGGACATGTCTCAGATGGAGACTCCAAAGAAGACGAGCCAAGAAGAGAAGAGGATCAGATAGAGGGTTATAAAGACATTCTCAAAACTTCAAATTACATCATCGAGGAATTTACTGACTTGGAGAGACTGACTATAAGGACTGATAAACTGATAAAAGAGTTTGGATTCAAAATCAGTTTGTGTCATCTCCCCAACACTACTCTTTCTCAGCTGATATTGTCATTTATTTCAAAATAAAAACATTGTTAAGGTTGCAAATTGCCTCCAGACACTTTGATTTTTGAGTTTTTACGTTTTTTGAGTTGATGAATGATCCGCAGAGGGGGTCTTCTGTTATAAAAACTTTAACAACATTATAAATGAACCTCAAGAAAGAAAAACATGACATGACCCCTTTAAAGGGATAGTTCACCCAAAAATGAAAATTCTCTCATCATTTACTCACCCTCATGCCATACAATGTAAGTAAATGGTGACCAAAATTTAAATCTCCAAAAAGCACTTAAAGGCTGCATAAAAGTAATCCATTTGTCTCCAGTTGTTTAATCCATGGCTTCTGAAGCAATCTAATCAATTTTGGGTGAGAACAGACCAAAATATAACACCTTTTCACTGTTCATCTTTCCATTGTAATCTCTTGCACGATCTTGACTTCAGTTTCCATTACTCTTGACTCATGCGCAGTGTGCTAGATGGCGCAAGGAA
This sequence comes from Moxostoma hubbsi, assembly GCA_032164185.1. NCBI lineage: Eukaryota > Metazoa > Chordata > Actinopteri > Cypriniformes > Catostomidae > Moxostoma > Moxostoma hubbsi. Next base: position 6,350,610 of record JAVLUX010000031.1, on the reverse strand, counting down.
GTGTAATCAAGCTTGAAATCATAATCTCCAAGAAGACGGCTAATGTCAAGTTTTATTGTGCAAAAGGAGTTTTATTTTGGTCAGTTCTCACCCAAAATTGGTTAGATTGCTTCAGAAGACATAGATTATAACACCGGAGTCTTGTGGGTTACCTTTATGCATTCACTTGCATTGTTTGGACCAACAAAGTTGAGATATTCTTCTAAAAAAGCTTTGTGTTCTGCAGAATAAAGAAAGTCATACACACCACTGGGGCCACTGGCTATCCCCTACCAAAGTTATTATATATAAAATAGAAGCTGTTATGTAGCTCTCACTTACCAGTTCTCTTCAATGGCTTGCTTGACATTAATATAATGATGTAATGTTTGTTAATATTTGCACAACTTTGCACCAATGAGCTCTTGTTAAAAGTAGGGGGCCCAAGAAGACTAAAGGAAATAAAATGAGCAACTTGTAAGCATGTTTTCACTCAATATGAGTTGAACGTTTAATTGAAGAATTAACATGAATTTAAGAATGCCTTAGTATTTAGTGTCTCTCTATTGCTTTAATGAGAGTATGCACTCAAGCTGACATGGAATCAACAAGTTAGTGTGAAGTATGATGATCACATTATCCAGTGTTATTTGAGAGTTTTCCAAAGAGCATATTGTGTGCTTTAATGGAAGCAAGAATATTTGAATATTGTCATAATTTGCTTACATGGCTAATTAATGGCCTAGAAATAGTGCAGAATCATATATATTTTTTTATTCATTTTATGTCATAATGTTTCATTGATTTATATTTTTATATGATATATATATATATATATATATATATATATATATATATATTATAAAAATATAAATATGACATGTATTAGCAACACTCACAGTATCTGCTGGTTACAAGTTTGGATTGATATGATGGTGAACTATTCCTTTAAGGCCATGTTTCAAAAACTAGTGAGCTGCCAAACTAGACAGCATTTTTTTTGGCAGAATCTGAACATGTCTCACTATGTTTTGAGATGCAGCATAAATTAATAGTGCAAAAATATGAGGAATTGTCAGCTGAAATGGCCCATGTAGCCTTGTCTATGAGATCAGTGTGTTCAGTGATATTATACACAACAACATCACACTGCATTAGACACTGAAGTGAAATGTGAGATGAAATGAGTAACAACACATACAGCCTGTCTCAGAACCGAGTGAGCTCCTACCTAGGCAACTTTTTTTAAGCACAATGGACAAAATAGCCATACAAAAAAATACCACAGTAACCATACTTTATGCTAAAAACATAGTTGCTATAGTTATGGTTACAACTGTAAAATCATAATTAATAAATATAGGATCTCTTTTAAACAGTGTTACCACAATTTTACTGTAGTAACCATGACTAAAGTATTTTGGTGTAAACTATGGTTGATTTTTACCAATTCAGCTGAGCTATGCACTGTCTGCAAAGGAACATGGTGGATTATTTCAGGTCCTTTGACACACATTTATCATCTTGGAAATAACAATTTTTTTATTTTACTTTGATAACTTAATTTTGTGTGAACAATGTAATCAAATTTGACAGTCTGATGAAATCATGTCATCACACTGAAAACTGTGAAATTGTAAAACAAAATGGCATGTATTATTATTTATAAATGTAATTGTTTTTGGTCAGTATTTGTGCTTTATTGCAAAAAAGTTTTACAACTGCACTTGGCCAACCCTACATCAGAAATAGTAAGTATGGAAGACCTATATTATTCTGAACAATGAACTTCTGATCATGTACACGCACAGGTTTGAGATACAGCCATGAATTGTTATAACAAATATGTTATGGCTCCACAAAATTTCAAATTAATGAATAAACTGACTTAAAAAACAAAGGATGAAACAAACCGAATATTACTCTATTCAAAACTTTTCTGTCATGTGCCCCCAACCATAATCAAATGCTGATCTGATAAGGGTAAATATTCCTAAGTGAATTACAGTTTGCGCCCCATTCCGTGTCATGTGCTCTTCATTTGGACTTCAAATTAAACTTTGAAACACGTAAATACTCTCATATTATATAAGCACACCTCTTGACGTTGTTTATACAAGCAGCTATTGGGGTAAATACGCTCATATCGCACTCTGATTGGCAACTGAACGCGTTGCACTTTAATCGCGCCCTGATTGGTCAGTGAACGCGTCGAGCTCAAACCATGCACTAATCTTTCATTAAATCTACTTCGCTCTGGTTGGTGGTCACAAACGCGTTGTCCTCTCATACCACGCTCTGATTGGTCAGTAAATTCAGTGCGCTTGATTGATTCGTCTTATTTCTTATTTAGCTCTCTCGTTGGTCATAAAACGCGTCGGTCACATTTGCGGAAGCGAAAGTGCAGAGAACGTTGATATTTTCATCAACATCTGACGAACAACCCTGTCAACAGCAGAATATACTTCTGTCATAACAGTATCGACAGTATGTCTGTCGCAATTCCGAAACAAACAGTAATTAATCCAGTAAGGTTTAATCTACTTTTATTTTTTGCTTATTTGTCAATGCTTGTAAAATGTATTAAATGTAGTCTGCCTATTTAGGAGTTGACTGAAGTACACTATCTATTTACCTGCATATATTTCCTCAGCAGCTAATGCCTTAACTCTTTTGCTATTAAAACGCGTACATGCTTTATATTATATAATGTGGGTTGGCCAAACCAGATAAATAGATCAGAAAAGAAGAGAGTGCACAGCTGGGTCTTAACTTAAGTGAGTCTCATGATTTAAATTTTTCCATTCAGACGATTCCTTATGCTGGGACCATCCTGGGTGGACTACATCCCGAAGAGATTGTGCTCATTCAGGGCAGTGTGCCCAGTGATGCTGACAGGTAAGGACAAGGGTGAAGTTTTTTTCATGTTAGAATGGAATCCATTCCATCTTACTGTAAATGTCACGGCAGACCAGCTGGAACTTTAAGTCTTTTACTGTGTGACACTGCAGTAATATTTAACATGTCCAGTCTTCTTTCAGTAGACACGCTTCCATGAAGAATAGTCACCACCATCATGTTATTCCAACCTGTGTTGGGCTCAACAATAAGGAAAGTCTTGAAAGCATCAGTTAGAAGTGTTTGAAAATCATCAGTCAAATTTATCGTTTTTCAGCAAAAGTATACTTATGAGAAAAAATATATATAATTGTTTATTTTCCTGGCACAAACAGTATGGAAATACATTGTTAAAAATACAATTCATCCTTTTGTTTGTTTTTTGTGGTGGGGCCAGTGAAAATGCAGGCATATAAAAATCTGAACTACTACTAGTGTGACTGAGCAAGCAGAAAAAAAAACCTTACTGTTCAGCCCTGCTTTATGACTGTCTTTCTACACTGAAACACAAAAGGAGGTGTTTTATAAGAATGCTCACAAATGAAATAAAAACATGTGACCAGGGACTGTCAAGCTTGAAAAAGGATTAAAAAAAAAGCTAGCTTTCAAATCTCATTCACACATGTGCATATTTACTTGTGCTGTTTCTCAATGTGCGTTCAAAAAAAAATGTCTATTTTTCAGATGCATTATGATATTCATTTCTAAGGGTGGCTTGTTTAAGTTACTTAATTAAAATAAACTAAAACACAATTCTAGAACATTTTGTTTGTTGTTTGTCAAGTCACAACTTGATTTCATTATGTCCTCTCCATCTATATTTGTAATACGGAAGTTAACAACACATTTGAGTTGGGACTACATGAATACTTGTTGTTGTGTTAACATAGCATTGATGAAACTGGGCAGGGGATTTCTATATCCCAGTATGCTTTGAGTGGAATTGGATAGGGAGAACAAATGTTGAAATTAAGTATTATTTTATGCCTTTTTGAGTAAGATGAGAAAAGGATTTGTTAATGTTTAATGTTCTGTTATATTGGTATTTAAAAAGAATATCTGTTATTCTGGAGTTGTCGGGGTTGGTTACCATTGTGGTGAAAATGGCACTTGTTCTTAGGTTGAGGATGGATGTTATTTTTCAAGTTGATCTGAGTGCTGCTTAGCTCTATTACCAATTGATAGTGCAGCAGATTCACTGTCTTTACATTTGTTCACCTGGCATACACTAATGTTAATTAAATAGATTAAGTTGGACCAACATAAGAAAATGTATAAAATAAACCTTAATGTAAACAAAAACATTTAAAAATATAAGCAATTAAGGGGCCAAGCACATCAACCGTTATTGGGCACAACAATGGCAAAAAAAAAAAAAAAAAAAAAAAAGTAGCCTAATTAAAGTAGGGCTTTTTTTAATTTAATGAATTACATGGTGTCCCGATTAATTAATTGCAATTAACCGGATATACAAATATTTGCTGAGACAGCACCTCATATAACAATAATTAAATATATAATGATGAAATAATTATCTTAACTTTCTATAAGATATAATTAGTTATCTTAAAAAAAAAAAAAATAAAAAAAAAAAATAATAATAATAATAAAAAAAAATATATATATATATATATATATTTATTTATTTATTTATTTATTTTGACCTGTCAATGTACACCTGCGTCAGATATGCTTGTGTAGCGTCTCGGGTGCATTGCATCATAAACATAAAATGGTTGGGTCACTGTGTCAAGTTAAATATATTTTAATACTTAGAACACATCTTGAGATCCCTTATAGTTCGAATTTGCGCTCCACCAACTTTTTTGAACGCAAGAACGTAACTTATGTTTGTGTTGTGATGCCTGCTGAAGGGTTGTTTTGTTCACTGTATAAACTGCGCGTTGCCTACACAGCTGAAGTTTCACTTACTGCCCTCTGGAGTAAACCGATGGTACTACAAGCTTGCATTTCTCAGGAATCTTCCTTATTATGGTCCAGGGGCATTGTGATTAATTGTGTAATTTTTTTAACACGTTAATTCAGTGTGATTAATTTGATTAAAAATAACGCAATTAATCGCAATGCCCCTGGACCGTAATAAGGAAGATTCCTGAGAAATGCAAGCTTGTAGTACCACCTGTTTACTCCAGAAGACAGTAAGTGAAACTTCAGCTGTTAAATCGACAGCCCTAAATTAAAGCAATCTGGTCATGATTTTAGGCAAACTGGTTGAAAAACCATGAATATTATCAATTGCATTGGGACAAATAAGCTAATTACTTTTGACCAATAGGTGGTGCTGTCACCAAATTGATATGGTGTTTGCATATCGATTCATCTCGATCCAAGGAATCGGAGGAAAAAAATCATTTTGATTCTAGACTTACTGTTCAAAAGATATTATCATAAACGTGTGAAATTTTGGGCAATTTGTGGTGCTAGATGGTTTGAGTTAGAGACTCCAAATTTGCTCCAGTTAATGTTCAGACTGTCCTCTATCTGTGTGCCAACTTTCACAACTTTCCAGCATACGGTTCTATGGGCTGCAGAAGAAGAAACAACACTAATGATTACAGTAAGTGCCTACTCACTTTCAGTGCTTGGCCCCTAAATATACTGTATACTTTTAAACTTTTGAAACACTAAAATGTGTCAAATCTGTTGAAAAACCTATGATAAACAAAACTTTTTTTTTTCCTTGTAATGTACCTAATTAGAAGGTCCCCTGTATAATTAGCAGCATTATATGAGAGAGAATGTCTTTCATATGTAAGCACAATGGACATTATACAGTTGAAGTCAGAAGTTTACATACAACTAAGCCAAATTCATTTAAATGTTAGAAACATTCCCCGTTTTAAGATTAAGATTCAACTTTATTGTCATTGTGCAGAGTACAGGTACAGAGCCAATGAAAGGCAGTTTTTTTGCATATCCCAACTAAGCTGGGGTCAGAGCGCAGGATCAGCCATGAAACGGCACCCCTGGAGCAGATAGGGTCAAGGGCCCAACAGTGGTATCTTGACGACTTGAACCCCTGACCTTTCGGTTAGTAACCCAGAGCCTTAACCACTGAGCTACCACTGGCCTTAGGTCAGAATAATAGTAGATAGAATTAATTATTTCAGCTTTTATTTCTTTTATCACATTCCCAGTGGGTCAGAATTTTACATTCACTTTGTTAGTATTTGGTAGCATTTACTTTAAATTGTTTAACTTGGGTCAAATGTTTTGGGTAGCCTTCCACAAGCTTCTCACAGTAAGTTGCTGGAATTTTGGCCCATTCCTCCAGGCAGAACTGCTGTAACTGAATCAGGTCTGTAGGCCTCCTTGCTCGAACATGCTTTTTCAGTTCTGCCCACAAATGTTTTTTGGATTGAGTTCAGCGCTTTGTGATAGCCACTCCAATACCTTGACTTTGTTGTCCTTGTGCTATTTTTCCACAATTTTGGAAGTATGCTAGGGGCCATTGTCCATTTGGAAGACCCATTTGTGACAGAGCTTTAACTTCTTGGCTGAAGTCTTGAGGTTTTGCTTCAATATGTCCACATAATTTTCTTTCCTCATGATGCCTTCTATTTTGTGAAGTACACCAGTCCCTCCTGCAGCAAAGCACCCCCACAACATGATGCTTCCACCCTCATGCATCACGGTTGGGATGGTGTTCTTTGGCTTCCAAGCCTCTCCCTTTTTCCTCGAATCAAAAATTTTACTTTTTGGCCATAATGACTATTGCTATGTTTGATCACACCAGAGGACATTTCTCCAAAAAGATGTTTGCCCCCATGTGCACTTGCAAACTGTATACTGGCTTTTTATGGCAGTTTTAGAGCAGTGGCTTCTTCCTTGCTGAGCAGCCTTTCAGGTTATATCGATACTGGACTTGTTTTACTGTAGATATACATACTTGTCTACCTGTTTCCATCAGCATCTTCACATGGTCCATTGCTGTTGTTCTGGGATTGAATTGCACATGGCTGCGATGTCCCATGGTGTTTATACTTGTGTACCATTGTTTGTAAAGATGAACGTGGTACCTTCAGGCATTTGGAAATTGCTCCCAAGGATGAACCAGTCTTGTGGAGGTCCACAATTTTTTTTCTGAGGTCTTAGCTGAATTCTTTTGATTTTTCCCATGATGTCAAGCAGCACTGAGAGGCACTGAGTTTGAAGGTAGGTCTTAAAATACATCCACAGGTGCACCTCCAATTCAGTATACTTCTCATCAGAAGCTAATTGTCTAAAGGATTGACATAATTTTGTGGAATTTTCCAAGCTGCTTAAAAGCACCGTTAACTAAAGGAATTGTGATAGTCAATTAAAAGGTAAAAATTATTGGAAAAATTACTTATATCATTAGAAGATGTCCTAAACAAATAACCAAAACTATAGTTTGCTACTATGAATTTCAACTGTGACTGAAATATACCCATATGAATCTGGATCAAAATCGGAATTGAATGGAATCGAGAGCTCCTGAATCGGAATCGAATCGGGACATCTATATCAATAGCCAGCTCTAGTTCTTACTTACTTGTGCACTCATTCGATGACATCTTCCACTGCTGAAAAAATTTTAAATGGATATGGGGCTGTTGAATATCACACAACTCAAAACTCACATAGATGTTTCTTTGTCCTTCCGAGTTCGTTCTTTCAAGGTAGCTAGGCAAGATGGGTCTTCATGAGAATGCAAGTCTGTTTTTTGTGTTCTTGGAATTGAGAAACAGCATTGGTGTGTTGAGAAGTTACGGCACATGCAAGACCCAGTGGCGTTGCAATTGATGTTAAGACACACATGCGCATTGGGCAAAGTTCACTTGGAATCAAATGATAAATCACATCTTTTAAATTCTTTGCTCGGCATTAGCGTAATCATGGTCTCAACTCTATTTTATTTGCATGTAGCACAGGAATTGAAGATTGGATTTATATGATTATGACAATGATTATGTGGCCAAGTGTAAATGGAAAGTGCTTTTCCATTCAGATAACAATCCAATCAGTAAAAACGCATGAAGTGACCAATTGTAAAAACCTTCATAGATTTCAGATTGACCTGACCTGCGGAAGCAGCACGAAGCCTCGGGCAGACGTGGCCTTTCATTTCAACCCTCGCTTCAAGAGGTCACCTTACATTGTCTGTAACACACTCGAGAAGGAGCGCTGGGGACGGGAGGAGATTCATTACATGATGCCCTTCAGACACGGTGCTGCCTTTGAGATCATAATACTCATAAAGAAAGATCTTTTCAAGGTAAGGTTTATTTTGGAGGAATGTGATTCTTCTGGATAAATCCACATAAATTGTGTAAATTCGTTAAAATAATCAAAGGTGTAGGTGAGTAGCTGTTAATATTTTGTCAGGGGTTAATATCTTATCAATAATGTCCTGTACATTCTCGATAAGCATTTTTCATGCAAACAAGTGTCATACAACCTTCCTTCAGAACAACTTCACTCACTCAAACTTCATTACTGCTTCTGCATCATGCATTTACTTTGTCAGGACTTCATTCATGTAAGACAGGTTTAATTTAATTCATCAAGAGAAATACAATGGATGGATATAAAAAGGGATTGGACCGCTGCCACTGTTGCTGACAGTTTGAAAATATCAATTGTTAAGCTGCAATTTCAGCATTATTGATGTGATATTTGCACTGAAAGTGTGAAATTTAACTTTAAATGTAAAGTATTCATTGCCAATATATCTAACCATTTGTATGTATAACCATAAAACCCTTCAGATACAGTCCAGACAGTTTAGATTAGGAAATAAACGGATAATCACAGGCGTGATAAAAATGGACATACATTTTTTAAGTCCGTTAAAACTATGTGGTCTTGCATGACTACTAATCCTGCATTTAGAACATTGTCTGCATTGACTGCTTCAGTCAGCACTGCACAAGCTATCGTCGCCCTGTAGTGGCTGTGTGTGAGAAAACACTGAGCACTGAGCAATAGCTCCTTTTCCACCTACAGTCCTGGGACTTTTCCCTTAGTAACTTTCTAGATGAGAAATCTTATTTAATATGTGCACACCTGAGGAGACTTTTCCTCATAAATTCGCACTCACAAAAGTAGCCGCCGTAGTGGCGTCATCTATTATCAACCATTTTTCTTCTGATTTTTCTGGCACACACGACAACAAATAAATCAACAACACTGATGGAGACTGGCAGAATCTGAGCTACTTTTTTTAGGGCTGTTTTACATGAGCTTTGGTTGCATCTGAAATCGTAGGCAGTTGCCTAATCAGTTAATGGTTTAACGTCCAGTATGTTTGGATGCAAACCCATTACTGCAAATATGGTGTCAACTTTTAGAATTATGTTCTCTGAGTTGGGATCTAATAAACTGCATGGCCAAAAGCATGTGAACACCTTTTTATTATTGTGTTTGACCATGCTTCATAAATCCATGAGGAGAAATATTAATGCTACAGTATACAATGACAATATAGGTGACCGTTCAACAACATTTTGGGGAGAATCTTTTCTGTTCCAAATGGTTTTCTGAGTCTGGTGTGGAAGAACTTGACTGGACTGCACAAAACCCAGACCTAAACCCCATTCAACACATACGGGATGAATTGTGAGCCAGACCCAACATTAGTGCCTAACAACAGTGATGCTCTTTTGTATGAATGGGAGGAAATCCCTGCATCTATGTACAACATTTTGTGCAAAATCATCCCAGAAGAGTTGAAGCTGTTATAAGCAGTAAAGAGAGTAACAGTTCTCTATTAATGCCCATGCTTTTGAAATGAAATGTTCAACAACAACAACAACAACAAAATCTGAGTGTGATGCTTAGGTGTCCACATACATTAGTTTGTACCCCAATTCCGAAAAAGATGGGACAGAATTAAAAATGCTAATAAAAAAACAAAAAGGAGTGATTTGTAAATTATATTTGAGCCTTTACTATATTTGTAGCACTACAACAAAACATTATATGATGTTTTACCTTGTGAATTTCATTGTTTTTTGAAAATGTACATTAATTTCAAATCAGATGATTGCAACACGCTTCAAAAAAGTTGAGACAGGGGCCATTTAAGACTAATAACAATTTGACGAGTTGAAATAATAAGGTAATGGGAAACAAGAGATGTTAAACAGGTGAGACAATCATGTCATAGTATATAGGGAGCCTCCAAAATCAGCCTAGTCCTTCAAGAGCAATGCTCATTCGAGATTTGTCAATTTGCCAACTGATTCTTCAGCAAATATTCCAGCACTGTTGATACGCACCCCCTTTTTGAGCACAAACCATGAAAATTACATATCTGAACTTAAATGGTTATATTTACAGGGCCCTTTGGAGTATGGACAAAGTTGTAGTGTCTTTTGAAAGAAGACAATTTGGGCTTTATATCCCAAGTTTCAGAATTAATATATGTTGTTGTTTTTTTTAAAGTTAGAGAAGCTGAAGTTTATAGTAATGGAAATATTTTGTGCTGAGCATGTTTTTAAAATCTAAAATAACAATAATAAAAGTGCCAAGACAACCCAGAAATACAATTTTCTCAAAGCCACAAGTCTAAAGTTATGTTTCAAATTTGAAGATGATCTAAAAAAAAAAAATGTGGTTCCTGCAAGCTTTTTTCTCTGTAAAATCGCTGGACGCATACAGAGTAAAATTAAGGCTCCGCCTTTCAAGACGACACAAAATCTGACTGCACTGCTTGGCTATTATGAATTAAACTACGCCGCATTTTTAAAAATAGACTTTGGAGATAGTCTCGTTTTGTTTATGAGACTCTAATATGAATGCTGCTCAGATTGCATAGTTTGTTGAAGAATGATGAGGAAGGGTAATTCTTTCAGGCAAGATCTCATGTAAACAATGGAGAATATATCAATATTTCTCAATTTATCACTTTTATGAACAAAAAGTACTATTGGATGTTTTTCAATGAACGCTTGTCATGGATAATTGACCCAAGTGAGGCGAACTGGATTCATCTGGCGATCGCGTTTTCATAACAAAGGTATGAAGTCCCGTTTTGATATACGATATGATATACAAATAGGAAGGATTTGGGGCATTTCATCCTCTACAGTGCACAATATAGTTAAAATATTCAAGGAATATGGTAAAATCTTTGTGCATAAAGGGCCAGGCGAAAACCACTTATGAATGCACATGATCTCTAAGCCCTCAGATGTCTTAAAAAAAACATCATTCATCTGTAATGGATATCGTGAACATGGGCTTGGGATAACTACAGTAAACCTTTGTTAGTCAACACCACTCGCCGCTGCATCCACAGATGCAAGTTAAGTCTATACTATGCAAAGCAGAAGTCTTACATCAACACTGTCCGGAAGCGTTGCCGACTTCTCTAGGCTTGGTCTCATCTTAGATGGAAAGTAGAACAGTGTAATGTGTTTTTTTTGGTCTGAGTCCACATTTCAAAAAGTTTTTGAAAAATAATCCTGTTGTGTTATCTAGGCCAAAGAGGAAAAGGGCAATCCAAGCTCTTATCAGCGTCAGGTCCAAAAGCCAGTGTCTGTATGGGCCAGGGGTGTGTCAGTGCCCATGGCAAGGGTAACTCGCACATCTGTGTGAATGCAGACGGATATGTAAAATTTTTGGAGCATCACGTACTGCCATCCAGCACCAACTGGACAACTTCAAACCACATACTGCCCAGATTTCAAGTGCATGGCTGTGTGAGCAGAGAGTGCGGGTGCTAGATTGGCCTGCCTACAGTCCTGACCTGTCTCCAGTTGAGAATGTGTGGTGCATTATGAAGCACCCCATACAACAATGAAGACCCTGCACTATTGTGTAGCTAAAGACCTACATAATGGATGATTGGGGACATTTCCCTTTCTAAACTTAACAAACTTGTGTCTTTAGTACCCAAACGCTTAATAAGAAGAAATGGTGATATTTCACAGTGGTTAACACTCGACTGTCCAAACTTTTTTGGAGTGTGTTGCAATCATTTGATTTGAAATTACTGTAACTTAAAAAATTACAATGAAATTCACAAGGTAAAACATTATATAATGTGTAGATGTAGTGCTGGGTGAATAAAATGTACAAATTACTCTTGACTTACTAGACTTGTGTCTGCAGTGTTGCTCCCAAAACCTGTTTCTCAAGCTTCTACCCTAACAGTAAAAATACCTAATGAAAAAAAAAAAAAGAACCTTTTTAAATGGTAGTCGCTAAAATATTGAAATAATAGGCATACAGATAATTGGTACTTATATTCCGGTAGTCACCGGAATATATATAAAGTTGCACAGTAATTTGCACTCAGTAATTTTTAAAGACATGAATTGTAATTTTGCAATATATGTAGGAAATCATGACCACACACATTAAAATAAAAACTCCTGTCATATGAGTAACCTTATAAAAGCTGTTTTAGAATCACATGACCAGCCGAATACTACTCTTTTAATCTCCGTATCCTTCCTGTTATTTGACACATTCGCTTATTGATTAAAGTAATCATGGCTGACTGTGAATACTATATTTCTACAATGGCATCTGAAACTGAAAACTAATCTAAACTAAATGCATCCAATCCACTGGGTGTCAGTGCAAGTCCAAGATGACACAGACCAAAGTTCTGTGTGCAAATTTAAAGCAATTATTCACTGAAGCGCCATTTTATTTGATGGGAGTGACAACGAGGCTGTGAGAGATAGACTTGCAGTCTCTTCAATGGGTTGTACTCTTGTTTAAAGTGTTTGGGATTTTTTTTTGGATTTATACAATCCAAACAGCCTCGTTTTCGTTCATGTTTAAAATCAAATATGGCGCTTCTGTGAATACGGTCTACTGTTACTGGTGCCAAAACGTACCTAAAATAATTCAGAGATCCAATTTAAACCTAATCTAAACCTATCCCTCTTGGTGAACCTTACTAAAAGTCAATTTATAAAATTAATTAATTTAGTTGAAAGGCAAATCATTTTACAAATGATAGTGTTTAAATACTGTTTACACTTGTTGTGGTGTTTTCTAACTCTAGGTGGCAGTGAATGGCTCTCACCTGCTGGAGTACAGGCACAGGTTAGAGTTCAAGAAGGCGGACACACTAGCCATATCTGGGAGGGTTCAAATTCAGGCCATTGGATTTATTCCCAGTTCAGTGAGTAAGGTAACATTCTTTTGAATTCAAACATTAAATGTTCATTTTTAAAACATTAGAATTTTTTGCATCGACATTCCACTTCAGGTAGAATGTTTGAATAAAAATCAAAACTTAAGTGTGACTGACAGTACTGTATATGGGTAAATACTGACAATGTACAACCCCAATTCCGAAAAAGATGGAACCGTATGAAAAATGTTAATTAAAACAAAAATTGGTGATTTGTAATCTATATTCACCCTTTCTTATATTGAAAGCATTACAACTACACATTATATGATGTTTTAACCTGTGAATTTCTAAATTGTTTTAATTTTTTTAATGTACAGTAATTTCAAATCAGATCATTGCAACATGCTCCAAAAAAATTGGGACAGTCGAGAGTTTACCAATGTGTAACATCACCATTTGTTCTAATAACACTTAAGCATTTGGGCACTGAAGACACAAGTTTGTTAAGTTTAGAAAGTGGAATTTTCCCCCATTCATCCATTATGTAGGTCTTTAGCTGCACAATTGTATGGGGTCTTCATTGTCGTATGGTGTGCTTCATAATGCATCACACATTCTCAAGTGGAGGCAGGTCAGGACTGCAGGCAGGCCAATCTAACACCCGCAATCTCTGCTCACACAGCCATGCACTTGTAATCTGTAGAGGGTGAAATGCCCAAAATCCTTCCAATTTGTCTTTGGGGAACATTGTTCTCAAAGTGCTGGATTATTTACTGTAGCATCAGTTTCAGCAATCAGCAAATTGACATGTCTTGAATGATCTTTGCTCTTGAAGGTCTAGGCTGTTTTTGGAGGCTCCTTGTATACTATGACACAATTGCCTTACCTGTTTCACATTGCCTTGTTATTTCAATTCATCAAATTGTCACAAATTGTTATTGTTTTTATTGTTCATAAAAAAACTCTGGTTTACTTTAATCTGTTTTGAATACTACTATTTTTTTCTTCTTTATTTTATCCCCTTTTCTCCCAAATTGGAATGCCCAGTTCCCACTACTTTGTAGGTCCTTGCGGTGACATGGTTACTCACCTCAATCCAGGTGGTGGAGGAGATGTCTCAGTTGCCTCCGCTTCTAAAACCATCAATCCTCGCATCCTATCATGTGGTTCGTTGTTCATGACACCGTGGAGACTCATGCTACTCTCGGTGATCCACGTACAACTAACCACTAATCATGACCACGAGGAGGTTAACCCATGTGACTCTATCCTCCCTAGCAACCAGGCCAATTTGGTTGCTTTTTGGAGACCTGGCAGGAGTCACTCAACACACCCTGGATTTGAACTTGCAACTCCAGGGGTGGTAGTCAGCGTCAATACTTGCTGATCTAACCAGGTCCCCTGAATACTACTATTCTGATGCTAGTGAAACTTTGTAATATGGCACTTTCCCACTAATATACCACTGTCTCCTTAAGATGATTCACTTATGTTTTCTTCTTTTGTAAGTCGCTTTGGATAAAAGCACCTTCCAAATGAATAAATGTAAATACAATTGTAAATGTTATTAGTCTAATCTCTCAATTTTTTTTGAGTGTGTTGCAATAAACTGATTCGAAATGACTGTACATTTGAAAAAAAAAGAAAAAAATGAATTTCACAAGGTAAAACATCATATTGTGTACCTAATAAATTTGTCAGTGAATGCATATTATAAGTAAACATGATGGTTGTGTTTTTTTTTAAGATGTAAACATGATGATGTGATCTGTTTCAGAGCCCTGTCACATCACCAAATGCAGCTGAGAGCAAAAGGTTGCAGTCTTATGTAAGTGTACATAGTTAAGATTAATTACAACTATATATTAAATAACTGTATATTAACTAAATGTATAAACTATATTTGAGTAAATTTATATATCTTTGTTTTGTTATGACATTTGATGGATTGGCTAAAACTGTTTTATGATAATATTCCCTCCTCTTTCGTCCAATAGACTGTCATGTCAGAGTCAGGTGACCTGGTAAGTACATGATAACCTGCATTTTTTTAAAATTTTCACATGCGGCAACACAGTCTTTATGTGGCAGCATTTGACTGCAGATCAAACTAGATAATTCTATTTCAGGATGAATTAAATCAAATTGAGATTGGTGCCTCGCAGTCTGGACACAGGTTCATTCAAACGCAGGTCGACATTCAAACGCAGGTCTTTACAGGACCTGTAATGCCAAAATGTAATACAGATCCTAATTTAACAAGCACCTTAATTTTAGAGGCCTATAGATATGAATGATTTTTTTTAGTAGTGTGGTTGCCAAGGCAAGTATCACTATTACTATTGCTCATTCTTGAGGTTAGGTAAACCCTTAACCCTAAGCATTAAATGTTGGTGTGCAACTCTCCCCTCACTGTTTGTGCTATGGACATGAGTGATACCTCAAATTGTGCAGCTTGTTAAAGAGAGATGTAAACCATTGTGCCTCCATATGTCTCCAGATTCTTCCATTCAAGAGCAAACTTGTGAAAGGATTGAGTCCAGGAGACACCATAATGGTGAAGGGTCGGATCGGTGCTTCCCCACACAGGTACTATATGCGGATAATCTAACAACAAATCTGGGTATCTCCACATGATATGTTACATCTCCATCTTGCCTGATGAAATATTTAATATATACTCTATAATACTTTTACAGTTTCACTTTTCATGATGACCACATGCATTTCAACCAGGAAAAAAACACACCTTGTTGGTGTATGTAGTCTTAATTATCATTAAATTTAATAATTGATATCTTTATCTATTGGTTGATATCTTTATTGTTTTATATAAGTATTTGGTGTGTCCCCATTTTGCTTTAAAGACAACATGAACAGCTAGCATTGACTCCACAAGTTTGTGCAATACCTGATGATCATGTTATCCACATGATTTGAAATTGTCCAAAGAGCATCTTATGTGATTCAATGGAAACAAAGACATTTGACCTTTTGAATGAACATGTCCAATGTAACAAATTTGCTTACTGCATTTGAGTAGTGACCTAGAAATAGTGCAGAATTATAAATATGCCATTATGTTTATTTGTTTTAGATTTTGAATCACAAATTTTTAATGTGGTCTCAAACTTTTGGACCCCACTGTATAAAATACCTTAATGGTTTATCTTTTCATGGCCATATGCATTTGTTGTTTTTACTTCACATCTCCTTAAATTATTGATTGATGTCTTTATCTATTTATTGATATATTAATTGATTTATACATCCTTTCTCAATCCCAGCAGTTTTGCTATAAACCTGTACATCAGTAACTCGGAGGACATCGCTTTGCACTTAAAATATTGCCTTAAGACTGGAGTCTTCATCCGAAACTCTTTCCTGTCGGGATGTTGGGGGTCAGAGGAGCTCTCCCTGTCCTGTTTTCCCTTCTCAACTGGCCAGTACTTTGAGGTATTAGAACTTACCTGTAAATTAGTGAAAGCTTTTTATGCTAAGTCAACAAGAAATAAAAATTAACTATATACAGTACTGTGCAAAATTTTTAGGTGTTTGTGAAACATTTTGCATAGTGAGGATGTCTTCAAAAATAATGCCATAAATAGTTTAAATGTATCACTTAATGTCATATAAAGTCCAGTAAACATAAAAAAGCTAAATCAATATTCGGTGTGACCACCTTTGCTTTTAAAACGGCACCAATTCTCCTAGATACACCTGGATAGTTTTTCTTGGTTGTTGGCAGATAGGATGTTCCAGGATTCTTGGAAAATTCGCCACAGTTCTTTTATCTATTTAGGCTGTCTCAATTACTTCTGTCTCTATATGTATTCTCAGACTGACACGATGTTCAGTGGGGGGCTTTGTGGGGGATCAGTGGGGGGCTTTGTTCTTTCCCTGTTCTTCTATTCTAATCTTTTCTATTTTCAAAGTAATGCTTGGGAGTCTAACATTTATATTTCCTATTGACGCATTAAAGCTGAAGATATAAATAACCAACTTAAGGCAAATGCTTTTTTGCACAGTACTGTACTTAATGCATGTTATGGTTATTTTTTTTTTATTGTGAATGATTAATTTGTAATCTTTAAAGGTGCACTCAGTAATTTTTTCCTCAAAACATTTAAACTCCTAAAGACATGAATTGTAATTTTGCAATATATGTAGGAAATCATGACCACTCATATTAAAATGAAGACTCCAGTCATATCAGTAACCTTATAGCTATTTTATTCTACGTAGAGAGGGTCTGCACATGGAGGATGCCATTTTAATATCACACGACCAGCCGAATACTACTCTCTTAATCTCAGTAACCATCCTGTTATTTGACACTTTCACACACTGATTAAACTAATCAAGGCTGACTGTGAATAATTTCTACATTGGCATCTGAAACTGAAAACTATTGATTTTAAATGATGCTGCATCAAAGCCGCTAGGCGTCAATGTAAGTCCAAGTTGAGACAAAGACAAAAGTTACTGAGTGCACATTTAAAAAAAATAAATAAAAACACTTTATTCGCCTCTGAAATTACTTTCCTTTTCGGTGCTGGCTAAATTATAATTTTTTTTTCTAGATTGTAGTTTAGCTAACATGTCTAATAGTTCTCACAACAAAATGAATGTTGTAAAAAAAAAAAAGTAAAGGGATTTGAAAGTATACAAAAGTACTTCATATTCGTGGAATGTTCCACTTGTTTTTCTTGCATGGCAGATGGTCATCTTGTGTGAAGCTCAGCAGTTTAAAGTGGCAGTAAATGGGCTTCACCAGCTCAGTTATAAGCACCGCGTGCAGGATCTGAGTCAGGTGGATAAACTGGAGATACTGGGTGATCTAGAGCTGAATAATGTCAAGATGTGGTGAGCAACTTCAGCCTGAAGACCATTCACATGTGTTCTCCAACTAAGTACATTCAATCAGCCCATTCCTCAAGCAAACAAAGCTATAACACTGAACCTAAACTTTTTTTAACTTTTTAATTGATCCACTACCCAGTCAATCTGACTGGAAACTATACACCTCGACCACTTTATCTAACTATTAGCATATTTATACCAGACCTGTTGTTTTGTTTGTGTTTTTAAATAAGTAATGAATTAATGTAAGGATTCTTTACACCGTATTCTACTTCAGCTGAATCTCATTACACTTTTTATAAGATGTGATCTGAAAGAAGAATGGTATTATTATTATATGTCAGTCTTTTTCAGCCTATTGACAATTTTCTATATAGATCTCGATAATTATGTATTTGCTCTGAAATGGCTCGTGGTTTTTTTTTTTTTTTTTTTTTTTTTTTAATCAGTGGAACTAAACATCTGTGTGACGCTATATAATTTTTTTTTTTTTTTTTTTTTTTTTTAACACATGTTAACATGTATAATGTTTACATCTTGTGGCTATACTTGGACTGGGCTTAATCATTATTAGTGTCTTAATGTTTGTCTTGTTTTTTCGTAAACGAAGAGTGTCTAAATAATTTTTCTGGTAATTAACATTGTCACAAATATTGATTGAGCTTAACTTATTTTATATTCCTTTGAAAGTTCACTTTAGGGTACCAGAAATATTTGTGGAAATACTGAGAATTTTGTCTTTTGTCAAAGATGGTACGATGAGGAGACGGACCACCCATAGAAAAATGAACGGGAGAGATTGCAAATCTTAATATGTCAGCTGTGGATTAGATTTCCTTTAGTGTGATTTTAGCAGCAGAACCAAAATGTATGATACCATTGTTGTCAAATTTTAGTTCTAATTTGAAATATTCTAATGCAGGTTGATGAACACTTTTAAAGATTTTGGTCTTTCCCCATTCAAGTAGATAGGAGCTGTATTTGTATGACTATTATCTACATAGAAAATAGCCCAGGGGCGTTGCCATAATTACTGCTGAATGGACGGACTTGCTTTACAGGTACTTTAGTGTTTCACCACCATACTTAACAATAAATTGAGCACTAATAACTAAACTCAATCAAAGCTGTATTTTCTATTAAGAAATTTCTTGCATTTCTTCAACAATAATATACTGTGCATTTTAATATCACTGTGTGAAATGTTTCTTATTGATCTAATTAATTATTTTTATGAGGCAAGTGAACAAAGCTGTGAGGGTTTCCTTAAAAAGTTGTGAATTTATTAACATCCACAATATTCCAACTTGCAAATGAAATCAAATGCTTTTGGCACATAATCACATGACCATATTGTCACCTGGTTTGAATTTGATGCATTAGTTATCAAATATATAACCTTATCATAGATAATACCACTAATATTATCAACAGAAACCCAAAGAGAGATAAAGGCAGTGACGTTGCATTAAAGTTCTCTGTTTCTACCGCTGTATGACTGCATGCATCAGATTTTGTGACCATACAAGTTTGAAACACTGGGAATCAAAGGCTGTACAAAGAGACTAACGTTAAAGTGATTCTCTGTCATATTACCAAGTTCTGGTAATATTTGAGAACCACAAATGAACAGATATAGTTACATAGGAACACTGTCCATAAAAAATTATCACTTCCATGGACTGTCTAACATCTTAGAAAATGCATTGCCTTTTTTGTGCCTTGACAATGGATCGCTACAGTCAGTTTCCAGAAGTAAAACAACCATTCATTTTTGATCGTTAACTGAAGTGTGTGTGTGGTGTGTGGTGTGTGGTGTGTGGTGTGTGTGTGTGTGTGTCTCCTTTCAAGGCAGACCTACCATGAGCTCTGCGACTTTTAAACAATGTATGCTGATTTCAACGGTGTACAAAAATCTTGTTTTATAACCAATTCCCAGTAAAAATTTACACTACCCATAATCCTGAAGATGGATCCACCAATCAGAGAAATCGCTGTTATCATGGCAAATAAGCCCACTCATACATACATGTGTGTGTGATTTATATATATTAAGGCTGGTGATTTAACATTAATTCAGTAATTAATTGTATCAAAAATTATGTGTTAAATGTACATTCATAAAATTAATAAGGAATTTTCCTATCAACCAATTCAAGCTTAAAGTGCCACCTCCATGTTTTTGCGAGTCTCCGGCAGCAGGGGGCAGTAAGCGCAGCTGTATAGGCAACATGCAGCTTTTTAGACAACAAACCACAGCTGATTAAAAACAGCTTGACAAGCAGAGGTGTGTTTTCAAACCACATTTAACTTGACACAGCATCCTACAAACACAAGTTTATGACTATGAGATGCTGAAAACCAGTGAAACGCGATGCAACCACAGTGATATGCTTCAAAAGTGCCCATCTGACACATTTGAACAGATGGAATGCAAGAATGCAACCTGGACAGCTTGACAAACTCAATTGCAAAATGAATTGCTGTAGTAGACTGTAGGCAGAGTTGGGCTTGTTACGGAATACATGTGATAGCGTTATGTATTTAGAATACAAAAATATAGTAACTGTATTCAGCTCCTGCTACATTTTCAATGCCTGTATTTAGAATACAGTTACTTAATAACATTTTGTTAGAATACTTCTCATAATGAACACAAAATTCAACAGATGTGAAAGGAAAAACAATATTGTCAATAGTAATTAACAGTTTTTCTAAACAGTGCACGATACACACATGCTCTCTCTAACTTTAGAGCAGCTGCAGCACTTGAAGTCTTGCCAGGGTCACACTGTAAATTTGAAAACACAATTGCGGGCTGCATTTTTGGCATGCTTTAAAAATGGACCATGGTCACCAAAAGGTTTAATGGTAGACACTGAAGGATGAAAATATCACATCTTATTCATGTAATGACTCCCAGATTGAATGTACACCACTGCAGCATCAATACAGTCGGCAACGTTTTTCCACAAATATAACATTTGCACGCTTGATAAATTGTTCCCTGTGGTTGTTGCTGAGTGAATACATTTATGCAGCTGCAGTTGTGGCATCTGTTTAAAGATGGATGCTCTAGATAAGAATTTTGTGAGTCACGTCCACATCAGAAACTTGCAGAATGAAGATCTATTGAGAAAAAAAGTTACTAATGAAAATATTACATGAATATGTTATATATGGGAGAAAGTGCTGAAAGTACTGCAAAAACTGAAATGGGTAAAAGGAAATTTTATGGCTTGTAGATGTATGGGCGGCTAGTTCAGTGTGACATGTGTCATCCAGTTATCATCTCAAAAATATATATGGTTTATTTGTATTTGTTATCTGATTTTGTGTCAAAAATATTATTATTTTTCAGTTCAATCAAATAATGGGTTATGAAGATAAAAATATTGTAGTTGACCACAAACTGCCTTCTGACTTCCATAAAGAAAGACATTAGTTTCATACTCCTAATTTAAAGAAACATTTTATTCAGATTCACTTGGATGTTAGTGGAGGTATAGCAGTTCAGATAAGATAATGCCTTAAACATTTTTATGTTTAAGTTTTTGGAATACATTACTGAATACCTTTCAATAAAGAGTATTTAGTGTTCAGCCCAGAATACTTTCTTAAAATAATCTGCCCAACCCTAACTGTAGGCTATGTTCAATGATATGGAAATAAAACAAACAATCAGTTGACTTCTAAAGTCACTTTTTGTATTGTGTAATCAATGCTTTACTCATCTGCCACAACAATGTAGTCTTTTGATTATTTTATTTATTATATATTCTATTTGTTTTGATTATTATAATGTATTGACATTTAGACCTTTTTCAGCAAATGAAGATAATTCAATATATATGTATGTGTATGTGTGTGTATATATAATTAAAATGAGACATAATAGTCAATAAAGGTTAAATTATAAAGTAATATATTTAATAAATATAAAAATGTATATAATTAAAATACAGTAAAGACCATGCAGCATTGATTAGACATTACAAAGAGTGGCCTTAGAAGACAACATATTCCTATTTCACTGACCATATCAATCCATATTGTAATTGAGTTTGTCAATCTGTCTGAAGTAGACTCAAGACATGTTTTCACTGGGAGTATTCTTGTCAGTATATTCATAATGTTGCAGCCTTATGATAAAATGCTTTAAATATTTTTTTTCTCACATCAGTCTACATTCCATTCCCCATAATAACAAAGCAAAAAATATATTTTTGATGACTTTGCAAATTTATTGTTTTTCTTTTTAATATCACAGTAATATAAATATTCAGACCCTTTGCTATGACACTTGAAATTTAGATCAGGTGCATTCTCTTGATTATCTTTGAGATGTTTCTACACTTTGATCGGAGTCCACCGGTGGCAAATTCAATTGATTGGATGTGATTTGGAAAGGTACACACCTGTCTGTATAAGGTTTCACAGCTGAAAATGCATATCAGAGCAAAAACCAAGCCATGAGGTCAAAGGAAGTTCCTGCAGAGCACAGAGACAGGATTGTGTCAACGCACAGATCTGGGGAATCGTACCAAAAATATTTGGCTACACTGAAGGTTCCCAAGAGCACAGTGGCCTCCATAATTCTTAAATGAAAGAAGTTTGGAACAACCAGGACTCTTCCTAGAGCTGGCCGCCTGGCCAAACTGAGCAAGCGGGGGAGAAGGGCCTTGGTAAGAGAGGTGACAAAGAACCCAATAGTCACTCTGGTTGAGCTCTAGAGATCATGTGTGGAGATGGGAGAAACTTGCAGAAGGACACGCATCACAACAACACTCGATATGGGCTTTATGGCAGAGTGGCCAGTCAGAAGACTCTTCTCAGTGCAAGACACACAAAAAAGCACCTAAAGGACACTCGGACTGTGAGAAACAAGATTCTTTTCTCTTCAGAACTGTTTGGCCTCAATTTGAAGTATCATGTCTGGAGGAAACCAGGCACCGCTCATCACCTGTGCAATACCATCCCAACGGTGAAGCATGGTGGTGGTGGTAGTATAATGATGTGGGGGTGTTTTTCAGAGGCAAGGACTGGGGATTGGTCAGGGTTGAAGGAAGGCTGAATGCAGCAAAATACAAAGATATTCTTCAGAAAAACCAGGTTCAGAGCACTCAGGAACTCCGACTGGGCAGAGGTTCACCTTCCAACAGGACAGTGACCCTAAGCACACAGCCAAGACAACACAAGAGTAGACAACCCTGTGAATGTCCTTGAGTGGCTCAGCCAGAGCTTGGACTTGAACCCAATGGAACATCTCTGGAGAGACCTGAAAAT